>JAJOZX010007865.1:0-201607 GCA_023014485.1 Bathynomus jamesi
AACATTAAAGGATTGTGGGAGGAGCATACAAATTTGTAAGGAAAAACTACGATTTTTAGCACTTTTGCTCGAATCCAACACAAGATCAAATGAATGTTGCCAACCAATGTCATAGTTAATTAAAAAAATATAATAAATTGAAAAATAAAAATAAAAATAAAACTTATAAGAGGAGCATACAAATTTATAATGGAAATCTGCCCAGGTTTTAGCATTCTGCCCTTCTTGTCTAAGTTCGATATATACAAAAAATAAATTGAAAAATAAAAGTTATTAGAGTAGCATACAAGTTTACCAAAAGTTAGCGTTCTACCCTTCTTATCTAAATCTGTTCTGAAGGAATTCAAAACAACAGGATTCAAGTTGAAAAAGAACTTTGCTTATGTTGAAATTATTTGTAAGTTGGATAATGGCAGACTAAAGAATATTTCTATTAACAATGTTGCTAGAGTGAAACAAACTGAAGCATTATTCCAATCAATACAGTGGGATAACTCTGACAAATGGACAAAAGGGCACTGGACGACTGTCCTGTTCTAACGGAATATTGATGCTGTTTTATACGTGTGTGCAAATCCTTTCCCGTCTGACCTATGTAAAAGGAATCACATTGTTTACAACCAGTTTTATAGATAATGCCTGAATTATTGGTAGGGCTTTTTTTACTATGATATTTTCACAATATTGTTATATGAAAATACTACATTAATATCCAAAAGTTTAAGTACATTAGCAATGCTAAAAAGCCGGGGAAAAATGGAAGTACTAAAATATTCTTTGACAAAGTACGAGTGTTATTATTCACACGATAGAAAGTTCGTTTTGCCTGTTGAGACAAGATTCCATAAACGCAGATGGATAACACAGATCACTTCCAATACCGTTGATTTTTTCCAATTCGGCATCGATGTATTCCGGACTGGCGATCCTAAGAGCGCGGAGAAACATTGAAGAAAAAATGGCCTTCTTAGTGGGGGTGTCATTTCCCGAGTAAAAGTGTATGTAGACAAATTGTTTGTTTTTTTCCGATAGATACTAAACTTAAAAGCTGGCTTTCCCTACGTACTCGCACATCCAAAAACGGGACTGAATTGTCTTGTTCTACTTCTAAAGTAAACTTAATGGAGGGGACTTGATCATTTAACTGAAGGAGGGAGTCATCCAGGTCACTATTCCTGGGCCAGATACACAAAATATCGTCGACGTACCGCAACCAAGGGATGCCAACCCCCAGGATTCTCGGAATGTAAGTAATTTCGAAAAAACTCCATATAAATATTGGAGAGGAGGGGCGACAAGGGGTTGCCCAATGCCCATGGCCATCCCCAAAACTTGATAATACTCGTTATTGAAAGTGAATTTACGGTCTTTGATGCAAAGCTTAATAAGTTCCAAAACAATGTGGCAGGTAATGGCAGGTCATACTTATATAATTCTCGGGAGAGAAAGTCAAGCATATCATCAATCGGCACTTTTGTAAATAATGAACAAACGTGAAAACTGATCAATCTATCGTTGGTTTCAGTACGTGCATTATTCAATTTTTCAGTAAGATCCATGGAATTTTTACATGTGAATCAGAGATAGTTCCGAGAATGGGGACAAGACTTTGACAAGCCATTTGGAGAGTTTATAAGTAATAGAGCGGAGCACCGAGCTAATAATAGGGCGCATAGGGTTGCCAGGTTTGTATGTTTTAATAAGACCGTAAAGGCAGGGAAGAGAAGGTGAAGTGTACATGAGAAGCGGAATTAAGTCCTTATGATCTTTGAGAATGCGTTTCAAGCCACTATTAAATGATTTGATAACGTCATCCTGCGGGTTCTTCCTAAGTTTGCTGTATGTGGCGGGGTCCTGGAGAAGCTCATTCATCTTTCTGATGTAGTCCACTTTGTCCATAATAACTATGGTGTTAGCCTTGACTGCTTTAGTAATATGGAGCTCCCCATCTTTTTTTAAATGTGAGAGGCTATTGCGAAAACGTTTAGGAAAGTTATCTTCGTAATTACTATTCGCCGCACTATAAACAAGGCCTTTAACTATGTTAAACAAAGACTGAGGGAGATTACACTCTTTTTCAAAACAAGCGAGACTGTAACAAATTTGTAAAGCCGAAGGTATTTTAACAATAAAAAAGGACATACTATATCCAAGGGCACTTTTTGCATCGTCACTAATGTTTTTCGAAGAAAGGTTCAAAACACACTTTGAGCTTGCTTTTTTACTCCACTGACTATTTCGAATGAGACTTTTAATTTTGCGATCCAAAATGTTACGAAATGAAGAAGTTCTTCGACACAACTCGTTGTAAATTTCATCAAACAAAGGTTGGATCCACGGTTGGGGAATAACAGTCACAAAATTACGTTTGGCAATGCTTAAATTTTTGAAGGCGGACCACTCATTTTGTCTGGTGACTTCAATATGTTTCTTTAAAATTAATCTGCTGAAGTTGTTGAACGGATGGTCGTCAATTTGTCTGAGGCGAATCGGAAGGAGGGATTTGGGAAGAACTTGCTCCTCTAGACAATTAGTAAGAAACTTCAGAACGGATTTAGATAAGAAGGGTAGAACGCTAAACCTTTGGTAAACTTGTATGCTACTCTAATAACTTTTATTTTTCAATTTATTTTTTTATATATATATCGAACTTAGACAAGAAGGGCAGAGTGCTAAAACCTGGGCAGATTTCCAGTATAAATTTGTATGTACCTCTTATAAGTTTTATTTTTATTTTTATTTTTCAATTTATTATTTTTTTAATTAACTATAACATTGGTTGGAAACAATTCATTTGATCTTGTGTTGGATTCGAGCAAAAGTGCTAAAAATTGGTAGTTTTTCCTTACAAATTTGTATGCGCCCCCCACAATCCTTTAATGTTTAATTTTTATTTCTCTGTTTATTGTATATATATTTTTTTTTCTGTAACGTATATATAGGCTGTAACTCTTTATGCACTTCAGTGTTCCTGAGGATGTCATTAGACGAAAGCGCTTGAGCACCATTCTGTGTTTCCTTTCCTGTGTTTCCATTCCTGTGTTTTCCTTATTCATCATAAATATTTTTCACGTGTTACTTTCGTGAAATAATTTTCATATATATATATATATATATATATATATATATATATATATATGTTAAACACAGACCGTGCATGGAACAAGGAACTCTTCTGGGAAAATTAAATCCACTATAGTCCGAATAAGTAATGGTAAATGACAAATACCATAGTTTTTCTTTTTCATGATGCTAGCCCGACGTGGGCAACGGTTCTCTCGCAAAGAGGTCCCATGCTAGCCCACGTCGGGCTAGCATCATGAAAAAGAAAAACTATGGTATTTGTCATTTACCATTACTTATTCGGACTATAGTGGATTTAATTTTCCCAGAAGAGTTCTTTGTTCCATGCACGGTCTGTGTTTAACATATAAGTTTCTCAGGGGACCATTCTGAGTTTGTATATATATATATATATATATATATATATATATATATATATATATATATATATATATATATATCACTGTTATTTTCTGATTATTATTAATGGGTGTGAAACTTTAACATGGCATGAAAGGGAGAAGTCTAGAGTAAATGCAGTTTAGAGGGCTAAACTGAGAAGTATGTATGACGTGCTGCGTCGGATTGATAGAGTGAGAAATAGTGTGGTCTTGGAACAGCAGTGAAAATTGAGGAAAGTGTGTTAAGGTGGTTTGGATATGTTGAAAGAATGGAAGATGACAGAGTTGTGAAAAGAGTGTTTGCGAAGGTAGAAAGGGGAGGGGAGGGCCTAGAGATCTGCACGGGCTGATATTTTAGTCCCGTACCCGGCCCGTGTCCGTCAATATTTACGGAGGCCCGCCCGGCCCACTTGAAAATTCAGTTAGGCCTGGCCCAGCCCGGCCCGTACCCGCCTGTTGTGTTTCATGACAAAGTCCGTACCCGGCCAGGTCCGTTCTTTTGTGAAGGTCTTTTGAAATAATGAAAATTTATTTTTTTGCAATTTATGAAAGCATTTTAGCTACTTAGCAGTAAAATAAAGAATATTTCACCAATAGAATTTAATAAAGTTTTTACCTTGGGATTTTATAAATTGCTGTATAAATTGCTGTGCCGTCATGAAATTAATTACTTTTTGAATGGCTGCTCAAAATCGATTGGTAATGAAAGTTATAATTACAAAAATTAACAGACTAATATTTTGAAAAATCCTTTTTCTTTCAAATTGTACTTCAATGCACGCATGCTCCTATAATAATATGATGCGCATTAGCCGGACAGTACCCGGCCCGTGTCTACTTTGATTAAACATAGGCCCGCCCGTACCCGCCCGTATCTACTTTGATGTCCATCGGCCCGCCCGTATAGCGCCCGCGGGTCGGGCCGGGTACGGGCCAGTAGTATAGCAGCAAAAAGAGAGAGTGCAGGAATGTTGCAATAGATAATGTTCAAATGTTGCAAAGGGGTGTGGGGTGTTGCAAAGGGGGTTCGAAACATGCAACAACTCAGTGTTGCAAAGGGGTGGGGGTATGCAACAATTCAATGTTGCAAATGGGTGTGGGGGTAAGCAACAACTCAATGTTGCAAAATGGGGGTGGGGTATGCAACAAATCAATGTTGCAAAGGGGGGTGGGGGGATGCTGCAGGTGCAACAAGGGATTATGAAACTTGGAGGCGGCGTTATCCCCCAAGAGAAAGAGAGGAGAAGGAGAGAAAGGAGGAGCGGTGTTCACCTGGCAGGAGCCAAGTGCATAATAAGACTTCAGCCGACTGGGCGTTGTCTTATAGACTCCTAATCAGCCAGTTGGCTGAATCAGCCAGTTGGCTTAGAAGGAGCCAAGGGGGTAGGGGTACACCTGAAGGGGGAGAGGGGAGGGATCATCGGGGGAGAAGGAAGGATGACCTCCCACCAAAGGGGTTGCCTTAGCCTAAGAGTGAAAGGATAGACGGAGGAGGACTTTGGGGGGACAAGGTTAGAGGTCCTAACCCCCAAAGGGAAACTAAGCTAAGTCTTAACCTGAGAAGGGAAGGAGAGAGAGCTTTATTCGGCCGAAGTTCGCATCAAACTGCCAGCTCCGAAGCCAAGCGGGTCTTATATAGATGGTTGAGTTGCCAGATACCATTTTAATTGTACAGGTATACATTATTAGGGTGAGTTGCTAGATACCATTTTAATTCGTTACCAAAGCATACAGACTTAAAATCGAAATTGACAATAAGAAAATGATTATTAATTAAATAAATAGAATTTGTCTTCTACTGCACAAAAGTAATATAATACGTACAATCGCCAAAATAATAGGTCAGACGAAATATACACACACAATTGAACAACTTTCTCCCTACCTTATATATATATATATATATACCTTATGTTGTTTCGTGTGTTGGTCTCTCTTCACACGGAGGTCAAGCTGGTGGCCCCGCCTCTAGGTCTGGCCTGGTGGAGGAGCGAGTTACTTTCTTGCGCTCTCCACCGTACATAGCCAGGCACGCCCGGCTCATCTGGTACTGTCCTGAGCCAGGCATCCAGTCTTTTCTTGAAGACTTCAACTTTGACCCCCGTTACGTTTCTGAGGTCCTTAGGAAGCTGGTTGAAAAGTCTTGGCCCCCTGACAACCAAGCTATTTTCCTTCAGAGTTGAGGAGGTCCCTTGTCGTGCTTTTAATTTGGGAACACTACACATTCTGCCTTTCCTATTTTCCAGTGTTGTTTGAATGGTAATTGGGTTTAGTTTTAGGTTTGGTACCAGTTTTTCGATCATTTTCCATATGTAGATTATGATGTACCTCTCTCTTCTTCTTTCCAGTGAGTACAGATTTAGTTTACGTAGTCTTTCCCAGTAGTTGAGTTCTTTGCAGCCATCAATCTTGGCTGTGAAATGCCTTTGCGTTTCTTCTAGTTTATTAGTTTCTTCCTTTTTATATGGGGACGTCAAAACTGAGCAGTATTCAAGTTTTGGTATAATCAGTGTTTTTAGCAGGGGAATCATTACTGTCCTGTCCCTTCTCTTGAACGTTCTTAGAACCTGTCCGGCGACTCTTTTTGCTTTATTTATCGCTATCTGATTTTGTGTTTCGAATTTCGCATCATCTGTCATTATTATCCCGAGATCAATCGCTTTCATGCTTCTCTGAATTTCCTGTCTATCTGGAGCATAATATGCAGTCTGTTTAAGTTCTTCTTTTCTACCATATCTCAAGAGTTGAAATTTCTCGGCGTTGAATGACATGTTGTTGTCTTTTGACCATTTGTATATTTTGTTCGTGTCCCTCTGCAAGGCCTCCACGTCATGTACATCGCTGATTTTTCTGCTGATCTTTGTATCGTCTGCAAAGGATGTTACTATACTATTGCTGTTTACTCCGCTGTCTATGTCTGTTAGCATGATAATGAACAGGAGTGGGGCCAGTACTGTCCCTTGTGGTACTGAGCTGCGTACTTTCGATTCTGATGATGATATACCTTGAATTTTGACGACCTGCAGACGATCACTAAGGAAGTTGTAGATCCATTTTCCCACTTTGCCTGTTATTCCCATGTCTTTAATTTTATGTCTTATTATACCATGGTCACATTTATCGAAAGCTTTAGCAAAATCTGTGTATATAACATCGTAGTTGTCATTACCTTCCAATGCATCTACGATATTGTTGTAGTGCTCTATTAGTTGTGATAGGCATGATCTACCTGATCGGAATCCATGCTGATTTTCGTTGAATCTTTCCCGTGTCTCCAGGAAATCATAAATTTTCTCTCTAACTATTCTTTCAAATACTTTGGTGAGGTGGGACGTCAATGACACTGGTCTATAGTTCTTTGCGTGAGATCTGTCCCCTCCATTATATATAGGGACAATGTTTGCTCTTTTCAAGATGCTCGGTATTTCCCCAGTGTCTAGGGATCTTCTCCATATCCAGTATAAAGGTGTAGCTATTTCATTTATATATATATATATATATATATATATATATATATATATTATATATATATATATATATAGAAAGAATCATATTAACTGTCTATTTAATTTTGTCATTCCTTATAGAAAGAATCATATTAAGTGTCTATTTAATTTTGTCATTCCTATATATATATATATATATATATATATATATAATATAAAAATATATAACGGATTTTCACCTTAGTGAATTGTCAAAAGTATATTAATTTAAAGCAAATGAATTTTCTCCTTTTAAGAGAATCAATTATTAAAACCAATATTAACAATATAAGATACTTAAACGGCGTTTTATTTACCTTCTTTCAGTTATTAAAACGAATCCAAAATATTAACTCTTAGAACATTGCGTTCAGACGAGTAGGAAATTGAACCAGGAACGAATCACACCTTTACCCCGAGGCCCTTTTGAAAGGAATCTGGGTCAACTTGCTCTCTCTGTCTCGGGAATCCTTCGCTCGACTCCTTCAATTTGGTCCCTTGCTACTAATGTATATAAAATTATATTTTATTAAATGCACTGATTATATGTCTTTACGTGCAAATTTTTATGGTATCATCTTCTTAGATAACATCTCTGTTATTGAATTGGAAAGATATATTATTATCATTATACATTTTTCAAAATTAACACACACACACACACACACAATTATATTAAATAATAAACAGCAAAAGAAATAAGCACATTAACTGTGTCTAATTTCTTTTGGCAAACCTTTCTTGCGTTTCAAAAACAGAAAAAAAAAATATTACGCACTTTTCATATCATTTCATTTTCATGTCATTTCACTTCATTTCACTAATCCCATATCATTTCACTCATCTCATTTACTTTCAGCTTCTCTGGAAAAAAAAAGAAAAAAAATCTGAGGAGATGCGTCTCACGCTAACCACAAAGTGACCGCGAGCTTACCTTTCTTCCACTCAGCGCGAGAAAACCTCGCTTCACTCTAAATGTTAAAAATATTATTGTTATTACTTCTCCAATGAAATACACACTTCACTCTCGAAGCGAATGTCTTCCTCGTAAATAAAAAATGTTTTATATTTTAACAACTTAGTTATCAAAATCATAAGTATCAGAAATCAACAAAGTTTTTTCAAAATTAATACGCATGTACTCTGAAAGTACTAACAATTGAATGTAATTACTCGTTTTCTGTATAAACGTCTGCAGAAAGATATGAGATCGTGGGTTCGACTCCCGATTACCAGAAGCGTATCTCTCACGAATCCTAGTTAATGTTTTCAATAATGTAATTACTTGTTTTCTGTATAAACGTCTGCAAAAAGAACAGCTTCAGAGTTCATTTACACCATGCGTACACTTATCTCGTGTACACAGTTAGTGGGAAATAAAACGTACCAATGAAACTATAGACTCATTTTAAATGCAGAATTCATTCACACCAGGCGTACACCTGTCTCGTGTATATATATATATATATATATATATATATATATATATATATATAGAGAGAGAGAGAGAGAGAGAGAGAGAGAGAGAGAGAGAGAGTTTTGTTCATTTTTTTTTTAAATAAATAAAGGAATGGATATATATATATATATATATATATATATATATATACAGTATGTCCCACAAAAAAGTACACCCAACTTTAGATTGTACTAACTCCTCCAAAAATTGAGATATTTTGGATCTGTTTGTTTGATTTAATATAGCAAATTATTCTTTGTTAACGTTCAAATTTATTCATGTTTAAACGAATTAGTGTTTAAGCATCTGCTTTTAACTGAAGGGTAAAAAAAAATGGATTGCACAAAATTGGTCAATGAAAAATAATGTGTGTGCTATCGATGTAATGAAAAGACAAATACATAATAATAGATACTTTAATATAATTTTAATAAGATACAAAGCAGATTTTTCTTTATTCCTTATTACAAAAGTTATGCTTAGTTTCGTTTTCTTTCAACATGACCGCCATTCCTATCGATACAAATCTGGAGTCGAGCTCTCATCTTCCCCATCACTCTTTTGATAAGATCTGGATTGTCTTTTAACAAATTGATTTCAGCTGTGATGCGAGTCCTCAAATCATCTAAATTGATAGGTTGTGATGCAAATACTCTATTTTTCAAATGACCCCATAAAAAGTAATCACACGGGATCAAGTCAGGGCTTCTGGGAGGCCATTCAATGTCATGGCCTGTAGCAATTACTCTTTGGTGGAAGACTTCCTGCAAGCGTTCCTTCAAAATAACTCTCTTGTGAGAGGAGCTCCGTCTTGCACCCACCAAATACGATTAAATCGGTTTCCATAAGCCTTATGGAAACCGATTTAATCGTATTTGGTGGGTGCAAGACGGAGCTCCTGCTCACAGGAGAGTTATTTTGAAGGAACGCTTGCAGGAAGTCTTCCACCAAAGAGTAATTGCTACAGGCCATGACATTGAATGGCCTCCCAGAAGCCCTGACTTGATCCCGTGTGATTACTTTTTATGGGGTCATTTGAAAAATAGAGTATTTGCATCACAACCTATCAATTTAGATGATTTGAGGACTCGCATCACAGCTGAAATCAACTTGTTAAAAGACAATCCAGATCTTATCAAAAGAGTGATGGGGAAAATGAGAGCTCGACTCCAGATTTGTATCGATAGGAATGGCGTCATGTTGAAAGAAAACGAAACTAAGCATAACTTTTGTAATAAGGAATAAAGAAAAATCTGCTTTGTATCTTATTAAAATTATATTAAAGTATCTATTATTATGTATTTGTCTTTTCATTACATCGATAGCACACATTATTTTTTCATTGACCAATTTTGCGCAATCCATTTTTTTGTACCCTTCACTTAAAAGCAGATGCTTAAACACTAATTCGTTTAAACATTAATAAATTTGAACGTTAACAAAGAATAATTTGCTATATTAAATCAAACAAACAGATCCAAAATATCTCAATTTTTGGAGGAGTTAGTACAATCTAAAGTTGGGTGTACTTTTTTGTGGGACATACTGTATATAGGGTGGTACAAATTACAGTAGTAATAATAATAATTAACTACTTTCGCCGAATTGGAAAGATTAAGCTTTTCAACTCGCATTAGACCTACAGTTTAACGTGGAAGCCGAATCAGAAATACATCTCGTCAGGGAATCATTGCTCACTCTTTCACATCATAAGTTCAGCATTTAAAATAACAAGATCATTTGATTATTGATCCGGATTTAAAATAACAGTATCATTTGATTATTGATCCGGGGATAGTATGTCTGCAAAATGTGATATGTACAATGTAGATTTTTCTCTTTATAGTAATAATAATAATAATTAACTACCTTTCGCCGAATTGCAAAGATTAAGCTTTTCACTCCGGCCTTAGACCTACAGTTTAACGTGGAAGCCGAATCAGAAATACATCTCGTCAGGGAATCATTGCTCACTCTTTCACATCATAAGTTCAGCATTTAAAATAACAGGATCATTTGATTATTATTGATCCGGATTTAAAATAACAGGATCATTTGATTATTGATCCGGGCATAGAATGGCTGCAAAATGTGATATGTACAAAAACAATGTAGATTTTTCTCTTTAGTAATAATAATAATAAATAGCTCTTCCCCGAATTGTAACAATGATTAAGCTTTTCACTCCGCCTTAGACCCACAGTTTAACGTGGAAACCGAATACTCTTTTCTTTTTTAAAAATATAATTAAAGGAATGGATATATTTATAATTTCTTTATTATAAAATCCTCTCGATTACATTAGTGACTATTGATCCGGGAATAGTGGGGGGGGGAAAACCAAGTATTGTCGCAAATATTGACATGGTAAAGACAGCAAGAGGTAATACGAGCATTAAATCTATTGGAGAAAATATAAAGATGCCATTAGTCGTCCAAAGCATGGACCCGTTATAGCGGTGCTACGATTGGTGCACAAACTTATCATAGCTCCACCCAGCTACACTGACAACCAATCACTACGAACATCTGCTCTTGATCTTTTGGGGCGGAGCTTGGCGATTGTGCATATAAAAGGAAATATTTTAATTTCATCGAGATAATTAAAGCTCATTTACAGGACCTGCCTTGTCTATAAGATCTGTGGTGCGTGGAACATGCAGTCTTCAGATGTGAACATCTGCTCTGTGGATCAGTTTGGGAAAATGGATAACCCGAACCTTGCCACACACACACACACACACACACACAGATTTTTTGTCAGAGAAAGTGAGGATCACGCACACGCGCACACACACACACACACACACACACATACACTATATATATATATATATAGGGTGATATGCACAAAGACAAATTTTTCTATGTAGTAATAATAATAATTAACTCCTCCCCGAATTTTCCAAAATTGCAGTGAAAGTGTAATGAAAAAGAACAGCTTCAGAGTTCATTCACACCATGCGTACACTTATCTCGTGTACTCAGTGTACACCTCCCTCATTGTGCCTGACAACACAGAAGCTCTTTCCAAAATTGTTGTGAAAGTGTAATGAAAAAGAATAGCTTCAGAGTTTATTCACACCATGCGTACTTTTTATTTTAATTGTTCAGGTATACATTATTATGGAGAGTTGTCAGATACTACATTCTATTTTAATTGTTCAGGTATACATTATTATGGAGAGTTGCCAGATACCATTTTAGTTGTTCAGGTATTACATTATTAGGTTGCCAGATTGTACCATTTATTTAGTTAATTCTTAAAAGTTGGCTTAGAATTCCGCTAGTAGGTTTAGAAGACGTAACATGCCATTTAGTATAATTGTTTACAACCAAAAGAATTAAATAAAACAACATTGCATCATTCTGTTTATTATAAATATATAGAAAATAAATATACATTTGAATGATCAATTAAAAATAACAATAGTTTAAGAAATATGAACGAGGAATATGCATATAATCAAAAAATATATCCTTCAATATAACAGTACAGGAGAAATATATATATATATATATATATATATATACACACGCAATTATGGAGATATATAGAAAATAAATATACATTGGAATGATAAAAAATAAGAAATAAGAAATAATATAACCATCAACATAGTAGAAATATATACACACAACTAAATAAATAAATACACACACTTTATCTTCTACCGCGCAAAATAAGAAATCGTATGGCCATCAATATAGCAGAAATATACACACACACACACACACACACACACACACACACACACACACACACACAAATATGTTAAATATATAAATACATTTCACTTTTTTTTCGAAATACTAAACTCGCACTTAACCGAGTCTACAATTACATCATTATTGCTCTGCTTACGCAGTATACGCAGTTTAATAATATTTCACCGCTTAAAGTATAGGGAAACCTGTACTCGATATGAAGGGCTTTCATATCGTTCAGTACTATATTTGTTCCCACTTTACAACTGTTTGGTAAGTTATCTTTAATTACGTCTAGAATACAATCAAAAGCACGCACAAAGAGTTCATCGTTAGCCACGTTATTAAACACAAGTTTATAAACACGCCTTTCCAATCGAGGGTTTATTTCTATCGACCCGAGCTTTTCAATCGTGAACTCATCTTCACTGAACATAGCGGCAATTGAAATAATCTTCTAAATCGTTACGACAACTGCTCGTTATATAAATCTCGGTTTTAATGTTTTAACACTCCCTGAATACGCACCAGACATTGCCCGTCAGGGTAAATTTCGTGAACAAGGCACATTTTATAACGGTTTTATTGTTTTACCACTCACCATCTCCACAAACTAAACGTCTTCACACTCCGGTGCACTATTTGAGAGAAACATATGACCATATTTTTCCTTTTTATTTGACAGACGATACTCGTCTCTAAAGTCTGCTAAAAACTCACGCAGGGCACTAGCCACAACCTCACTACGAACCTCATCATGATATACATTAATATAGTGATAAAAATACTTAAGATTATCCATGATGACGACATTTACATTTTCAACCGAAGTGTACGATTGCTCGGTATGGTGTAACATGATATAATACCGCTTGTCACACAACTCATCCACAAGACTCACTATCCATATCTGCTGCTTCTCTTCTGCACGCGTTGTTTCTTTTACTTCACGGTATATGTGAGACTTTATAAAGTTTAGCTCTACAGCATACTTCAATACATCGTCTGTGCAACGAAAGCCTACAACGCTCTCACCAGAATAACCATAGAGTATTTGTACATCTTGCTCCTTCGCACGATCCAATGCGGATTTTAGAATTTTTAAATTTGTCCTTTATACTACTTTCGTCTTTAGTTTGATAATAGTGATCACAAACAACAGTAACCTAATACTTTAAAGAGTGCATTCTATTAAATACTTTTAGCCTATGTTCACGAATTAAACTGGTTTTAAAATAGATTCAGTTTCCTCAATTCGTCTCTGAAATCTTAATCTGTCCCGAGCGCACTCTTCCCATTGTCCCCTTCTACAGCAATCAGCAACGGGGTAAGTTAGAACGTTGTCACAGAATTTTACTTTTGGGGGTGTTTGGTGCAACCCAAACGTTTCCAATTTCATCATTCCATCTTTGGTTCACGAATTTTAACTCTTCTGCAATTTTGTCAGCGCTGCGTCTACCATCACTCCCAAAGTCACTTTTATCAGTGCAATGTTATGATTAGTCTCAGGATTCTTAAGGCAATTTTTTCTTTGTGCTGACAATGAACTGGATTTAAATGATGATGGTACACGGATCTGTTCCGTTACTTCTGAATTATTCATATTTGATGGTTATATACGAGAGAATATACGACTATCAAATAAAACGGTAAATGAAGCAGTTGACGCCAAATCTATTTATTTGCTAAAGGAGGCCATACTATATATATATATATATATATATATATATATATATATATATATATCCGTGATGTCGATGATGGGGTGCTGTACCTCATCGTCATTCATATAAATATATAATTAGTTTATATAATACGCAACCTTAAATACAATTTCTTTTATCACGTAGTGAGTTACACTGTGCATGAATGAGTACGTACAAACTAGATTAATAAAAAACGCTTTTACTAAGAAGTCACGAGACGAAGACCGTCTGGACTGAGTTTATAGAAATTCAAGGATTCCAAGTTGATCACGAGAGAAGTTATGTAGTCATCTTCCATGCTGCAAAATCTCGTCGTCTGCCTGTCTGCTCAGAACACCGACAAGAGCTGAGATCGAATCCACATCAACGCAAAATTTTAGAGTCGCTAAAATAACAGCCTGAGCATTGTTCCTGTTCTAAATTATCTTTGATTCGTTTTGGTAAAATTGAGTAAACTGCTGCCTTTGTTTCCTGATCAGAAATTCTCCGCCTTTTTCTGGTATGGTGCAAAGTTTCGTTGCAACCATATTCACTGCTCGAGTCTACTTCACTGTCGTTGTCTTCTAATCTAGATTTACACTCTTCACTAATGCATTCAATGGATGAATAATCATCTTGGTTGGTATTATTGACACCACAATCGAGAGGGCTCACTGGGGTAACGGACACTTCAGGTAATGGTGCGGGTGCATGAGATGGGTCGGGGGCAAACTCCTCAGGTTGCCCTTGTGGCAGGGAAAATATTGTGTGGAGGTAATTATGTGCTGCTACTAAGTAAACAAAACGGGCTTTATGTAACACAGTGGCAACTAATAATGATTTATGCAAAGATGCACCAGCTCTTCCGGAACGTCTGGATGCAATTTTACCGAGCGATATATTTATCAACTTGTGTGCTTCAAACCCGTTTGGAACGTCAGATATCATGTTCACCACTTAGGAATTGGTCAAGGCACAGAGAGATAACTAACACGACTCCATCCTCTATTTCCAATCTTGTAATGAATTAAAGTGAAAGTTTCGCCTGCCTTTATACAATGTCGTTCTGACGTCATTATTATTTAATAAACGAAATATTCAAGACATATATATATTTACAAACACGTGTAATAAATAAGTTAACAATAGGCACATCAAAGATTATGTTCAAGGTGTATATATATTTAGAAACACGTGTGAAAATAAGTTAACAATTGAATTTCTGTTATTTCTTGTGTTAACATAATTTCATTTGTTAACTTATTTATTACACGTGTTTTTAAATATATATTTCTTTAATATAATCTTTGCTGTGTCTATTGTTAAGTTATTTATTACACGTATTTGTAAATATAAATAACTTGAATATTTCGTTTATTAAATAAATCATGTTTCAATTAGCGTTTCACTTTCTCTTTTGTGTGTGTGTGTGTGTGTGTATGCACAGGTGAAACACCAGCAACGTGAATCATGCTACTACCTGGAATTCCCTTCGTGGAGCTTGATAATGACGTCAGAACGACATTGTATAAAGGCAGGCGAAACTTTCACTTTAATTCATTACAAGATTGGAAATAGAGGATGGAGTCGTGTTAGTTATCTCTCTGTGCCTTGACCAATTCCTAATTGGTGAACATGATATCTGACGTTCCAAACGGGTTTGAAGCACACAAGTTTATAAATATATCGCTCGGTAAAATTGCATCCAGACGTTCCGGAAGAGCTGGTGCATCTTTGCATAAATCATTATTAGTTGCCACTGTGTTACATAAAGCCCGTTTTGTTTACTTAGAAGCAGCACATAATTACCTCCACACAATATTTTCCCTGCCACAAGGGCAATCTGAGGAGTTTGCCCCCGACCCATCTCATGCACCCGCACCATTACCTGAAGTGTCCGTTACCCCAGTGAGCCCTCTCGATTGTGGTGTCAATAATACCAACCAAGATGATTATTCATCCATTGAATGCATTAGTAAAGAGTGTAAATCTAGATTAGAAGACAACGATAGTGAAATAGACTCGAGCAGTGAATATGGTTGCAGCGAAACCTTGCACCATACCAGAAAAAGGCGGAGAGTTTCTGATCAGGAAACAAAGGCAGCAGTTTACTCAATTTTACCAAAACGAATCAAAGATAATTTAGAACAGGAACAATGCTCAGGCTGTTATTTTAGCGACTCTAAAATTTTGTGTTGATGTGGATTCGATCTCAGCTCTTGTCGGTGTTCTGAGCAGACAGGCAGACGACGAGATTTTGCAGCATGGAAGATGACTACATAACTTCTCTCGTGATCAACTTGGAATCCTTGAATTTCTATAAACTCAGTCCAGACGGTCTTCGTCTCGTGACTTCTTAGTAAAAGCGTTTTTTATTAATCTAGTTTGCACGTACTCATTCATGCACAGTGTAACTCACTACGTGATAAAAGAAATTGTATTTAAGGTTGCGTATTATGTAAACTAATTATATATTTATATGAATGACGATGAGGTACAGCACCCCATCATCGACATCACGGATATATATATATATATATATATATATATATTATATATAATATATATATAAAATATATATATATATATATATATATATATATATATATTATATATATAATATAATAGTATGGCCTCCTTTAGCAAATAAATAGATTTGGCGTCAACTGCTTCATTTACCGTTTTATTTGATAGTCGTATATTCTCTCGTATATAACCATCAAATATGAATAATTCAGAAGTAACGGAACAGATCCGTGTACCATCATCATTTAAATCCAGTTCATTGTCAGCACAAAGAAAAAATTGCCTTAAGAATCCTGAGACTAATCATAACATTGCACTGATAAAAGTGACTTTGGGAGTGATGGTAGACGCAGCGCTGACAAAATTGCAGAAGAGTTAAAATTCGTGAACCAAAGATGAAATGATGAAAATGGAAACGTTTGGGTTGCACCAAACACCCCCAAAAGTAAAATTCTGTGACAACGTTCTAACTTACCCCGTTGCTGATTGCTGTAGAAGGGGACAATGGGAAGAGTGCGCTCGGGACAGATTAAGATTTCAGAGACGAATTGAGGAAACTGAATCTATTTTAAAACCGGTATTAATTCGTGAATAGGCTAAAAGTATTTAATAGAATGCACTCTTTAAAGTATTAGGTTACTGTTGTTTGTGATCACTATTATCAAACTAAAGACGAAAGTAGTATAAAGGACAAATTTAAAAATTCTAAAATCCGCATTGGATCGTGCGAAGGAGCAAGATGTACAAACACTCTATGGTTATTCTGGCGAGAGCGTTGTAGGCTTTCGTTGCACAGACGATGTATTGAAGTATGCTGTAGAGCTAAGCTTTATAAAGTCTCACATATACCGTGAAGTAAAAGAAACAACGCGTGCTGAAGAGAAGCAGCAGATATTGATAGTGAGTCTTGTGGATGAGTTGTGTGACAAGCGGTATTATATCATGTTACACCATACCGAGCACTCGTACACTTTGGTTGAAAATGTAAATGTCGTCATCATGGACAATCTTAAGTATTTTTATCACTATATTAATGTATATCATGATGAGGTTCGTAGTGAGGTTGTGGCTAGTGCCCTGCGTGAGTTTTTAGCAGACTTTAGAGACGAGTATCGTCTGTCAAATAAAAAGGAAACATATGGTCATATGTTTCTCTCAAATAGTGCACCGGAGTGTGAAGACGTTTAGTTTGTGGAAATGGTGAGTGGTAAAACAATAAAACCGTTATACAATGTGCCTAGTTCATGAAATTTAGCCTGACGGGAACTGTCTGGTGCGTATTCAGGGAGTGTTAAAACATTAAAACCGAGATTTATATAACGAGCAGTTGTCGTAACGATTTAGAAGATTATTTCAATTGCCGCTATGTTGAGTGAAGATGAGTTTACGATTGAAAAGCTCGGGTCGGTAGAAATAAACCCTCGATTGGAAAGGCGTGTTTATAAACTTGTGTTTAATAATGTGGCTAACGATGAACTCTTTGTGCGTGTTTTTGATTGTATTCTAGACGTATTTAAAGATAACTTACCAACCAGTTGTAAAGTGGGAACAAAAATAGTACTGAACGATATGAAAGCCCTTCATATCGAGTACAGGTTTCCCTATACTTTAAGCGGTGAAATATTATTAAACTGCGTATACTGCGTAATGCAGAGCAATAATGATGTAATTGTAGACTCGGTTAAGTGCGAGTTTAGTATTTTGAAAAAAAAAAGTGAAATGTATTTATATATTTAACATATTTGTGTGTGTGTGTGTGTGTGTGTGGGTGTGTATGTATATTTCTGCTATATTAGGATGACCATACGTTCCGTTTTGAACGGGACAGTACCGTTTTTTTAATATTTCCTGGCCGTCCCGTCGTTTTAATAAAAATGTCAATTTTGTCCCGTTTTTAATAAAAACTTTTTATGAATACAGAATATTACATAACCCCCGTCCCTTTTTTGCCATCCCAATGTCCCGTTTTTGTCTCAAGGAAATATGGTCAGCCTATGCTATATTCATGGCTATACGATTTCTTATTTTGCGCGGTAGAAGATAAAGTGTGTGTATTTATTTATTTAGTTGTGTGTATATATTTCTACTATGTTGATGGTTATATTATTTCTTATTTCTTATTTTTGATCATTCCAATGTATATTTATTTTCTATATATCTCCATAATTGCGTGTATGTATGTATATACAGTATATATATATATATATATATATATATATATATATATATATATATTTCTCCTGTACTGTTATATTGAAGGATATATTTTTTGATTATATGCATATTCCTCGTTCATATTTCTTAAACTATTGTTATTTTTAATTGATCATTCAAATGTATATTTATTTTCTATATATTTATAATAAACAGAATGATGCAATGTTGTTTTATTTACTTCTTTTGGTTGTAAACAATTATACCAAATGGCATGTTACGTCTTCTAAACCTACTAGCGGAATTCTAAGCCAACTTTTAAGAATTAACTAAATAAATGGTACAATCTGGCAACTTAATAATGTATACCTGAACAATTAAAAAGGTATCTGGCAACTCTCCATAATAATGTATACCTGAACAATTAAAATAGAAAGTGGTATCTGACAACTCTCCATAATAATGCATACTTGAACAATTAAAATAAAAAGTGGTATCTGACAACTCTCCATAATAATGTATACCTGAACAATTAAAATAAAAAGTGGTATCTGACAACTCAACCTGAACAAGCCATTTACGCATAAAAAAGTGACTCCTGCTACTACCTGGGGATATCTCTCCGCCTGCGTACTCAGTTGAGCGTGCAAGCCGTAGATTTCAGATGTGTATTCTCTAGCGTAGAAGAAAAATAGTGTGTCGGACACATGTGTAAGGTGTACACTGCGTACACGAGATAAGTGTACGCATGGTGTGAATAAACTCTGAAGCTATTTTTTTCATTACACTTTCACAACAATTTTGGAAAGAGCTTCTGTGTTGTCAGGCACAATGAGGGAGGTGTACACTGAGTACACGAGATAAGTGTACGCATGGTGTGAATGAACTCTGAAGCTGTTCTTTTTCATTACACTTTCACAGCAATTTTGGAAAATTCGGGGAGGAGTTAATTATTATTATTACTACATAGAAAAATTTGTCTTTGTGCATATCACCCTATATATATATATATATATATATATATATATATAGTGTATGTGTGTGTGTGTGTGTGTGTGTGCGTGATCCTCACTTTCTCTGACAAAAAATCTGTGTGTGTGTGTGTGTGGGGGGCAAGGTTCGGGTTATCCATTTTCTTAAACTGATCCACAGAGCAGATGTTCACATCTGAAGACTGCATGTTCCACGCACCACAGATCTTATAGACAATGCAGGTCCTGTAAATGAGCTTTAATTATCTCGATGAAATTAAAATATTTCCTTTTATATGCACAATCGCCAAGCTCCGCCCCAAAAGATCAAGAGCAGATGTTCGTAGTGATTGGTTGTCATGTAGAGCTGGGTGGAGCTATGATAAGTTTGTGCGCCAATCGTAACACCGCTATAACGGGTCCATGCTTTGGAAGACTAATGGCATCTTTATATTTTCTCCAATAGATTTAATGCTCGTATTACCCCTTGCTGTCTTACCATGTCAATATTTGCGACAATACTTGGTTTCCACCCCCCCACTATTCCCGGATCAATAGTCACTAATGTAATCGAGAGGATTTTATAATAAAGAAATTATAAATATATCCATTCCTTTAATTATATTTTTAAAAAAGAAAAGAGTATTCGGTTTCCACGTTAAACTGTGGGTCTAAGGCGAAGTGAAAAGCTTAATCATTGTTACAATTCGGGGAAGAGCTATTTATTATTATTATTACTAAAGAGAAAAATCTACATTGTTTTTTACATATCACATTTTGCAGCCATTCTATGCCCGATCAATAATCAAATGATCCTGTTATTTTAAATCCGGATCAATAATCAAATGATCCTGTTATTTTAAATGCTGAACTTATGATGTGAAAGAGTGAGCAATGATTCCCTGACGAGATGTATTTCTGATTCGGCTTCCACGTTAAACTGTAGGTCTAAGGCCGGAGTGAAAAGCTTAATCTTTGCAATTCGGCGAAAAGTAGTTAATTATTATTATTATTACTATAAAGAGAAAAATCTACAATTGTACATATCACATTTTGCAGACATACTATCCCCGGATCAATAATCAAATGATACTGTTATTTTAAATCCGAATCAATAATCAAATGATCTTGTTATTTTAAATGCTGAACTTATGATGTGAAAGAGTGAGCAATGATTCCCTGACGAGATGTATTTCTGATTCGGCTTCCACGTTAAACTGTAGGTCTAATGCGAGGTGAAAAGCTTAATCTTTCCAATTCGGCGAAAAGGAGTTAATTATTATTATGACTACTGTAATTTGTACCACCCTATATATATATATATATATCCATTCCTTTATTTATTTAAAAAAAAAAGAAAAGAATGAACAAAACTCTCTCTCTCTCTCTCTCTCTCTCTCTCTCTCTATATATATATATATATATATATATATATATATATATACACACGAGATAGGTGTACGCCTGGTGTGAATGAATTCTGCATTTAAAATGAGTCTATAGTTTCATTGGTACGTTTTATTTCCCACTAACTGTGTAAACGAGATAAGTGTACGCATGGTGTAAATGAACTCTGAAGCTGTTCTTTTTGCAGACGTTTATACAGAAAACAAGTAATTACATTATTGAAAACATTAACTAGGATTCGTGAGAGATACGCTTCTGGTAATCGGGAGTCGAACCCACGATCTCATATCTTTCTGCAGACGTTTATACAGAAAACGAGTAATTACATTCAATTGTTAGTACTTTCAGAGTACATGCGTATTAATTTTTTGAAAAAACTTTGTTGATTTCTGATACTTATGATTTTGATAACTAAGTTGTTAAAATATAAAACATTTTTTATTTACGAGGAAGACATCCGCTTGGAGAGTGAAGTGTGTATTTCATTGGAGAAGTAATAACAATAATGTTTTTAACATTTAGAGTGAAGCGAGGTTTTCTCGCGCTGAGTGGAAGAAAGGTAAGCTCGCGGTCACTTTGTGGTTAGCGTGAGACGCATCTCCTCAGATTTTTTTTTCTTTCTTTTTTCCAGAGAAGCTGAAAGTAAATGAGATGAGTGAAATGATATGAGATTAGTGAAATGAAGTGAAATGACATGAAAATGAAATGATATGAAAAGTGCGTAATATTTTTTTTTTCTGTTTTTGAAACGCAAGAAAGGTTTGCCAAAAGAAATTAGACACAGTTAATGTGTTTATTTCTTTTGCTGTTTATTATTTAATATAATTGTGTGTGTGTGTATGTGTGTGTGTGTGTGTGTGTGTGTGTGTGTGTTAATTTTGAAAAATGTATAATGGTAATAATATATCTTTCCAATTCAATAACAGAGATGTTATCTAAGAAGATGATACCATAAAAATTTGCACGTAAAGAATAATCAGTGCATTTAATAAAATATAATTTTATATACATTAGTAGCAAGGGACCAAATTGAAGGAGTCGAGCGAAGGATTCCCGAGACAGAGAGAGCAAGTTGACCCAGATTCCTTTCAAAAAGGCCTCGGGGTAAAGAGGTGTGATTCGTTCCTGGTTCAATTTCCTACTCGTCTGAACGCAATGTTCTAAGAGTTAATATTTTGGATTCGTTTTAATAACTGAAAGAAGGTAAATAAAACGCCGTTTAAGTATCTTATATTGTTAATATTGGTTTTAATAATGATTGATTCTCTTAAAAGGAGAAAATTCATTTGCTTTAAATTAATATACTTTTGACAATTCACTAAGGTGAAAATCCGTTTTATATATATATATATATATATATATATATATATATATATATATATATATATATAAGGAATGACAAAATTAAATAGACAGTTAATATGATTCTTTCTATAAGGAATGACAAAATTAAATAGACACAGTTAATATGATTCTTTATATATATATATTATATATATATATATATATATATATATATATATATATAAGGTAGGGAGAAAGTTGTTCAATTGTGTGTGTATATTTCGTCTGACCTATTATTTTGGCGATTGTACGTATTATATTATTTTTGTGCAGTAGAAGGCAAATTCTATTTATTTAATTAATAATCATTTTCTTATGTCAATTTCGATTTTAAGTCTGTATGCTTTGGTAACGAATTAAAATGGTATCTAGCAACTCACCCTAATAATGTATACCTGTACAATTAAATGGTATCTGGCAACTCAACCATCATCTATATAAGACCCGCTTGGCTTCGGAGCTGGCAGTTTGATGCGAACTTCGGCCGAATAAAGCTCTCTCTCCTTCCCTTCTTAGGTTAAGACTTAGCTTAGTTTCCCTTTGGGGGTTTAGGACCTCCCACCTTGTCCCCCAAATTCCTCCTCCGTCTATCCTTTCACTCTTAGGCTAAGGCAACCCCTTTGGGGAGGTCATCCTTCCTTCTCCCCCCGAAGATCCCTCCCCTCTCCCCCTTCAGGTGTACCCCTACCCCCTTGGCTCCTTCTAAGCCAACTGGCTGAATAGGAGTCTATAAGACAACGCCCACTCGGTTGAAGTCTTATTATGCACTTGGCTCCTGCCAGGTGAACACCTCTCCTCCTTTCTCTCCTTCTCCTCTCTTTCTCTTGGGGGATAACGCCGCCTCCAAGTTTCATGACCCCTTGTTGCACCTGCAGCATCCCCCCACCTCCTTTGCAACATTGAGTTGTTGCAACCCCCACCCCCTTTGCAACATTGAGTTGTTGCATACCCCACCCCCCTTTGCACCATTGAGTTATTGCATACCCCCATCCCCTGTGCAACATTGAATTGGTGCATACTCCCACCCCCCTTTGCAACACCCCCTCCCATTTACAACATTTGATCATTATCTCTTGCAACATTGCAGCATTCCCGCACTCTTCCTTTTTTGCGGCTATACTACTCGGGCCTACGGACTTACCCGTACCCGTGCAGATCTCTAGGGGAGGTCGAGAAGAAAATAAATGGGCATGGTGAATGATTGCGTGGGGAAGCGTGGACTTGATCTGGGTGATGTACGATAAGTGGCTGCGAGTAGGTTGGAATGGAGAAGATTTGTTAGAGGTATGCAAGTTCGGGACTCTGTCACTTTTATTTCTTACAAGGCCTGGAAGCACCTCCACGCATGGCATATGAAGCGCCGCAGGTGTTTAATTTAGCCATGTGAATAGGGAAGAGGGACGTTGCTGGTCCATCAGGATGCCCGTATGAATGGATGTGTATATTTAGTTTCTAACTTATCTTTTCTTCATTATCTTCTGCATTTTATATCCGAACTTTCTACCTTCTCTCCCCAACTTATTGGAAAATGAGATTTTTATAATATTAGTAGTTTATATATCAATCATTTTGTGAGAAAAACCCGATGATATTAATTAAAGCTGATATGATTAAAGCGGGATTTTCCAATAAAAACTGTTTACAATAATTCAGATCAGACTTTGTATCTCTCCCTCTTCTCATGTACCATTCGCCTTTTTATTCGGATCTATAAAAAAGAGGTTGAGAGTCAGATTCTGGATCTATTGGAGTACTACTATTATTGATCTTTTTATAATCATTCTTTAGAGATTCATAAATTTTGATTTTTAATCTGAGAAATCTGACTCTAATACTCTGGTCGATAGAGAGAGTCGATAAGAGGCCAAGTTTAAGTGATGAAGTCAGAATAAATTAAAGTTGATTTATACCACTTTAATTTTATAAATAAATTTATATTATCCAATTTACATCGTCTCTATCTCTCAAAAGATCGTTGAAGATATTAATATTAATATAACGAAAAGAATTTAGCATTAGGTTGGATCGTACTTGCCGCCCGGAGAACCTGACAGTTAATATGGTGTTTGACGTTCACGGGATCCTCGAATCCTCGATGACAGAACTCATAACTAAACCTTATCAGTATAAGTGAATAAAAAACACCATAATTCAATAATTGGGACCATAATATAATAGTTGACCCTAAAGCCGGGTTTACACGGTGAGAGCTACTCGCGCGAGTAACTCTCACGTCTGGACATGAGAGTACTCTCATGAGGTAGTCTCGTGAAAGTAGCTGTTGACACGCGTTGGTCACTCGCAGTGATAGTTGACATCGAAATGCCATCAAGGCAGGTTGTTGCTGCGGCAATCCGAGTGTTTTGTGAAATAATACGCACAAAAAAAAAAACGTAGAATATGGGTAAGAAATGGATTGGTAGGAGAAAAGAAACAGGTGCTTCAAATTTACTTTTACAGGAACTCCGAGGGGAAGATGAAAGAAGCTTTAATAATTTTCTACGACTAGATAAAATTCAGTTTGATTTTTTACTAACGAATGTTACAACTGCAATTCAGAAACAGGATACACGCATGAGAAGAGCGCTGCCTGCCAAAATAAAATTGAAAATTACTTTGCGATACATTGTAACAGGCGATTCATTTGTCAGCCAATTTAAACCATGATAATTTGCTGGCATATACGTCTTCTGTCCCAGCTCCACTTTTCTTACTTTTTATAACTTTTGTTGCCTCTTGTCTGTAAGTATTTCTAATATTTCGTATTTTATTATGAAATACTTTAATGTCCACATTTTCAAATTTCATTACCTTCAGTATTTGTTGTTCCGCACTTGTCCTAGCATCTCTATTCCTATATAGCTCCTCTGTGGTATCCCACAAACATCTATGTTTTAAATATTCTTCTAAAAATAGAATAATTTGATCTGTGTTCCATTTATCGGACATTCTGCAAAAACAATTATAACAATAAATATAAACAGTATTCCAAACACAGTCCAAAAAACCACAGTCCACGTCTGAACTCGCATGACAGTAAACTGAAAAGTTGGAAGAAACCAACTTTGTTGAGAGTGGAAAATTACTAGCGCGAGAGTGGGCGGCGCTAGTAACTCTCAGCTAGCGTGGTAGTTGACATGAAGCAAGTAGTGCGATAGTTACTCTCATGATAGTTACTCGCGCGAGTAGCTCTCACCGTGTAAACCCGGCTTTAATTTCATATGTATGTATGTATGTATGTATGTATTATTATTATTATTATTATTATTATTATTATTATTATTATTGTCTGTGTTAATAACAGAGTGTGTGAAAAGCTATTCTTACCAGTATAAACTGAAATAAAAACAACAACAACTAATGATTACTATACCACGACCTTGGTTCTGTTTTGTTTCAGACGTGCCTTTGAACCCTTGAATTTGAAGGATCTTTGCGCATTCGGAAATCCTTCATCGCATGGAGGTCAGTTTTATATAACACTAGCTAAAGTGGGCCCTACGGGCACATTTAGCTAGACTTGCAGTTCTGGAACCTTCAGCCTCAATAATTGGAGGGCCTGCGGCCCTCCAACTACTGTGGAGTCAATTATTTGGTTCATAAAACTATAGAAACGAACGCAGCCATGAAAATCTTAAGCTTCACAAATCTTGATACCATGAGTTCGGATGTGAAGCTTAAGATTTTCATTGCTGCGTTCTTTTCTATAGTTTTAGTGACTGAATAATTGAACCCTCAGTAATTTGGGGGTCAATTATTGCTAGAGTAAAAAGTTGAAACAAAGCAAAGCGTATTTATTTCTATGTTCACTGAGAATCGCTTAATAGTAAATACATGGTGTCTGCAGACGGACGGACGGACAGGACTGCCTTTTTATAGCATAGATATATACATTAAGCTCCTTACTAAAATTGCTTAACATCGAAATGATATAGGATTTAAGTTAATGGTTTTCCTCTGTTTATGTATAACTAGTACAGTTCCCGCCGCTTCGCTGACGGTTAGACAGGCTAAACTACAAAAAAAGAACCCAGCCGTGAAAATTTTGAGCTTCACATTGTGTCAACATTTCTGAATCTGTTATCTCCCAAAACCTCCTCACCCCCATTCATACAACTTGGGGGTTAACCCCCTCCCCCATTACCCCACCCCCACCCTTCCCCCATTGCTAAACTACAGAAAAGAACACAGTCATGAAAATTGAGCTTCACATTGCCGCCCGTAATACAATTTCTGATTTTTTTTTACAATTTCTGAATTTTTTTCTCACAATTTCTGAAAGTGTGACGGACAGACGGACAGACAGACGGACAGCTCTCTTATTATAGTATAGACTAGATATTATTATTACTAGTATAGTTCCCGCCGCTTCGCTGACGGTTAGACAGGCTAAACTACAAAAAAAGAACCCAGCCGTGAAAATTTTGAGCTTCACATTGTGTCAACATTTCTGAATCTGGTATCTCCCAAAACCTCCTCACCCCCATTCATACAACTTGGGGGCTAACCCCCTCCCCCATTACCCCCACCCCTCCCCATTACCCCACCCATCCCCCATTACCCCCACCCCCACCCTTCCCCCATTGCTAAACTACAGAAAAGAACACAGTCATGAAAGTCTTGAGCTTCACATTGCCGCCCGTAATACAATTTCTGAATTTTTTTTACAATTTCTGAATTTTTTTCTCACAATTTTTTCTCACAATTTCTAAAAGTGTGACGGACAGACGGACGGACAGACGGACAGACGGACAGCTCTCTTATTATAATATATAGATTATAGAGAAAATATAATATGATGTCAATAGATATGATATCCATGTTGTTAATGGGTATCAGTGAAAGGTAATCTTTCAAATAGCTACGCACGAGACCCACGAGACAAGGCATGCGCAAATGAGGATATGAATACATCATCTGCAGTCCCATGCTCTGTCTTACCTGAAGGTAAATTTCTTTATTTGCAATTAAAGTTAGTAATTGAAAGTTATCAAAAGTCATTGAAGTGCCAAACACATGAAATTTGACCAGCTAAAAGAACGACCCAGATACGGCTTCTCTTTCCTCAGGGTCTATTTTACTTTCTATTATAATAAAAGGCTGACAAATTTCAGCAGTGAGCAATCCAAACGGCATTGAAAAGGAACCGAGAAGCAAAATCTCATGCTAGCAAATCACGCAGTAGTTAGAAAAAGTTGACAGAGTGCTGTGAGGACCTTCGTTACACCCTGCAGGAAGCAACTGGATTGTTGTATCATCTCGAACAATTGAAATAAATGAAAAAGAAAAGATACGCAGAAGATAAATGATGCAAAGCAAAAACAAGCCTTCGTAAGAAAAGTATTAGAGAAAGGTCCTTTGGTCCGACGAAATCAATTTTGAAGTGAAATCACACAGTAGTACGTTAAATTGAGGATGAAATACGTGTGTAAAGGTCTTACGTACTTCTTCAACGTGCTCCAAATTACTAATTGTATGAACTATAGTTTTTACGCTTTCTCTTGCAGATTTTCTTGTCGTCTGTGTGAGAAGGAAGATCAGGGAGCCCAAAAACAGGCCGTTCCTACCGTAAAGAATGGATTTGGCAGCGTTATGGTCTGGAGTTGTACTCGTATCTCGTCAGCAGGAACTGGCAGATTATTATTGTGTAAAGGGTGAATAAATTCCATGACATATACACGTATTTTAGAACAGGTTCTGGAACCTTCCAACGATTAACTATTTCTACCTTCTATGAAAGCAACAAAACCATGCCTCAATTGCCCCATGCCATGTATCGAAAACTAGTAGGGATTGATTTGTCGATAACCAGGTTAGCCTGTTCCAGTGGTCTTCCTAATCTTCAAACCTAAATCTTGTCGAACACCAGATCCAGTTATGGTAAACTAAAAGTGTCACGAATCACGCATATCGATCAAAAGTAGTTTGTTACACATTCCGCCGGCGGAGCATTCTAGCGACACTTATTTCTCTAACTTAGCCTAACCTATCGTCATCTAACTGGGACCAACTTAACTTATTCTAATCTAACCTAACCTAACCCAAAGGACCACCTGTCACTAAAATGCTTTGAGGAAATGTCGCATGGTCGGATCAGAATCAGAGTTTCAAGTAGGAACCTTGCGAACATCAAAATAAAAATGGCTTCAGAAGAAATTGAAGTGAAGGTCAACTAAGTATTAATATAATGTGTCGGGTGATTTTTTAAACATAACCTTGGTTAACCTTGGTTTTGCTTCCGCCCGAATTCTTCATTCTAATGAATGTTGCTCCATCTTGGACCTACAGCTTAACGTGGAATCCGAACCACGACTCACCACTAGGCTTGCCAACCCTCCCGGATTCGCCGGGAGACTCCCGGATTCGCCGGGAGACTCCCGGAATCGTGTGTGTTCTCCCGGCTCCAAGAACGTTATCCTAATCTCCCGGATATCTTACAATTTGAGAATAGTTTTCTTTAAATACATAATTTGGTATCACCTTATCATTTGCATATTATTAGCCTTTAAATAATGTTTTTGTTTTACTATTGATATGAATAACTCATATATATATATATATATATATATACACACACACGCACGGCGTCGATTGACTTAATTGACCTTAGAATATGTCTTTATACCCCTTGCATATGGCCTCAAAATGCCCTTGAAATTGGTCATATTTAAAAAATTTCTCGGGGGCTTACAGCGCCCCCCCCCCAAACCCGCAAGCTGGATGAGCTCGCACCCATCCCCTTTATGGCATGTATATATATATATATATATCATCTCCGGAATTGTATTTCAGAAAGTTGGCAAGCCTACTCACCACGGGTGGTCAGAAATTACCAAATCCTTGCCCGGACTCGATCTCACGACCTCCCGATCATCAGCCCAGTGTCTTAACTACTAGGCCACTCAGGGTACCAATCTATCTACCAACCTATTTTTCCCAAAAGGATGAACAACTAGGTAAACTGCTTTCGCCCCGGGCCGGTGGATTCGTGGTCAGCGATGCTACCCACTACACCACCGAGGCGTATATATATATATATATATATATATATGAAAAATTATTTCACGAAAGTGACACGTGAAAAGTATTTATGATGAATAAAACCACGAAGGAAAAAAGACGAAAGCGCTTGAGCACCCCTTTGTGTTTCTTTTTTCCTTCGTGGTTTTATTCATCATATATATATATATATATATATATATATTTTCAGTTTCATTTAAGCTTCTTCCCAGAGATTAATTCCTTTTAAATCAAAACTTTTTAATCGCTAATATAACATAACATTGTGGCATTTAATTTAACATCATTTACATTTTATAGCACTTATTATTTTACAACAATATTCGTGGTAGTTTTTGACTAGTTTCTATACATTTAATAGGTACTTCTATATACAAAAAAGGTAAAAAAACGGGAGTGTTTTTTATGCGAAGCCTAAGCACGAAATCCAAAATAGCCATATTTATTTTCACGACTCTTTAACGTACAACAATCAGTTTGAAAGGTTGCATTACCGTAGTAGGAGAAATACCACTGACAAAATAACGTTAAGTAGCGTTAAATATAATAAGTAAATTAGCGACTTGAAATTAAATGAACTATATTTTTAAGGCAAAATATGAACTGATTTGATTCAGTTTGACTTGGAGCTGTAACGAAACTCTATCTGGGTTGTTTTTTATTCATATTTAAATTTAAGTAATTCAGTTCCAGTTTTTAAGAATGTTTTACGTGCGTAGAAGTTGTTATTAATTAAACTGATAACTTTATTTTTGTAGGTTTTAACAGTTTAGCCGATGATGATGATGATGATGATGATGATAAATTGAGAGCTGTATCACGAATGAAATTTAAAAAAATAGTCGAGAACCCCCTTCCTTACAAATAGGAGGGGGTTACGTAGTAGCCAATGTCGTAACACCGCTTTTCGTTCATCAGCGAAGTTAAGCGACATTGGGTTTGGGTAGTTGTTGGATGGGAGACCGTCCTCCGCGTCCTGATTATGTAGCGACCCGCGGTTCGATCCCACGTAAAGCTGGGACTTTAGATGTTGCGAAGGAGGTTAAACAGTGAAACAATCTCATCATTACATTTCCTACAAACGGGAAAGAATTGCCTCAGTTCGCTGCTGAAGAAACACTAAAAGACAGAGGCACAGAATATACAGGGTGTACATAAAGTCAGGATCTATTTTTGTGAAGCACTTGGAAATTATATGGAATTCAATCATAAAATGATAAAGTGGTAACATTTATTAAATAATTAAGAGTAGGATTCGACGTGACGCCCATCAGTATCCCTGCACAGCTCAAATCGTTCCGCAGCATTTCTAAACACATTCTGGAGCATTTGCGGGGTTATGTTATCTGCAGCAGTTCGTATACGTGTACGTAAATTTTCAAGACTCGTAATCTTCGTCTGATAGACGTGCGATTTGATAAAGCCCCATGCAAAGAAATCTAAAGGGGTTAAATCTGGTGATCTCGCTGGCCAAGGTCTGTTGCTTCCGCGTCCGATCCAGCGATTTGGAAAATGTCCATTTAGATAATCCTGAACAATTTTGGCATAGTGACAAGGAGCACCATCATGTTGATAGACGACGGTACTAACAATCCTATCCCCGTCGTCTATCAACATGATGGTGCTCCTTGTCACTATGCCAAAATTGTTCAGGATTATCTAAATGGACGTTTTCCAAATCGCTGGATCGGACGCGGAAGCAACAGACCTTGGTCAGCGAGATCACCAGATTTAACCCCTTTAGATTTCTTTGCATGGGGCTTTATCAAATCGCACGTCTATCAGACGAAGATTACGAGTCTTGAAAACTTAGTACACGTATACGAACTGCTGCAGATAACATAACCCCGCAAATGCTCCAGAATGTGTTTAGAAATGCTGCGGAACGATTTGAGCTGTGCAGGGATACTGATGGGCGTCACGTCGAATCCTACTCTTAATTATTTAATAAATGTTACCACTTTATCATTTTATGATTGAATTCCATATAATTTCCAAGTGCTTCACAAAAATAGATCCTGACTTTATGTACACCCTGTATAGAAAGCAGATTCTATGATTCATTGCATTAAGGATTTAGAACATTATTTATGCGTGTTCCAGCGTCCTAAACAAAGTGCAGAGGACATTGCCCCTTGTGAAGTTTTGATAAAATCTATACACACTGTGGTTAGACTAACTTCTTTACACATATATGTATACACTATCATAGAGAAACAGTTGTAATTTTACATATCAAAATATGTAGTAATTTCGCTTATTAACAGGAAACTGTTGATATTCAAACCAACATTATGTTTCAAATAGGTACCTCACGCGTTTGTAATACAGGATCTTTCTTTTGGTTCTACATTTCCAAGTAAACATCATGTTTATGGCGTCGCAGAGCCTTTATCTATTCTTTGTGGAAAAAAATCTTCATTGTTAAAAAATGAACGATACGTTGATACCGTCACCTTTCATTGTGACGTGAGCAAATTAACATATTCTGGAAAACGAGGAACGACAAAACCATTGTACTTTGGAAGTATAAATAAAATATCCGCAAATGAACAGAGACACTAAAACGCATCAGATGCACACAGAAATAATAATAATAATAATAATAATAAATACTTTATTTCCAAGTTCGCTGCAATTTTCCGAGAATAAATTAAAAAATTTTACTGTTTCCTTTAATTTCAAGGACAACACAGAATAAATTAAAGACCAATTCATTGTATTCTGACGACAATTTGAGGCTTATAATAAAATATCGGGTGTTATTCACAGAAAAAATTATAAAAGTGTATTAAAAAAGTACACGAATATAATCCATTTTCATTAAGAAACTAAAAAAATATAACTTATATTGGCCAGTCCTTCGAAGAAGAGAAATCGTGAGAGATTATTTCAAAAGATACTAATATTAAAATGTCGATTTTCCTTCGGGTCTCTAAACCCCTCTTCATAATCGTGAAAATTTTTTCCATTAACTAGAGGAGGGTCGGCCTTACGACAGCCGATCGACTTGGCACTCTATCGACAACTTATTATTAGGTTAAATTAAGTTAGGTTAGGTTAAAATAGGAGGGGGTTTCGCTAGGTTAGGTTAGGCTGTGAGGTTAAGTTGGATTTTAGAGTGTCGATGTTTTGGTCTTGTTGACGAAATGGGTATATAGGTCTGGAAGAACGAATATGTTCCATTAGGCCAAAGCGAATCTTAATCCCGGCTTTTGTGCTAAACCTTATTTTGATCTATTAAAATGTTTTGAAATTAGAATATCAAATCGACACTCTATAATCGACACTCTAAAAATCTAACAACCTAACCTAATCTAACCTGACCTAGCATAACCTAACCTGACCTAACTTAGTCTAACATAAATAACGTGGGTTTTGTATTGACAAAAAATAAATACAAATTAACAACTATAACATACTCCGAGCCGACAGAACAGTAAGGCGTAAAGGAGGCTGTGCTATTTATTCACACGAAAAACATATGGCAGAAATGGCTAAACGTATTTCAAACAACTATGTAGAATTTGGTACTAATTGTAATATACAGACCCCCGAACACGCCAACTTCAAAATTCTCAGATACCATTACAGCGGTCAGGAACTGGGTGAGAGATCTACACTCCCAATCCTAAATATTGTTCTCAATGGTGATTTTAATTTTCCATTTATGAAATATAAAAGGATAGGAAGAAATATATGTATACACCAAAACAAGAGGGGCATAGGGGAAGACAAGGAGCAGGGAAAAATGCTCCTAGCTCTAGCCAATGAATTTATGTTAACACAAGAAATAACGGAAAATACAAGACAAAACAGCTCCCTATATTTGGTATTCACAAACAACAGCAACCTAACTGATAACATACTGTAGAAATATTACAAACTATAATATCAGATCACAACATTATTGAAATAACAACCAATATAAAAGTAACCGGAAACGAAAGAACACGCACTATAGAAAGAAACAAATTCAAATTTTTAAAATTTCACTCCAAAGCTAAAAATTGGGAAGATATTGCATCCAGCATGGAAGCAATAGACTGGAAAAACCATCTTTAAGGGCAAGACAACGGAAGATATATTAATGACCTTAAAGGAGAAGACGCTGGAAATTGTGAAAAGACGTCCCAAAAATGCAACAAGGAGGAAAGAGAAGCAGGTCCGAGAGACAAAAGAGGTCAATTTTCTCCAAGAGAAAAAGAGTGACTGTAAAATTAAGAAACTGCAAAGACAACAACATCAGGAAAATATTAAACGATAAACTGCAGAGTATAGATTGCGTTATACATGATCTAATTGAGAAACATACAGAGAAAGAAGATGATGATATAGAAGCGATGAAGTTTAACTCAAAGTACTTCTATAATTTTGCAAAAAAGAAGTCGAAAAATGACGCGATTATCAGACCTTTGAAAAATGAAAACAACGTTTTATCCGATGATCTAAAAGAGGGAAATATTAAGAGCTCAGTACGAATCATCTTTCAGCATCCCAAAAACTGATAAACTAATATGCGATAGAAACGTGTTCTTTGAAGAAGAAATACAAGGGAAAAGTATAACAGACTTCGACTTTACAACAGATAATATAACACGAGCAAAGAGGAACTAAATGCAACTCGGCGGCAGGACCAGACAAAGGAGGAGATCGATCCGAGGCCAAAACTATAGGCCAGTGTCGCTTACATCTCATCTCACCAAAATATTTGAAGGAATAGTTAGAAAAAAAATCTATGACATTTTGGAAACTCGGAAAAAATTAAATGATAACCAACATGGATTTCGGTCAGGAAGATCATGCCTATCACAACTAATGTAACACTATAACAACAATATTGATACACTTGAAAGTAATGAGAACTATGATGTAATATACACAAACTTTGCCAAGGCGATCGACATAAACTGAAATATATGAGAATAACAGGCAAAATAGGAAAATGGGCATATAATTTCATTAATCCTTTAGCGCCCGGAGGTCTTTTCCAAGACTGACTAAAATTGTTTGGCGATAGCCAGAACAAAATCAGTAAAGTAACACTGTGCAAGTGTTACAATTCAAGGAATATCTACATCAGAATCAGAGGTCCTTAGCTCAGTACCACAAGGAACAGTATTATCTCCATTACTCTTCGTAATCATAGTGATATAGATGAGGAAGTTACCAGTGACAGCACAATCACATCCTTTGCCGATGACACAAAAATTAATAGAAAAATAAGAAACCAGAGGATATAGGATCTCTACATATAGACATAAACAGAATCTACAATTGGTCTGAAGGCAATAATATGAAATTTAACACTGAAAATTTTCAATTATTAAGGTACGGAAGAAGAGAGGACCTAAAATCCATGGAATACAATACCGAAAAATGGACAGGAAATTCAGAGAATTTCTAAAGCAAATGATTTAGGTGTTGTAATGGCTGATGACGCGAAATTTGAAACACAAAATAAGATAGCAGTAAACAGAGCAAAAAGGACAACTGGACAGTTACTGAGAACCTTTAAACGAAGGAATAGGGATATAATGATTCCTCTATTGAAAACACTGATCATACCCAAGTTGGAAAACTGCTAGGTCTTAACATCCCCATATTAAAAAAAAAGTCATTAGTCAACTAGAAGGGAGTCAGAGAAACTTCACAGCCAAGAGCAATTGATGCAAAGAATTAAATTACTGGGAAAGGTTACGCGAATTAAACTTATATTCATTTTTTACACTTGGAATATAATGGAGGAACTAGTCCCCAATCTTACTTTGAACCCTATAACCACTCAAATAACAGTGGAAAGTAGAAAAGGAAGAATGTGTCGTGTTCCGAAATTAAAGGCTAGACAGGGAATATCCTCAACCCTGAAGGAAAATAGTTTTGTTGTGAGAGGTCCAAGACTGTTCAACTAGCTGCCCAAGGAACTAAGGTACACGAGCGGTGTAGGGGTAGATACAGTATCTTCAAAAGAAGACTAGACGCCTAGATCAGAACAATTCTAGCTGAGCCGGGCGTATCTGGCTATGTGAGGTGGATAGCACAAGAAACCAGCTCTTTTCTTCAAGAGAAGGGACAACAAGCCTGACCTTCGTGAAATGAGGAATCATCGCAAAGAACATTTGAAATTTTGAAAGGTATATATATATATATATATATATATATATATATATATATATATATATATATATATATAATATATATATATATATATATATATATATATATATATATATATATCGATATCGTAATCAGTTTGGTTTCAAAAGGTCCCACTCAACTGATCTGTGTATCTATGTACTTAAAGAAACAATATCTAAATACATTGACAGTAAATCAACTATTTATAGCTGTTTCCTAGATATAAGTGAGACATATGATAGCGTGAACCACAATATTTTATTTAAAAAAACTCGAAGACAGGAAGGTTCCCATGTATATATTAAATTTAATGAAATTTTGGTGTTCCCACCAATCTTTTACTGTTAGGTGGGGCACTGGGGCAATGTACTATCCGGATGTTTTGGCTCCTCTTGCGGGGTGAGACAAGGTTCCTTGCTATCCCCTATGCTGTTTAATGTGTATATTGACGGATTAATTGCTTCACTTAATGAGGCAACAGTAGGATGTTGCATAGATAACACAAGGATAAATAACTTAGTTTATGCCGATGATATGGTGTTAATAAATCCCTCTGTTAAAGGTCTGGATCGGCTACTAAAAGTCTGCGAAGTGTATTCGCAGAAACATGATATTCTTTTTAATGTTACAAAAACTAAGGCTATGCAGTTTCATCCTAAAAGCTGTAATCAGCCAGCTGATATTAGGTTTAAAATGAAAAGTGAAGTAATTGAGGAAGTACAAGAGTTTAAGTATTTGGGTCAAACTATTACCAGCTCCTTAAGTGATGACTCGGACATAAGAAAACAATCTCGAAGCCTTTGTGCTAAAGCAAATATGACTATAAGGAACTTTCGGTTCTGTACAAGTGAAGCTAAAGACACTCTCTTTCGTACTTTCTGCAGTAATATATATGGATAGCAACTCTGGGTGAATTATAAAAAAGGTTCTGGCAGAGCCCTAAATTTGCTGTAGAACAGGTCTTTTAGACTCTTACATAAATTACCCCCACGAGATGCTCAGCTTCGCAAATGTTTGCTACCAGCAATGTCCCGAGCTTCCCGGACGTAACAAGACATGCTCAATACAGTCTGATGCAAAGAATTAAAAAAATCAACCAACCCGATTATCCAAGCTATCCATGAGTCCTGCCGTTTATCCTCTAAGCTATTGGTCTCTAAGTTATTGGTCTGTAGCTCCACTTAAATTCGTCATTAGTCTATTATTTCTAATCAACTGTATATATTTATATCCTTAGTATGCGAACTATCATTGTATTAATAATATTTGTCATATGGACAATAAACCTTTTCATTTTCATTTCATTTTCATATTCATTTTATATATATACAGGGCGTCCCAAAAAAATGTATACACACTTTAACAGCTGATAGCTCAATTGATGTTTCTTTCTTTCCAAGTTAAACCCATTAGAATTAATAAGAGCAGTCAGACTAAGCTTTGAACAAAAGAAATTCATTCTAAAATGCTACTGGAAGTGTGAAAACGCAGTTGAAGTGCAAAGACAGTTTAGGAGGGAGTTTCAAACAGATCCACCAACGCGACTTACCATCACTCGAATTAGAGATAAGTTTGAAGCCGATGGAACTGTTCAGAATGTCCACAAGAAGCGTTCCGGAAGACCACGGACATCGACAAGCCCCACAAAGCAAGAAAGAGTACTGGAAACGTATCACCAAAGTCCAAGAAAATCTGTGCGGCAAGCGAGTCGTGAGGTAGAAATTTCAGAATCGTCTGTCCAACGCATTTTGAAGCGCTGTCAATGGAAAAGTTACATTCCAAGATTAGTCCATGCTATTAATGAAGATGATCCGACCGAAGAGTGGAGTATTGCGAGTGGTACTTGGCACGATGTGGATGTGGATTGGACGAAGGGGTTTCGTAGAATACCCTCCGCGTTCAGCAGACCTCACACCACTAGACTTTTTTTATGGGGATACTTAAAAGACAAAGTCTACGCTATAAAACCTGCAACAGTCGCTGAATTGAGAGCAGCCATTGAACGAGAATGCACACAAATACCAAACGAAATGTTTCGTAATGTTTGCGATTCCATTGCTTCGCGTTATCAGCAGTGCCTGGACCAGAACGGACGTCAGTTTGAAAACAGGCGTTGACAAAACAATTAAATAATGTCTGTAGATTCTATTACATTTTGAAAATGAAATGTATTTTAATAAACACTGCCTTCATAAGTATTTAAAGTGTGTATACATTTTTTTGGGACGCCCTATAATATATATATATATATATATATAATATATATATATATAATATATATATATATATATATATATAATATATATATATATATATATATATATATAGTGACGACTTCAAATTATTGGAAGTATGTCAACGTGCACATTGATTAGTCGTAAATGCGCCGTTCTTTATTAATTCGCGGCGAACACTGAAACGGTCTTAATTATGGACCTACAAACAAATCGCCGACGAAAAATTGCAATGACACTCTAATGACACAAACTAACCTCATCTAACTTAATTTATCCCAGCCTAACCTGACCTAATCTAACCCTAAAAGAACTTGGTCATAAAATGTTACGCCGAGAAAATGGCCTTAGCCAGCTTAAGTGGTAAGCAAATAAATTAATATTCATGTCTGAATTAGTCGAGTAGATATAACATCGACACTCTTAAAAAACTAACTTAATCAAACCTAACCGAAACTAACCTGAGTTATTCTGACACACAACAGTTTGTCATGTCCATCAGTTGTCGTTAATTCAGTCTAAATTACGTAAAAATAACCTCAGTTGATGATATTTAAAGGTAATATTTTATTTGACGATTCTTCAACAACAGAAGTTGCCTTAATTTTATTTTCCAGCGTTGCATAAAAACGGGTATAGAATAAATTTTCTTACCTGATGACAAAGAGATTTGGGGTGAAACTATTTTCGGAATCTCTCTGTAGTTGAGTTGAGGAATGGAAGGTGCAGTCAAAATATCCCTGGCGACGTCTTTTAACCTTTCATTATAACTGACTCTCAGATCCTGCGGTTTGTCATTGCTCGGTTCCCTCTCGGCTCCCTCCTGCTGGTCGGAACCCTTTTCGAATGGTGATAAGGGAAACACTGGTGTATTGGGTCTGCTCGGAGTTAGAGGAGAGGGAGCGTAGAAAGGAGGTGGATTAATGGAAATTAGTCCCAATGAATGGGTCTGGAATTTTCGCATGTCGTCAAATTTTGTTTGAGAGTGATGGACCGCGTCATTTGGATTAAAATTGAATTTTTTCGGGTTTTTGAAATTGATAATCGGGTGGGAAATAAAGCTTTTTTGAGGCATTTCTGGCAGGTATGGTTTGAATGTCTTTTAGTTTTGAGGTAGAACTTGTACTTGAATGGGCATCTGCTAATTCCTTATCGTAGGCCATTCGTAGCTTTTTCTTGGGATGCACTTTAGAGTAAGAGGTTTGCTTTGGACAAAACACAGACTGACAGGCCGCTTCAATTTTTTCTAAAGCTGGCTCCTGGCTGTAGTCTACGTGAGTTTCGAAGGACTGAGATGCTTCTCGATATTTTTTCTGTGTCTGATAATGCTTATTTAATTTTTCTTTGATGCTCAACTGCTTGCAGTAATCGCTTAATAATGAGTACTGATAAGGAAGACTCGAGTGTTTGGGTTTATGCTGAGCCATTATATTCTACAGCTTGATGTACAATAAACTATTCAAACTTTATAACTGTTTCAACTTATTCCATCGAAAATATATTTAAAAACTCTCGAACACAACAACAACAACAACAACAAAACGGACAACAAATTGGTGGAAACGTATATTTTTTCTAACTTATTTAATTAGGAAAGAACATATTTACAATTATCACATTTAATTTAAGTTCTTATTCCAGACATTAATTTCAAGCCCTTGTTTAATCATTCTTCTGAGTTCGATAACAATCACTGTAAACACATTTATGCACACAATTAATGAAACGCAGTCTCCACGAGGTAATGATGATGTTGACAGCTTTTTCCATTGTCTTATGAGAGTTAAATGTAACTTGCTTGTTTGCCAGCGAGCTTCTGATCCCGCAACTTCAAGTTCACCATGGTAAATGGTGGATAAAAGATGAAAGGAAAACAGAGACGAGCAAAATGTTGCCAACCGCTGTGGTTAACAAATAATTCATAATGAATGCAACTAGGAACTTTTTGTACTGACTTTCCCAAACGAAATGGTTATCATCAATCATATAATTGCTGTTATCAGTTGTGTATTTTTTTTAATTTACTATCAGTGTTATGATATACATTGACATTATTTATTCTCATTTTATCTTTTTTTCCCTCAGGTATGATTTTTCTTTATAGCATTAACACTGGTTTACATTTGAAAGTATAAAATCACTACGGATGATCATAGATTTTACGTATGGAATAATGTAAATTTGCGATGTTTACACTTATGAGTAATTAACTTCTTTAGCTACATTGCCGATTACCGTTTGCAAATTAATAAGTTCTGTTATAATTTTTTTTTCTGAATTTAATATAAATGTTATATAGTAATTTGAATTTCCATTTATTGATTACATTTTTCATTCTTTCGTTTGTCAATTATTTCTTTACGTAATTCGTTCTTTTGAGAGGTTCTTCATTCTTGTGGAATCGCTCCATTTTGTTTGAGAGGTCCATTTATGTTTGGCGTTTCTGAAAAATACATAAACTCAATTAAAAAGAGTAGGTGGTATTTGTACTACAGACACTGTAGCATTAAAAAGCATGACCTAAAAGAGTTGTTATGGGTTCATAAAGATCATTTTCTATCGTAAAGTACAAGAAATTAAAGCTTTATTAGCACAAAACCACTGAAAACGTTCAACATAATTTTTTTACGAGTTGCTTAAACCTCAAAACGATGTGCTATATTGGATGAAAAGGAAAAAAAAAGCAATGAAATGGGAAACTAGGAGCTGTACAGTAGTGGAACTCGAACTCTGTGTTCCGGATGGCGTGATCGGTAGGACCGCTGACTCTGAAACCATGCCACTGATAAAGTCTACAAATTAGCATAGCCCCGCCATGTTCCCACAAAATTTTAGACACTTTTGTAAAACTTAGAAAATTTGAGGTTGCTTTTAAAATCTAAGTGACAAGAGCCGCAAGTAAATATTAAACTCACTGGTGAAGAATTTCTCAGAGCCAACTTATATGGATGGATGAATGAGGCTCAGGCAGTTCAAGGAAAATTTACCATGGTAAGTTGAATACAGAACGTTACGACATATTAATGGGTTATGCTAATAAAAATCATCCTTTGGTTATTTATCCTTGTGCTTGGCTCTTAAAACACACACACACACACACACACACACACACACACACACACACATCCAAAGATTTTGGGCAGTTCGACCTTATGGATTAACTGTTAAGTAGTTTTTCAGTCGTCGATTTCATAGCTTATGGCTTAACCTCTAACTTTGATTCAGAATTTATGATTTGTCTGAAAAGTTTCCCCTTTTAAATTAGAATTTGTTGAAGGTTAATCTTGTGATTAAGTAAATCCATGTTCTGTGTAATTAACATAGAGAAATATAGAATGATTGACTCGTATGACCTCTAGAATGAGTGAGCAAACCTTGTGCCACTACCAAAACTTATGTACAAAATAACCGATTCTATTATTTGCTTTTGAAATTGTAAATAAAACTGTTTTTAAAACCATTACAGTATATCAATAACCTCAAAATCACCGTTAACAAGCTACTGAGAAATTAATTAACAAAAAGAGTAAAAAGTTCTTTAATTAAGAACTTACATTCTGATAAATAATCAATTTAAAACTCTATTATTATTCTAAAACATACAATATATACAGTATACATGAAAATGAAAATGAAATGAAGATGAAAATGAAAAGGTTTATTGGCAGACTATAGACCATATGACAAATATTATTAATATAATGACAGTTCATATACTAAGGATAGAAATATATGCAGTTGATTAGAAATAATACAGTAATGTCGGAGTTAAGTGGAGCTACAGACAGACGTTTTCGTACCAAGAATTCCATAGCTTAGACTGCAGGGGTCCCCAACCCTATGCCCGCGAGCACCATGGTGCCCGCCGACCCTTTTGCGTGTGCCCGCCGCTGACTGACTACGATTGGTAAGTTTTTATTTAAATTTTTAATAAAATGTTAAGTATGTTACATATTTTAAATATTTAGTTACTAAATATTTAAAATATGTAACATACTTAACATTTTATTAAATTTTAGTAGTTAATTACAGAAACAGATGCTCATTTATTTGAAAATAATTATTTCTTTAGAAATAAATTAAGCTATCGTTTGATAATTTTTCGAAGATTCTTAGTTAGCCCATCCTTGTTTCTTTTTGTGTATTATGTTCATTATTTTACATAGGAATTAAATGGTTTTTTTTTTGTGTATTATGTTCATTATTTTACATAGGAATTAAATGTTTTTTTGTGTATTATGTTCATTATTAAGTCCAACTATAAATTTGCCTTGAAAAAGTAAATGGTGCCCGCCGCACTACCGGTAGTCTTGAATGTGCTCTTCGGCACAAAAAGGTTGGGGACCCCTGGGCCTTAGAGGATAAACGGCAGGACTCACGGATAGCTTAGATAACACCGGTCTGCATGAAAATCGATTTCTTTATTTTGAGTTGTGATTCTGAAGCAGTTCGCTGCGCTGAATTAAAAAATGTTACCAGTTTTTTTCTATCACACACAGTTTTAAAGTTATTAGCAAAACAATTTTGGGGCGTTTTGTAATTTTTTACCTTTTTTATCTTTAATTAATTTCGTTTCTTCATATTTTTCTGATAGATAATTCTAACATTACGTCTTTAAAATTTTAATAATGGCTTCTAGAGGATGTACCCATAGTCAAGACATATTTTGTTATATTTGTGGTCGGTATGTTGTTGTAAAACAAAGGACAAATGTAACGACCTTCATTAAGAGAGCTTATCATGCTTATTTTGGAATTAAATTAGGAGATCAAGACAAAAGTTGGGCTCCACACAAGGTTTGTCTTACGTGTGTTGCGGCACTAAGGAATTGGAGCAAAGGTAAAAAGAAAAGTTTGCCATTTGGGATCCCTATGGTATGGCGAGAGCCTAGAAACCATACCGACGACTGCTACTTCTGTTCTTGCAATGTTAAAGGTTATAATGCAAAGAATAAAGAGAGCCTTCAATACCCAAGTCTTCCATCTGCAATAAGGCCGGTACCCCATGGTCCAGAAGTTCCTATTCCCCGCCCACCCGAGAGTCTGGATCAATACAATTCAGATTCTGATTCAGCTCCAAATCCAGACAATGATGATGTTTATGAACAGCCAACAGCTGACCGAGATCCTCCTAAACCATTAACCCAAGCCGAACTAAATGACTTAGTCAGGGATTTGAATCTGCCTAAGGACTCTGCAGAACTTTTGGGGTCTAGATTGCAGGCGAACAATTTATTGGCATACGACACATACTTCGCTTGGTACAGAAATCGTGAGAAAGACTTCGTGCCTTTTTTCGAAGAAGATGGTCCCTTGGTATTTTGCAAGGACATCACAGGATTAGTGTGCAAGCTAGGCATCGAATACCAAACCAGTGACTGGAGGTTGCTTATAGATTCCTCTAAAACCAGTCTAAAAGGAGTGTTACTGCGCAACGGTAACAAATATGCATCAATCCCAGTGGCCCATTCTACTCATTTAAAAGACACCTATGATAACATGAAACTGCTTCTGGAAGAAATTCAGTATCAAAATCACAGATGGATATTGTGTGGGGATCTCAAAGTCCTTTGCATGTTACTTGGGCAGCAATCAGGATACACTAAGATGCCATGTTTCATCTGCGAATGGGATAGTCGAGCATGTGACCAGCACTGGAAGAGGAAAACTTGGCCTCCTAGAGAGAATCTTACCCCAGGATCAAAGAACATTTTACATGAACATCTAGTTGAACCATATAAAATCCTCCTACCACCCTTGCACATTAAGTTAGGCTTGATGAAGCAGTATGTCAAAGCATTGAATAGAGAAAGTGAGTGTTTCAAGTACATTTGTTCAAAATATCCAAAGATTAGCTACGAGAAAATAAAGTGTTTTTATAGGTCCTCAGATTAGAAAGTTATTGACAGACGATCATTTCCTGAACACAATGACCAATAAAGAAAAAGAAGCATGGCTTGGTTTCAAAGATGTTGTTGAAAACTTCTTGGGAAACTACAAAAGCCAAAATTATGAAAGACTGGTGGAAAATATGCTTAAAAAGTTGCCTTAGGCTGCAACATGAGCCTGAAAGTTCACTTCTTATTTTCGCATTTTGACCGTTTTCCCGAAAATCTCGGAGATGTCAGTGAGGAGCAAGGGGAACGATTTCACCAGGACATCAAAACCATGGAAAGAAGTTATCAAGGAAGATGGCATACAAATATGATGGCGGATTACTGCTGGTGTCTGCAACGAGATCAGCCTAACGCACAGCATAAGAAAACATCAAAGAAACACTGGTTTAGTCGTCATTAGTCAGATCTACCTTCGTAGTCTTAAGTCTTTGGAATAAGTCCTGAAATGTTTGCAAGTAAAGAAGGTAAATATATTTTTGTTTCTTTCAGTTATTTTTTTATTCTTTCATAAACAAGCAATATGCTTGTCCAAGAGCTAGGAGCTATTCTGCTTTAATTAGGTTTTACTCCATCACCTAAAGATTTCGTGCTACAAGGGTGTTGTAATACCTCATCTGTCCCCAATGTTAACTACCCATTGATGAGAGGGGAGAGAGTATTTTGCTGGGAACGGGACTGGTTGTTATATATATTTACCCCTACATTATTATGTAAGCGTTACTGTAGTCTATAACAACAAAATTTATGGTTTAGCATGTGCAATCCAATGTTGGTCTCGATAAGATGGTTCACATTTGGGGATAAATGGGGGATTTATGACACACCCTGTAGTAAGAAAACATACGTGATAGGGAAAAACTAACTATATTTTTGAGATCAGCGCACTCAAATTATATAGAATTACCAATTAGTTTGTAAAAATCGATCGACAAGTTTTCAAATGTGTACTGGTGTAATCGGGTTGGTTGACTTTTTAATTCTTTGCATTAGACTGTATTGAGCACGTCTTGTTAAGTCCGGGAAGTTCGGGACATTGCGGGTAGCAAACATTTGCGAAGCTGAGCACCTCGGGGGTAATTTCGGGACCATTCAAAAACCATGTGGTCCTTAAAGGGGGGGGGATTCCTTATCTGACCACCAAGGGCCACATGGGGGAGGGGGTCTTGACGTTTAACCACGTGGCCAATACTAAGCATTAAAATATCCTGTTTATAATATTGTTTACCATATTATCATATTATATATATATAGGGTAGACTGGGGTAAAACGCCCATGCGGGGTGATAATCCTATGCATATTTATTTCAAATGTAAATGACTGCGCATGCGTATATAGGTTTCATCTTGCCTGCAAGGAAGTACATTTTACACAAGATTAAGAAGGGGTGGGGGTGACATCAGAAAACCATGTGGTTTTGGAGGGGGGTTTAAGTCATTGGCCACAAATGACCACAAGGGGGAAGGGTACGGGTTTCAAAACCACCCGAAAAAGGACCACGTGGTTTTTGAATGACCCCCCTTATGTAAGAGTCTAAACGACCTGTTGTAAAGCAAATTTAGGGTTCTGCCAGAACCTTTTTTATAATTCGCCCAGAGTTGCTGTCCGTATATCAGAGCCGCATTTAGGGGGTGGCGCACCGGGCAAATGTCCAAGGCCCCGCGCCCGATGGGCCCCGCAAATTTCAATTGAAAAAAATTAAACGTCACTTATTTGCCATCTGCGACGAGTTTTACTTTTTCCGGCAGGCGGCATGGCATTAGGCATTCTAATATCCGCTTTGATGGTGTTTAATTTGTTGTTCTTGTTAGTGTTACTCATTTCTAATGTTGTTACTAACTCACTTCTTGTTGTTTCTGTTGCAGATTCATGATTTATGTTCTTATTGTTGGCATTGTAATACATACAACATGGAAACGAGCCGTGACCGGGATCGAAGGAGGAAATATAAACCCGGTAGTGAAAAGCGTAAGGATAAGAAGCGCAGAGAAGAGTTTCTTGCGACGGTGCCGAAACTGACTAATTGAATTAAATCATCAACAACTAAGTCAGCCCCTTCAGCAGGCCCACCAGCTGCCTCCGCTACTTCAGCAGCTGCGTTTTCAGAAGACGCGTCTACGTCAGTGCGTTCAGCAAGCCCAGCAGCTGCCTCCACTACTTCAGCAGCTGCATTTTCAGGGGACTCGTCTACGTCAACCCCTTCAGCAGGCCCACCAGTTGCCTCCGCTACATCAGCAACTGCGTCTTCAGAAGACCCGTCTACGTCAGTGCGTTCAGCAGGCCCACCAGCTTCAGGACATGCAATTAATGACATTGGTTTGTGGCCACAAGTGCTGACCGATGACTTTAGAGAGTTCTGGATAGAGCGGGGAACATCAGATTGCCGAAATTATGACAGCGACTTCAGTAACTCTTCAACTACTGAAAGTGGTAAAACACGCCGATGTACGAAGACATTATTTATTAAGAAACATAGCCTGACGAATGAGAGCATTGAGGTGTCATGGCTGTGCTATTCTGAGTCCACAGGCTGTATTTACCGTTTTGTCTGTAAATTAATGTCGAGGGCGGACAGCAAGTTCACAATCGGGTTCAACGACTGGAAGCATGGTAGACAATCGGTCGAAGCACACTGAAAATGTGAGCAACATATGAAGTCGATGAGATATTTGTTGGTTAGAAAGTCTGTCTCCGGCCGTGTTGATTCGAAACTGGTGAACCAGTTTGAAAAGGAGTGCAGCTACTGGCAGGAAGTTTTGCGGCGCTGTGTCGCCGTTATCAAGTATATCACGTCACGAGGACTAGCAATTCGTGGACACGACTCCCGTTTCGGTTCACCAAACAACGGCAACTATTACGGAATTTTGGAACTTTTAAGTAAGTATGACAGTTTTCTATTTGCGCATATAAGCGAGCATGCCAATAAAGGTAGCGGACAAACCTCATATCTCTCTCATTTCATTTGCGAGGAACTCATACTGTTGATGGCCGATAAAGTACTTCAGACGATTATCCGAGAAATCCAGCAGTCAAAATATTACTCTCTATCCGTCGACTCTACACCTGTTGTTTCCCACACCGATCAACTGTGTTTCACCGTCCGATATGTGGTTGAGTCTGGGTCCGTCGAGCGATTTCTACAGTTCATACTTATGAACACACGTACAGGGAAAGGAGTCGCCGACGTGATCCTCAACTTTCTGGAGACGCATGACATTCGAATTGGAGACTGCGGAGGACAGTCTTATGATAACGCAAGCAATATGGCAGGGAAATACAACGGCGTAAAGAGCCACATCAAGTCAAAATCTCCGTATGCTGAGTTTGTGCCATGCATGTGCCACTCACTAAATCTTGTGGGTAAATCAGCAGTGGACAGTTGCACAGCAGCCGTTTAATTGTTTATGCTCATTCAGAATGTCTACACGTTTCTCGTCTCCTCGACATACGATGGCGTCGACATGTAGAGGTTCTCGATAGTAGTTCCCGTAGTGAGAAACTAAAGGTCGACAAAGGTCTCTCCGATACCCGCTGGTCAGCCAGATCAGATGCCGTCCAATCTTTAACTGAAGGCTACGCCGAGAATATCGTGGTACTGGATGAGCTAGCAGCAGATACCAGCCAAACTGCGGAAGCCAGGATCGAAGCCAGGGGATTGTCTAAACAGCTTCAACAACTCGAAACAGCCATTTTATTGGTTTTATGGAACACTATTCTCGAACGATTTAAAAAAACGAATGCATCTCTGCAAAAACAAGGAGTGTCGTTAGACTCAGCCACCCTCTTGCTGAAATCACTACTGCAATTTGTTGAAGATCTCAGATCAAGATTTGACGAATTCGAGGACCAGGGCATCGGAAAGCGTGGTCATCGAGTATACAAAGAATCGACTCAACGCACAAAGAAGAGAAAGCACCATCATGACGAAATCGGAACTGCCGAAGATACGAACCTGACACCAAGAGATTCATTTCGGACCACTGCAGTTCTACCGATAATTGATAAAACTGTGTACCACTCTGAACACTCGTCTAGAAGCGTACTCTGTCTGCAGAAAAGATTTGGATTTTTGTATTTCCTTCTAGTCCTGGACATCGACAGTCTTCGACGGTCAACTGAACATCTAGTAGAATGCTATTCGGCTGATCTGGAGAAAGAGCTGGTAACAGAAGTTGTGCAGTTCACTGCCCTAATGAAACTCACCGAAAGTGAAACAGAATCCCAGACGGAACGTGAAGACATGTGCAACAGATTTTATCGGCATATGAACACAAACGAACTGAAAGGAACATTCCCAAACATGGAAATAGCAATGAGAACATACCTGTGTATGTTTGTCACGAATTGTTCTGGTGAACGTTCATTCTCGAAACTCAAACTGATCAAAAATTACCTTTGCTCCATAATGGGCCAGGAGCGCCTTTCGTCCCTGGCGCTGTTGAGTACAGAGCATGAGGTGTTGCAGTCGGTGAGTTTCGAGGACACAATCACGCAGTTTTCCAAACAAAAAGCTATACAGTTTAGCTGTTTATTAAGTGCATTACAACTGTGTAGCTGTTTATTAAGTGCATTACAATAACTGTGTAGATGTTTATTAAGTGCATCACAACTGTGTAGCCTACTAGTGTAGCTGTATACACTGTATGTGTACATAGTTAAGTTATAGTCTTTAATATCACATTAATAAGCCGAATGGCTTCCGCATGTGTGTTTTGCGTGTGTTAAAAAAATATATCTGTTATGTGCATTACAAAATATTGTCATCCATTAATAAAATAATACATCCCGAGAAATAGTTTGCCCAAGGTCCCGCACACTGTAAATGCGCCCCTGCCGTATATATTACTGCAGAAAGTACGAAAGAGAGTGTCTTTAGCTTCACTTGTACAGAAACGAAAGTTCCTTATAGTCATATTCGTTTTAGCACAAAGGCTTCGAGATTGTTTTTTTATATCCGAGGCATCACTCAAGGAGCTGGTAACAGTTTGACCCAAATACTTAAACTCTTGTACTTCCTCAATTACTTCACCTTTCATTTTAAACCTAATATCAGCTGGCTGATTACAGCTTTTAGGATGAAACTGTATAACCTTAGTTTTTGTAACATTAATTAAAAAGAATATCATGTTTCTGCGAATACACTTCGCAGACTTTTAGTAGCCGATCCAGACCTTTAACAGAGGGACTTATTAACACCATATCATCGGCATAAACGAAATTATTTATCCTTGTGTTATTTATACAACATCCCACTGTTGCTTCATTAAGTGAAGCAATTAACCCTCTATCGCACAACTTTTTTGTAGGGTTAAGTCTAAATGCGTGTATTTGAAATGTTAAATAGAAACAACATGGTACCATAAAGGGTTAATCCGTCAATATACATATTAAACAGTATAGGGGAGAGCAAGGAGCCTTGTCTCACCCGCAAGAGGAGCCAAAACATTCGGATAGCACATTGCCTCACCTAACGGGAAAAAATTGGTGGGAATACCAAAATTTCATTAAATTTCATATGTACATGGGAATCTTCCTGTCTTCTAGTTTTTAAAATAAAATATTGTGGTTCACTCTATCATATGCCTTACTGTATCTAGGAAACAGCTATAAATAGTTGAATTACTGTCGATTTATTTAGATATTATTTCTTTAAGTACATAGATACACAGATCAGTTGAGTGAGACCTTTAATCGGAGTAACAAGAGTTTTTCTAGAAATTTCGAGAAGCAGGAAGCGACCAGCAATAGGCCTGTAATATACATACATACATACATACATACATATATATATATATATATAGGGTGTCCCAAAAAAAACTATATACTCTTTATAGCATCATATATTTTATAATTAAAAAAAACCAAACAATATATTGTTATAGCAATTGCCAATGAAAGGTAAATTAGTAATCTAAGTGATCAAAATGTTATAGCGAGTTGTTTGCATATAAAATTTAATTAACTACGCCAAGTGCTCAAAATGTTCTCCGGCGGCATGAATGCACTTTCAATACAACAAATCGTGTGGTCTGATGAAGCTACCTTCAAGCTGAATGGCACAGTAACTCGACACAACTGCAGGTACTGGTCACTTGATAATCCACACGTTTATGTGGATAAACATGTTAATTTACCAGGATTAACAGCATGGTGTGGTTTATCATCCAGGGGTTTGGTTGGACCATTTTTCGTTAATGGGACAGTTACCGGTGCCGCATATCTCGACATGCTGCGGACAGAAATTATACCTGCAGTTCGGAAGTTGTTTGGAAACGACGACTTTTACTTTCAACAAGATGGAGCCCCCCCCTCATTATCATTGTGATGTCAGAAGGTACCTCGATGAAACGTTGCCTAACCGTTGGATAGGACGAAGAGGAAGCGTTGAGTATCCTCCACGTTCACAGGACTTGACTCCACTTGATTTTTACTCGTGGTGCTACCTGAAGGATGCAGTTTATGGTACAAGACCTGCAACACTCGAACACCTTAAGGATGCAATTAGGGAAAAGTGCGGGACCATCACAGCATCCACATTAGTCCATGTCTGCAAATCAGTTAGTCGACGCATTCAAAAGTGCATTCATGCCGCAGGAGAACATTTTGAGCACTTGGCGTAGTTAATTAAATTTTATATGCAAACAACTCGCTATAACATTTGGTCACTTAGATTACTAATTTACCTTTCATTGGCAATTGCTATAACAATATATATATTTTTTAAATTATAAAATATATGATGCTATAAAGAGTATATAGTTTTTTTGGGGACACCCTGTATATATATATATATATATATATATATATGATACACACAGACCGTGCATGGAACAAGGAATTCTTCTGGGATAATTAAATCCACTATAGTCCGAATAAGTAATGGTAAATGACAAGTGGACGCTCAATTCTGCCAGTTGAGGTTTAAGTTTTGGTTTTGGCTAAAAATATAATAGTTACCCCTTTTTCTTTGATTTATTCAATCCGACGTGAATGCAACGAGTCTTTTACTTATATTGAGGTTCTAAATGTAGTGGGGCTAGGCTGCTTTAAACCCTAGATCCATGTCCCAAAGCTGGATCCTGTCTGCTTTGCAGATAGCTGGTGAGGGAAGCTATATTTATGGGACCTCTTTGCGAGAGACCCGTTGCCCACGTCGGGCTTGCATCATGAAAAAGAAAAACTATGGTATTTGTCATTTACCATTACTTATTCGGACTATAGTGGATTTAATTATCCCAGAAGAGTTCCTTGTTCCATGCACGGTCTGTGTGTATCATAAAAAACTCAGGGAACCATTCTGGGTTCATTCCCATCATGAAACGGACATGTTATGTGCCTTGAAAAGTGGACGCTCAATTCTGCCAGTTGAGGTTTAAGTTTTGGTTTTGGCTAAAAATATAATAGTTACCCCTTTTTCTTTGATTTATTCAATCCGACGTGAATGCAACGAGTCTTTTACTTATATTGAGGTTCTAAATGTAGTGGGGCTAGGCTGCTTTAAACCCTAGATCCATGTCCCAAAGCTGGATCCTGTTTGCTTTGCAGATAGCTGGTGAGGGAAGCTATATTTATGGGACCTCTTTGCGAGAGACCCGTTGCCCACGTCGGGCTTGCATCATGAAAAAGAAAAACTATGGTATTTGTCATTTACCATTACTTATTTGGACTATAGTGGATTTAATTATCCCAGAAGAGTTCCTTGTTCCATGCACGGTCTGTGTGTATCATAAAAAACTCAGGGAACCATTCTGAGTTCATTCCCATATATATATATATATATATATATATATATATATATATATATATACACATGAATTAACATAATTTAACTTTATCTAATGTAACTCAACCTAACATAATTCCAACATGAAAGGAGAAAAATTACGCATGCATTGACGACAGATTTCTTGGAGGGGACCCTTGAACTTTACCTTTATTCGCCATTACTTTTAGTCATAATTTATTAACTAACTGCGATGCAAGAAGAACATTGGAAAAATAATATTGATCATTCAGTATTAAGATACAATTATAATTGCGAATATCAGGGATGTGATTTTCTACTTTTTTCCTGATTTCCGGTTTTTTCTGAACGTCCAGATCGACCATGTGAATCGCACAATTCCGAGGAGAAAATTTTTCAAAACAAACAAACAAACAAATTTGCTAAACAAACTTTATACATTTTCTGTCGGGTCAACATATCATTGGGTTGTTTTGACAAAGGGCTTGAAATGAAAACAAGAGAATTGTGACTTTAAAGCGTCTGTCAACAATACGATGGACCTGCCATGCTGTCTACATAAGTACTTTGCCTTAAATACAAAGCAATTTATGAAAATCTCAAAGAGTTTGTACAAACTGAAGATGTATCTAGCACTATCAAATCAGAGGCAAATGGTTTAATTGCTAGCTTGGAGAAGCTTGAAACTGCCTTCATGGCAGAAATATGGAAGCAAATACTTTCTCGATTCCAGAAAGTGAACATTATTCTTCAAAAGAAAGATGTGGATTTGCTCACAGCCACATCACTGCTGGAATCCCTCAATGAGTTCCTTGTCAATTTGCATGAGAAGTTCAATGATATCGAAGATGTTGCAAAGGATACAATGCTATGCATAAACGAACAATACTAAAATGAAGAGAATCGGTAGAGACAAAGAAAAAGACATTTTGATGAGTGTGCTACAGCACCAGATGAAACTTTCACCGATTTTCCAAGTCAACTTTAAAGGCAAACCTTCAGTCATTATAGATAAGCTACAAACATTATTTGCACAACGTCGAGAAACTTCTCGAGAGCTATCAAAAGACTTTGCATTTCTCAAATCTTTTTCTCAAATCGCATTTGCGACTGAGAACCATTCGTCTGACATCAAAATACAAGGATTTTCATTCAGATTCTGTTGATGAATTTGAATATTTCTTGATTTCATGACCCGACTGAAAGAGGGATGGATTCATCGGTTTCAATGCTTAAGGTTATCAAACTACAGAGTTTGGATGCAAAATTTCCCAATGTCACCATTTCCCTGAGAATTTTCCTGTCACTGCATGTGACAGTATGTGAGGCTGAGCATAGCTTCTGGAAAATGAAATTAGTGAAGAATGTGCTGCGTGCGACCATGGACAAAGACAAGTTGAACTGCCTTGCCATCGTGTCTATTGAAAGCGATCTGACACGCATGATTGAGTTTTATGAGGTGGTTTCTCAGTTTGTCATGAAATCTCGGAGAGGCAATTTTTAACAATGAATGTCACATTGTGGTTTCTCTGTTTTCATGAAGTCTCCGAGAGGCCATTTTTAACTATGAATGTCACATTTGTATTATACTTGTATTACATTTTATAACTAAATATGACCTTTATTTTAAATTAGGATTTTTTTTTTACAGTAAAAGAGGTGGTGGAAAAGAGGAGGCCCTTACAGATTCAGTGTCCAGGGCCCTAGGCTGTCTTAATCCAGCCCTGTATTTGATTACTGTTCTCTTCACGCAGTTTCAAACAGCAAACAAGATATCGTTGAAATTGAAACATTACGAGTCTTAATTTTACGTCTAAATTAACAGAAACAAAAAAGGATAAAGATTACTTTTCGTCACGTGTGATATCTCTAAAACTGTGTTCACCGCATAAACTTCGTAAACAATATATGATAATGTATGTATGGAAAATAGTTGAAGGAAGCAATCATAATTGCAACAACGAAATAAAAGCACATTAGGATGACCTTACACGAATATTTATTTATGTTGTTTCATTCTGAAGGTAAAAATGTAATGATGGAGAAAAGGTCATATGACGGAAGGGACCTACAGTTTTACGTGGGATCCGAACCACGGATCACTACATAATCTGGATGCGGAAGATGGTCTCCCATCCAACTATTACCCAAACACAATGTCGCTTAACTTCACTAACGAACGAGAAGCAGTGTTACAACAATGACCACGACGTAACTCATTTTTCAAAGCAATAGGACAAGACCTTTCAGAACCAATAAAAACAACTCGGTATTCTAGACCAGTATTCAAGATCCTATAAAATTTAACTATTAAAACTGGTACTAGTGCTAATATATATATATATATATATATATATATATATACTAAAAAACTTTTTAGTACCTGAGTCTATACTATTGGGACTGTCACGGTGCGAGATAAACGAAATCTCTCTCTCTCTCTCTCTCTCTCTCTCTCTCTGATAGAACCATTTTTTGCATTATAGAAAATCGTGTGTGATCATGAATGATATTTCTATTGATCCTCAGTGTTACACTAGAGATATAAATAAAAATCCTGCCATTACCTCGAGTGCAGAAGGTTGGTACAGAAAACACTTCCAGACGGGAAAGCGTTATGCCTTCATCGAGTATTCAAATATACTGTATACCAAGTGAAATGAACTCTTATTTTCTCGAAGCGTGTTGGTAGCACCCTCGAATCCTGAATATATATATATATATATATATATATATATATATATATATATATGTGTGTGTGTGTGTGTGTGTGTGTGTGTGTTACGCGTAATCGGTGAAATTGTGTATTTCATGAAATAAGGAAAGTTATTGCTTATTTCATGAAATAGACAGAGGAAAAACTGAGTTCAACTGTCAGTTGCAAACTATATTTAAAGCAAAATATACAGGCAAGTACCTTACTTATTTTGATGCGTTTTTGCACGTATGGCGTGGGTGGCACGAGCTGTTACAAAGGTTTCCAGCTTTTAGACAGGAGCATCTTTTGGTCAGACAACTGGTTCGGTAGTTAGGTTAGGTTAGATTAGTTTAGGTTAGGTGTGGTTAGGTTAGGTTATGAAGTGCTTAAGCAGCCGCGTGCATATAGGTTCTCTTTTCTATTAAAGATTGAAAACGGTGCATGTACCCCAAAAAAGTTTGTTAATTTTTATCAGACAAAAATATTTACCATTTAGATGTTGTCCTGTCCTTGAGAAGTCTCAGAATGGAGTTTTTGCCATTTGATTAAATTTAAACTAAAATAATATTGCAATATATCAAGCATTTCATAACCTAACCTAACCTAACTACACCTAACCTCACCTAACCTAACTGCTGAACCAGCTGTCTGACTAAAAGATCCTGTCTAAAGGCTGGAAGTCTTGTAACAGCTCGTGCCTCTCACGCCATACGTGCAAAAACGCATCAAAATAGGTTTTATATATATATATATATATATATATATATATATATATATATATACACACCTTACCTTACAACCTTACAAAGGTTTGCGTGATGATCTCTCATTTCGCGAAGGTCAAGCTTGTCGCCCTCCTCTCGAATTGGCCTGGTGAAGTAGTGAGTTTGATTCTTGCGCTCTCCACCTCACATAGCCAGGTACGCCCGGCTCATCGGGGATTGTTCTGCCAGGCGTCTAGTCTTCTTTTGAAGATTTCCACTGCAACTCCCTTTGTGTTTCTTAGGTCTTTGGGCAACTGATTAAACAGTTTTGGTCCTCTCACTACAAAACTATTTTCTTTCAGGGTTAAGGATGTGCCCTGTCTCGCCTTCAATTTGGGAATACGGCACAGTCCCGTTTCTACTGTCCACCGTTGTTTGGGGAGTTATAGGGTTCAGAGTAAGATTAGGGACTAGTTTCTCCATTATTTTCCAAGTGTAAATAATGGTGTATCTCTCTTCTCCTTTCCAGTGAGTATAGGTCTAGTTCGCGTAACCTTTCCCAGTAATTTAGTTCTTTGCACCCATTGATCTTGGCTGTGAAGCTTCTCTGGATCCCTTCCAGCTGTCTAATGTCTTCTTTTTTATATGGGGATGTTAGGACCGAGCAGTATTCCAATTTGGGTATTATCAGGGTTTTCAGTAGAGGAATCATTACATTCCTATCCCTTCGTTTAAAGGTTCTCAATATCTGTCCCGTTATTCTCTTTGCTCTGTTTACTGCTATCTTATTTTGTGTCTCAAATTTCGCATCATCCGTCATTACAACCCCTAAATCTTTTGCTCTGGGATTTCTCTGAATTTCCTGTCCATTTGGGGTATAATATTCCATGGATTTTAGGTCTTCTCTTTTTCCGTACCGTAATAGCTGAAATTTCTCGGTGTTAAACTTCATATTGTTGTGTCTTCCGTCCACTTGTAGATTCTGTTTATGTCGGTTTGTAGGATCTTATGTCTTCTGGGTTTCTTATTTTTCTACTGATCTTTGTGTCATCCGCAAAGGATGTTACTGTGCTGTCTCTGGTAACTTCCTCATCTATGTCAGTTAGCATGATTATGAAGAGTAGTGGAGCTAATACTGTTCCTTGTGGTACTGAGCTGAGGACCTCTGATTCTGATGAAGATACTCCTTGTACTGTAACGACTTGCCGCCGCTCACTAAGGAAATTATATATCCATTTCCCTACTTTTCCTGTTATTCCCATATTTCAGTTTATGTATTATGATTCCGTGGTCACACTTGTCGAACGCTTTAGCAAAGTCTGTGTATAGTACATCATAGTTTTCATTACTTTCCAGTGAATCAATAATGTTGTTGTAGTGTTCCATTAGTTGTGATAGGCATGATCTGCCTGACCGAAACCCGTGTTGGTTATCATTGAATTTTTTCTGCGTTTCTAAAAAGTCATAGATTTTCTGTCTAACTATTCTTTCAAATATTTTAGTGAGATGGGATGTAAGCGATACTGGCCTATAGTTTTTGGCCTCGGATCGATCTCCTCCTTTATATATTGGGACTATGTTCGCGCTCTTCAGGATGCCCGGTATTTCTCCCGTGTCTAGTGATCGTCTCCATATCCAGTATAGGGGCTCAGCAATTGCATTCTTGCAGTTTTTGATCAGTGTGGCATTCCATTTATCCGGTCCTGCCGCTGAGTGTGTTTTTAGTTTCCCTATGGCTTGTGTAATATCGTCCGTCGTAAAGTCGAAATCCGTTATACTTTCCCCTTGTGGTTCTTCTTCAAAGAACGCGTTTCTATCGCATATCAATTTGTCAGTTTTTGGGATACTGAAAGATGATTCGTACTGAGCTCTTAATATTTCAGATACTTCTGTTAGATCATCCGATAAAGCACTGTTCTCATTTTTTAAAGGTCCGATAGTCGCATGGTTTTTCGACTTTCTTTTTGCAAAATTATAGAAGTACTTTGAGTTAGCCTTTATCGCTTCTATAGCGTCGTCTTCTTCTTTTTCTGTATGCTTCTCGATTAGTTCCTGTATGACGACATCGATACTTTGCAGTTTATCATTTAATATTTTTCTGATGTTGTTATCTTTACAATTACTTTTTTGCAGTCACTCTTTTTCTCTTTCGAAACAGTGCTCTCTTTTGTCTTTCGAACCTGCTTCTCTTTCCTCTTTGTTGTATCTTTGGGACATGTTTTTCCACAATTTCTAACGTCTTCTCCTCTAACGTCATTAGCATCTCCTCCGTTGTCTTGGCCTCGAAAATGGTTTTCCAATCTATTACTTCCATGCTGGCTGTCACATCTTCCCAGTTTATAGTTTTGGAGTGAAAATTAAAAATTTCGAATTTGCTTTTTCTGTTGTGCGTGTTCTTTCCTTTCCTGTTGTCTTTATATTAGTTGTTATTTCAATGATGTTGTGGTCCGATATCATAGTTGGGGATATTTCTACTTATCAATTAGATTACTGTTGTTTGTGAATACCAAATCTAGGCAGTTGTTTTTTCTTGTGTTTTCTGTTATTTCTTGCGTTAACATAAATTCATCAGCTAGAGCTAGTAGCATTTTCACCTGCTCCTGGTCTTCTCGTGTGCCCCCCTTGTCCTGGTGTATACATATATTTTTCCTATCCTTTTATATTTCATGAATGGGAAATTAAAATCTCCACAGAGAAAAATATTTGGGGTTGGAGAGTGTAGATCTTTTACCAGTTTCTTACCTCTGTAATGGAATCTGAAAATTTTGAGGTTGGTGTGTTTGGGGGTCTGTACATTACAATTAGTACCAAATTTAATTTTTCAATTTTTGCTGCTACACATTCTACGTAGTTGTTTGAGGTACTTATAGCCATTTCTGCTATGTGCCTTTCGCGTGTGTAAATAGCACATCCTCCTTTACGTCTCACTGTTCTGTCGGCTCGGAGGATGTTATAGTTGTCAATTTGTATTTCTTTTTTGTCAATACAGGACTCACATTTTCACAGTTCGCCTGGCAGTCCTTTAGATGAGTTTCCGTGAGGCATGCAAAGTCTGCTCCGGCTTCTTGCATGAGTCCTTTCAGGTATACAACTTTGTTCGTGGAATGGTTTGATTTAAGGCCCTGTATGTTGGCTAGGATTATTTTTATTTTTTCTCTTTCTTTTTCGCATACAGGTGGTTCCAATTTGTTTTCCAATGGGGGTGCCGGTTTCGTTGCCTTGTGGTCCTCCGAGAATTTACCTCTTTTTATCTTTGTCGGTACCTGTTGTCCCGATAGCGCATGAAGTGCCTTTGTTCGTACCTTCTGTCCGGCTCTCGGATTCCTATATTTATATTTGTCAGCTGGTTTTTAATTGCTGGATAGTATTTAGCAGCTGAAATGTGTTGGCTGCGTCTAAAAAATTGGCACTCTTCTTTGATGTTTGTTTTTTCTGTTCGCTCGTTGCGTTCCTTTGAGGGTGGTGGTATCTGCATTTTTTTCGTATTTGCAACTCCCATATCTTGCATAAGTGTTGCAGACCGTAAGATGGTGGAACATGCATTTCTTATCAGATTTGCAGTATCCACTTGTGTACTGCGTTTTGCATAATGTGGGATGTGCATATATGCATTGCCCATCCCTATATCTGCAGTTTCCTTTCGCATAGTATTTACATACGATATTTTCTACGCTTCTGCTTCTTTTCTTATTATCTTCAAAGTCCTTAATTTTGGTATTATCATTATTTTTCTTTGATTGTTTATTTTCTACGTTTTTAGTTATTATCTTTTTATCATTTCGCTCGTTGGCCGTTTGACTATTTCGCAGCTTTTACTTATTTCTTTCTTACATCTATGTCTTCCTTTCGTATTATATTGTTTATATCGTTATTTGTTATTAAACTATTGTTCGTTATTATGCTGTTACTCGTTATTTCGTCTTCTCTCTCATCCACCCGGTTTTCCGTTGGGACCATGTCGGACCCATGTGTCCCCATTCTTTCGTTCTTTTCTGCTATCTCCATTTCTTTAAAGACCGCGAACGAGTTTACGGTCTTTGTACAGGCGCCACATAGAAATTTGATCCCCACGACGTGTTTCGCGTTCGAGACAAGCGTTATTTCCTATCATTCCAATTCATGCAGATAAAGTCATTTAATCGTTGGCAAAATCACATCTAATCGCTAGGTCTTCCGTTGTTACTAGATTGCACAGATTACAGATTAAGTGAGAATTTGGACCCATATCCATGTTATTCCTTAATTAGCGTAAAAAGAAATACCCACACAAATTCTTATTTATTTATTTTTATTTTTGTTTCTGTTTCCTTTCTTTCGATGTTCGGGTGTATTTCGAGAGGTTTCTGACCTTTGCGTTTTATGACCTTTTTCCTGCCTTGTTTCAAGCTTTCACGAATGCCCCACCGTATTTCGTTTTGAATATATACGTTAAAACTGGTGATAGATTATGTAAACTGTATTGCACTTTCTTTATTTTAATGAATTTCACTTTATAATTTATATGCACGGATTCACTGATACTTTATGCACTTTCGGGTGCAAACAGAATAACCGCCGAGTAGATTTTTCCCTTCTAATTTGGGTGTTTAATAGAGAGAGTAAAACAGCACGTCCATTCACCACAGGGTACAAGCATATATATATATATATATATATATATATATATATATATATATATATAAAAATAAAGGGTGTCCCAGAAGTCTTGAGGGGTTTATTTGGCTATAACGTTTTGTTTGGGGATTAAATAAAAAAGGTTTGTAACATTTGAAAATATATTTATTGCGATTTTATAAAAATTTAAATCTGGTGGAAATCTTAATTTCATTGCGTAAATCTAAAATCACATTAGCGTTCGTTATCCGACTCTTGATTTACCTTAAATTTACCTTAAAGCGCTTCTGCCTCAAGGGTGCGCTGCTCCCACGAAGTCCACTCAGCGCCTCCTGAAGGCGGGGCCACGACGGGGTCGCCACCCTTCTTTTCTCTTGCTCCTGCCATACGATTTGGCCCCTATTGAATTTGTGGGGGCGGTCTGGCAGAGGAATACCCTGACACTGTGGGTTGGTCGGGTATGTTGGCTAAAAACATGTCCAAGTGTTTTTTAAAAGTATCTACTGGGACTGCACTTATATCTCTAAGGTACTGAGGCAAGGAGTTAAACAGGCGAGAACCCTGCCTAGAGATACTATTATATTGAAGGGTTTGAATCCTTCTCAGACTGTTTGGTGGGAGGTGATATTTTTTACACATTCTGCCAGTTCTTGTTAAGGTGGGCACAATTGGTTCAGTATTGGGGGCAACTAAAAACCCTTCTAGAATTTTCCAGGTGTAGATTAGGATGTATCTCTCAAACCTTCTCTCTATGGAATAAAGGTTGAGGCCTCTAAGCCTATCCCAGTAGTTTAATTTGTTTTTACTCACCTGTTGCCCATCAGGTTGTTTAATATACGAGGTAAAGGTTCTTTGTAGGCCCTCAATTTTTTGCAATTCATTCTGTTTGTGGGGAAACCATAATTGAGAGCAGTAGTCAATGCGTGGAAGGACAAGTGATTTCCACAGGGTAAGCATGGTCATACTGTCCCTAGTTCTGAATGTCCTCAGTATATATCCTATTAGTTGTTTGCATGATGAGGTTACTTTGTCAATGTGCCTGTTGAATGTTGCATCTTCAGATAATATAATCCCTAGATCCCTGACATGATCAGTTTGTGCAATATCTTTTCCTGTGGGTCCAGTGTAGTTGAATTGTTCTTTCAGGTATTTATTTGGTCCATATTTAATTAGTTCAAATTTGTCTTCATTGAAGGCCATATTGTTTGCATCTGCCCATGCATATATAGTTTGTAGATCTTTTTGTAGCTCTACACAGTCTTCTTTTTCTGTAATTGGTCTTAGTATTCTGGTATCATCTGCGAATGACAGGAGAGAGCTTCCTAGGTTACAGTTTATATTGTTTAGCATTATAATGAATAGAATTGGTCCTAGTACTGTGCCTTGCGGCACTCCACTAATCACTTCTTTTTCTATAGATCTTGCTCCATTTACAGTTGTTATTTGTTTTCTGTCAGAGAGAAAGGCATGGATCCATTTTCCTACTTTTCCACAAATACCAAGCTCTTTTAGTTTATGGAATAATATACCATGGTCAACCTTGTCAAAAGCTTTGCAAAGTCTAGATAGATGACATCAACATTGTGGTTTTCTCCCAAGTATTGTAGGATTGTATTGCAATGGTCTATAAGTTCAGTAAGGCAGGATCTCTTGTGTCTGAAGCCATGTTGAAAGTCTTCTAAGAGATGTTCATTTTCTATAAAACTGACAATGTGGTTCGATTTCTTGAGCAATTTGAATTTTGTACAGGTAAAGATTGATATCCTCTCTTAGAATTCGATGTAAGGAACTTGAAATGTTTAATTCCTGGCTGCGTCGTCGGACTGATGTGGATTTTCCTCATCGCTTTCACGAACCATCTCAACCCGAGTTGGACTTCGGCTTGTGCGAAGACGCCCAGTCCATGGTTCGTCTCCCTGACCCTTTCCCATACAAAATTTAGCAACGTACCGTCGAATAGCTCGATCAGAAGGAGCAGAACGTGTGTTGAATTTTAATCTAAACGCTCTTTGAGCGGCAACGATGGAAGAGTTGTTTGTCAAATAAAGTTCCACAATAGCCACTCTTTGTTGCACTGTCCAGGATTCCATTTTCATTAATCGCAGCAAGGGTACTTTAATTGAAAAATAAAAATAAATAAATTAATAAAAAAAGAAAAAAGTTATAGCCAAATAAAACCTCTCCAAGACTTCTGGGACACCCTGTATAAGCTATTTTGAGGTAGAACGTTAACTCGACATTCATTTCGCGAACTTGAGAACATGTTAACTCTTATTTGAGCTAACTTACATAGCATGATTAGCATCCTAAATGATCTGTTACATAACCAACTTTGAATTCTTCTTAAGTTCTTTCTCTGGTATGTCACACCTCTATTATATTTCAAGTTATTTTAGTTAACTTAGATTGTTTGTTTTTTATTGTTTTATTTTTATTCCATTATTTATTTCATCCTATTCCCATACAATTTCTAAAAAATAGAATGATAAAGTTACCCAAAGAATCAATTATAGAAAATGTTATATGCACTAAAGAAAATGGAAAAAGCGGTCGGATAACTGAAGGTTACGACTTGAAATTGTTAATTTTTTCTTTTAATAAATAATTAACCTGATTATTCATTAATTATTTAGAAAATGCTCTCATTTATATTTTTTTCGCTGTAAGGTGGGATGCACTAAAATTTTTTCGGTAATTATTCGTTTTTACACCCAGTCTGTTTTTATGATGAGAACAAACTTTCCTGGTCAATTTTGAGGTGTTTTGCACGAATCTGCCATCCGTTTCCTGTACAAATGCATAATTTTCGAGATATCGGAGATATCGTCATCTGGAAAACTATGCATTTGCACAGGAAACGGATGGCAGTTTCGTACAAAACACCTCAAAATTAACCAGAAAAGTTTGGGTAATTGTATACAACATCCCCCTCACCTCAATTTTATGAAATTGACTTCACAATCGATGTAAAACCTTTATTTATAGCATGTAATTACTTTATTTATTTTCGGAAACCAACCTAACCTAACCTAATCTAACCTAACCCTAAGATATACCCTAATGGGATACGTTAAATAAAGTAATTACATGCTATAAATAAAGGTTTTACATCGATTGTTAAGTCAATTTCATAAAATTGAGGTGAGGGGGATGTTGTACACAATTACCATAACTTAACATGTTATTACATTATCATTTGTATAATTTAGGTCTCGGGGGTACGGGGGCGGAGCCCCGTAAAGATCACACATCACAAATTGATCGGTATAGGGTTCACTTTGTGATGCGGGATCTTTACGGGGGCTCCGCCCCCGTACCCCCGAGACCTAAATTATACAAATGATAATGTAATAACATGTTAAGTTATGCACTTTTTTAGTCTTCATCTAGGCACATGACGAATCAAGTTCTCAAAGTCGAAACCACACGAACAGCACGTCATAATTCTATCACAAACACGACCAAACTGAATCCAATTAGAAAAAAAAATAGCCAGAACAAAAACCAACCAAGTAATTATTAAGTCGCAGAGTTGCGAAAAAATAGCCCAATCAGGAAAACTATTTTATGAAAAAAGGTCGCATTTGACGTGACGTCACGTCAAATGGATATCGTTAATTAAAATTTCAGAAGCAAATATCTCCATAAATATGATCGACCGAAATTTTTTTTACTAAAAGGAAAGGTTTTATTTATTATTTTCTACGCATTGCAATAATTTTTATTAGAAACTGAGGTGAGGGGGATATTGTATACAATTACCAAAGTTTGCTCCCATCATTTTCATTCAAACTAACGAAAATATTGCGGTAAATGTACAGTATTACACCCGTCTCCCTTTCGAGGTGAAATTTATGTTTTTCCTATGGTTTTTGATGTGTTTTGAATCTGACCTTCAAAACCATCGGAAATGACTCGTTTTTGAGATAACCCCCCTCCCCCCAGCCGGCAATCGAAAACGAGTCATTTCCGACGGTTTTGAAGGTCAGATTCGTTTAAAACACATCAAAAACCATAGGAAAAACATAAATTTCACCTTCAAAATTGACCTAACCTAACCTATCCTAACCTAACCTATCCTAACCTAAATCACTTATAGTCTTGTAGGCAGCCCAGGAATCACTATAAATCACAGAGCCAGGCCTAATGTACTTCTGAATGAGTGGAATGAGTGTTCCATTCCGGTATGAAAGTAATTCAAATTCGAAATGGATGGAGCGCAATGATTGGGCAGACATGTAACGAACACACAAACGAACGTACGAACACACAAACGAACGTACGAACACACAAACGATCGTACAAACACACACTAGATACACACCAAAAAAATGTTTATATCTCGAAAACGAAGCATTTGCGACGGAAACGCTATAGAAGGAAAGTGTCTTAGAATTAAAAAATCTACTTAATGAACATATAATAATTGCTGGACGTTTAGACGGGTGTAATAGTAGAATAATACCAATATTGCGACTTAACCTAACCAATCATCAAGGGTGAGTAGTATAGCCGCAAAAGGGGAGAGTGCAAGAATGTTGCAAGTGATGACATAATGTTGCAATGGTGCAAAGGGGGTGGGGTTGTTGCAAAGGGGATGGGGGTTGTGCAAAGGGGGGTGGTGGTTGTTGCAAGGGGGTGGGGGTGTTGCAAAAAAGAAAAAAAAATAAAAAAAGAAAAAAAAGAAAAAAGAAAGAAAAAAAGAAAAAAAGAGTACTGGCCTTTGTTGCCAACCGGGGTTGCAAGGGGCATGCAACTTGGGGGCGGAGTTCTCCCCCAAGCTATTCCCCCCAAAGGACCAGAAAGAAGGAGGAGAGAAAGGAGGAGAGGTGTTCACCTGGCAGGAGCCAAGTGCATATTAAGACTTCAGCCGAGTAGGCGTTGTTTTATAGGCTCCTAATCAGCCAGAATCAGCCAGTTGGCTGAGCCAAGGGGTAGGGGTACACCTGAAGGAGAGAGAGACACCTGAAGGAGAGAGAGAGAGACACCTGAGAGAGAGAGAGAGAGAGACACCTGAAGGAGAGAGAGAGACACCTGAAGGAGAGAGAGGAGTTCTCCCCCAAGTTATTTTCGTTTTCCTAACCTAAGAGGCCTCTAAGGGGTTTTACCAAAGGGCCTGAAAGAGAAGGACCAGAGGTCCTTGCTCGGCTGGGAGCCGAGCTTGAATGATTCTTTCATCAGCTTCTCGGTCTTTTATAAACCTCTATTCTGGCTGAGTTGCCAGATAGCGCAATGTTCAGTTGCCAGATAGCGCCATGTGTCCCAGAAATCCATATATTAATCATCCATTGTGTAACACAATATATATGACGGTAGTTAATCCAATTAAATTCTGTTTATTAAATAAATAATTTTTACACACTCAATCTTTATTATTATGGAATTGCATACCTTTCCAGTTTTTTTTTTGCAATGATCGGATTGCTCTTGCTAGATATATATTATTATGCTTATATATAATATATACATTCTTTTAAACATCTTATGTTAGGTATATATATATATATATATATATATATATATATATATATATATATATATATATATATATATTTATTTTTCATATTATAACATTTAATTTTAGTTTAGTGTTTAACGTTTAGAAGCAAATTTAACATTAACTTGAACTTCATTAAACTTGAAGTTAAACTTTTCGAAACAAATAACGTAGTTAACCACACATAATTCAACATAGAAAACTTAATAATAGAAAATAATTAATTTTATGGTTAACTAGTTTATTTCGACATAAGTTTACTATAATTATATATATACAGTCTTTTAAACAGCTTATGATATATATATATATATATATATATATATATAATATATATATATATCTGAACTCTTTCAGCTAAAGAAGCCTTATGTATAGAATTGGTTGTGTAATAGCTGATATTAAACTCTATCAACATGTTCTGAAAAGCACGGCGTATAAATTCCTTCCCCATATCCGTACAAAAATAGCATATATATATATATATATAGTGTTTCACTATAGATGTATAGATGTATATAGGGTTTTACAATAGATGTATATAGTGTTTAACGATTAGAATCAAATATAACATTAACTTGAACTTCATTAAACTTAGTTAAACTTTTCGAATGTTCTGTGGGATGAATCCTATTAAATTCTGTTTATTAAATAAATAATTTTTACACACTTATTTTTATTATAAATATTTGAACAACGAAACAATATGAAAATTTACGAAACAATTCAATTAAAAGTTGAAATTATCCAAAATACAATCCGCTAGAGGAAAGGGATTCCGAGAATCTGTTCAAATCGGTTCACCTATTGCCAGAGGCGATTTTTTTTCTGACCATAATGACCTTTCTCCCAGACAGCTTGAACAAAACCTCTCTCGACTCCATTTCTTAGATATGCCCACAATATATATATATATATATATATATATATATATATATATAGAGAGAGAGAGAGAGAGAGAGAGAGAGAGAGAGAGAGAGTTTTGTTCAAATAACGGGATATGCTTGTATCTTTTGCCATTGTGTTCGAACACAATTGTTCGAGCACAATTGTTCGAAAACCATAGTTCGAAAAACAGTTGTTCGAAGCAGCAATTATTCGACGTTATAATTGTTCGAATGAACAACCAACTAAATAAAATCTTAGTTGCCAAGACGCAAATACGAAGATGTAAATAAGAAGGTTAGCCTCTTCATTTAAACTATAACATTTATAGTGCTGCAGTAGTATACCACCCTTAAAATGGCAGAGTTTGTTTCTAGTGAGAAAGGAAATCCAAATCGAAAACCATACCCATATTATGTTATATCAGTCAGGGTGAGTCTTCTGCCACGTCAGGCGTACGCTAGGTTAGGCTGTAGAGCAATTTCCCCATGTCATCAACTTTCGGACAGTCAGGGATCGTTGGGCGTGATTTCCGACTTTTCCAAAAAATATGTGGCCGTAAAATTACCTACTGTACTTACCCCTACCATACCTCTTTGTTTAGGAGTGTATCGTACTTACTGATGTCATGCAGGGATGACACTAATAACATGTAAGTAAAAATAAAAACCGGAAACTATAAAAAATCTATTTAAAATAACAGGATCATTTGACCCGAGGCTGTCAGTAGTATGCCCGAAAAACATCGTAATGCACGATTTTTTCTATGGAGCAATAATAATTAACTCTTTCTCGCCGAATTGGTAAGCTTTTCACCCGACCTTAGACCTCCAGTTTAACATGGATTCAGAAATACATCTCGTCGATGGGGGTCGTTGCTTACTCTTCCACATTTCAACATAACAGGATTATTGAACCGGATTTAAAATAACAGGATCATTTGACCCGAGGCAGTCAGTAGTATGCCCGAAAAACATCGTAATGCACGATTTTTTCTATGTAGCAATAATAATCAACTCTTTCTCGCCGAATTGGTAAGCTTTTCAACATACCTTAGACCTCCAGTTTAACATGGATTCAGAAATACATCTCGTCGATGGGGGTCGTAGCTTACTCTTCCACATTTCAACATAACAGGATTATTGAACCGGATTTAAAATAACAGGATCATTTGACCCGAGGCAGTCAGTAGTACGCCCGAAAAACGTGTTAATGCATCATTTGACGAGTCAGTAGTATGACCGAAAAGCATGCATGATTTTCTCTTTAGTAATAATAACAACTAGCTCGAAGAGTGACAACGGATAAAGTTTTCACGTCACCTTAGATCCACAGTTTAATGTGGAAACTGAATGCTATTTTAAAAATATAATTAGGCTATATTTCTTTATTATAAAATAAGTTAACAATTATGTTAACACAAGAAAACAATACTATTAACTTGTAAGTAAAAATATAATATAAGGGACTACCATAGAAATGTAAGTGCCTATAATTCAAGAAACACGATTTTATATATATGTTACTCATCCGGTCCCGTTATAGCGGATTGGTACACGTCATAGCTCCACCCAGCTACATCGGCAGCCAATCACTACGAACATCTGGTCTTTTGGGCGGAGCTTGGCGATTGTGCATATAAAAGGGGATATTTTTCAGTTGGGAGTAACAGTAGCTATTTTCGCGTCAGTGATTAATCATTCCCTCCACCATGGACCTGTACGTCCCCAGACTTGTATGAAGAAAGTGACGCTGCAGCATTAACCGCAATTAATCTTTTTAACGCGATTGACCGTGATGATTTATTTTCAACGCAAACCGTAGAAGATATTTGCAGTGACGCTCCTTACAATCCGACGCAAGGGACTACCATAGAAATGTAAGTGTCTATAATTAGAATTTATATATATATATGGATGGGGTGTAGTATCTCGTCAAATAGATACTCGCCAAAAATTTTTTATGTCAATCAATGTTATTTTGTTACCCCATTATGCTAAAATCGAAATTTTTATGGCGTTCAATGTTATTCCTCGAACCAAAGATATCTTCACATAATGGGGATCTGTCTGTATACTCTGTATATGTTTTAAAAGAATGAACATTATTCCTTTAAGGTCCGATGAGGATTTGACACGTGTTATACAATCTTTTGAAGAATCTCGGAATACGGGGGATATACTGAACAGTCAACAATGTCACACATCCTCCACCATGGACCTGTACGTCTCCCCGGAATTGTATGAAGAACGTGATACTGCAGCATTAACCGCAATTAGTCTTTTCAATGCGATTGACCGTGGCGAATTATTTCCAACGCAAACCGTTGAAGATATTTGCAGTGACGCTCCTTACAACCCGACGCAGGGGACTACCATAGAAATGTAAGTGTCTATAATTCGTTTTTATATATATATGGAGAGTTGTAGTATCTCGTCAAATAGATACTCGCCAAAATTTTTTATGTCAATCAATGTTATTTGGTTATCCCCATTATGCTAAAATCGAAATTTTTATGGCATTCAATGTTATTCCTCGAACCAAAGATATCTTCACATAATGGGGATCTGTCTGTATACTCTGTATATGTTTTAAAAGAATGAACATTATTCCTTTAAGGTCCGATGAGGATTTGACACGTGTTATACAATCTTTTGAAGAATCTCGGAATAGGGAGGATATACTGATCAGTCAACAATGTCACACCGAAATAATGTAAGTGTTTTTCGATCTTTTTGGGATAAGAAGACACAATATATTTTCATAAATTTATTAAATGAAAGAAATCAGTACAATAAACAACTACAGAATATATCGTTACAAATATACGAACAAAAACATTATAATATACAACGAGTACGTACAATTGGAAAACGGTTTTTTATCTGTCTGCATACCATTTCATCGTTTCGGCGAGTGTGACACGGGTCAAATAAATTTAAAAAATTTATAAATTCTTTATCATTTGACATATGCATGAGAAATGAGACGCAGTACATTCCGCAAACATTAGTAAAATATCCTTGCATGCGAAATGGGGTCCATACAACTTCGGGAATATGTAACTGAGCGAGAAATTTTACAATAATAGGGTCACTCCAGGGTTGAGTACCGAGTGAATCAAAATAGTACAGGCGCTGTCTATTTTTAAAATAGACAGCGATCCAGTGAATCCCTTCATTACCGATGATGTCTGTGTTCACAATAAGACTACCGCATTCTCGCGTACTTGGCAAACTCAATGTTTCATTCTTCGCAAACACGCCGATAAATTTGGAACGTGTGACTCGCTCCATTACTTTCTGAAGTGTATTAGCATCCATTTTAAAAGTCAGTGATAACGCTCCTAAATCTATCTACTTCTATTAGGGCTTGCGATTCGAGATATACTAGTACACTAATAGGAGCGTCTATAGGCTTGGCGAATTCCAGCCGCACTGAGATGTTTCCGCTCTGCTGTGGGGTTAAATGGGTATTTACGCTAGCAGATAAGTCAGGTGTAATGTCAAACGGATAAAGGTTAAATTGATCAATGAATTCTTCCTGCGTTACCCCATTACCAAGCTCATCACAATCACCTGCAATATGGGTCAGATTACTATAGGCTCTGGCACAAAGCGGTAACACAGCGTCTGATGAATAGTCCGTACCCATTGTTCCACCCAAAGCAGTGCCATTAACGTATAGAGTTATATTTTTAAGTCCGAAATTCTCGAATTTAAAGGCACTCTTTTTATATTTTCCATTCACCGAAGCGTGGTCCTGCATGCCGATTAATATCCTTTTAGGAAGATTTCCCAGGGCAATGTTTTCTATCTGCTTCGATGCCAACCCTGCAGGAACCGTATATAGTTTGATCTGCACTCTGTTAATAGGATATTTCACTGTAGCGTTTAGTAAATTTTTCTCAATTTCTAGTTGTTTTGGTGAACTTAATTTCACTCGCCGTACGCGGAGGTATGTGTCCATAATGTGAACCACAACGGGCTTTGCACCCTCTTCTTGATCCGCAGCCAGATTTAAGCAGATCTCAGGACTCGTGCGGGTGAGCTTTATTTTCATATCCACCCCGTTCACAAGCAACTTCTCCTGGAAAGTGAAATCTGTGTGCAACCGTCCAAAACACTCGTATATTTTCTTTTTAGAATTTTTAAATTTGTCCTTTATACTATTTTCATCTTTAGTTTGATAATATCCCTCCGCACTTAAAAAGGTAGCCTTCGCTTCTTTGGAAAAGTTGAGGACATTTTCCAGATAGGCTCGTAGATGATAGTACCCCGTGCCTGCCGATATGTTGGTCTGATTTAAATATACGTCACACTGGTTGAATATGGAGTGCAGAAAGTTTGTTTCAGGGTATACAGCATATTTGTCATCGCAGACCGTTCCATCAGAATGGGCTATACGTAGCTTAGCGTACATGTGCACACAGCTTGGATCAAAAAAGTAAGGGCCTGAGCTGGGTATCACGAATTCTATAGGTGCACTCGGGGAACTAATTGTGTTTAAAGGGTTAATTGTAATAAAGTCACTGTGCTCAATAGAAACTTGGGTTGGAGGTAGCTCAAAAAGGGACAGCTCCGATTTACAGCATTGTGAACTACATGGGTGGATGAAGCGTGCCATGGCGAAAATAGTGACTCCTCTCTCGACAAGTGGTAAACAACTATGATTCATGAGATCAATGTCCTTAGCTTATATCAGTCAAAAAAGTGGTCAACCATAGGTTTCATTCGCTTACAGCACTTCTTTTTTGATAGCCTTTTACGTTTAATACCACGTGACCCCTTCTTCCGGGCAGCCCGCTTCTTCCCGCCACCACGCATTTTTCTCTTTGCATCTTTGATGATTTCGTCCCGTGTACGCTTTAAATGTTTTTTTAGAGCTTCTTTAGGTTTAGCCCCGGCCAATATGTCTTCTGCAGTGTTAAGGCCTGATTGTAGCGCTTTCCTTCCAAGGTATCTGGCACCCCTCTTCAGCAAAGGAACAGCCGTACGTAGTATGGATGAAAAAATGGACCCAAGTCCACTACCGCGCTGGTATCGCATCCCTCGATAGACGGTGAAAGGCTTTCTATCCATTATAACTCAGTGCGTCGAAAGTGTAGCTTCACTGTTAAGCTCCCGTTACCGAATGGGAAGTTTTCACCCTCAATCGTTCTTATATATATTGTGATATTGGTTATTAAATTAGTTGCGACATTCACATAATGGGGTCTGTCATATGTAATACTCAAACTCCTTCCTCTATGGTTGGGGATGTGAGCAATGCGCAGCAGGCGTGCCTGGGTATCCCCAACAAACTGGTGCTCCACTATATTACTGTAAATATAGCACATGTCTGGGGACCTTTCAGCCAATTTCTCCATCTTCAATTGATACATTAATCTGGACAAGTCATGCTGTGTCTCGTGAAATGTGTCTCTTTGGAAGACTGCGCTATAGCGGCCATTGGCTAGAATTTGGAACTTTCTATGGTCTTTAATACGTCTGTTAGTCTTTGATTTTAGGATTAGTGTATGTGCAGGGTTGTTTACGACTTCGTATACTAAATCATTCGTAAGGTTTGAGTTTCTTAAACTTACGTTTAAGCCTCTCACAACATCCTCGGCCGAACCATATTGACCCGGCCCTAGTCTTACTTCTGTACTGTAATACCGTGCAATCTTAGTCCGAGCGATGCGCATAGTTTCATCCATAGCTACCCCAGCTTTTTCACACTCGTCAATGTCTCTAAGAATCGTAAAAACGGTTTCTTTATGTTCAATATTTAAAAAGACGGTGTCCAGCTGAATTTCGCATATCCCCACCTCATACGAATCACGACCCAATTCAATGTGCCCATGGAGTTCTGTTACAAAGTTGGCTAGTGTGTTGTTAGGGTGTACAGACAGGGACGAGGAGGACGGGAGTGTGACGTAGAAATGGTTAGGAGCCATGTTGCATACTATTTAAGCTTCATTATTGCATCAGCTTTTATATAGGTGTTGAAGCTTTCTGGGTACCCTAGCCATTTCACCAGGTACATTTTTCTCCTTCCTGAACCTTTGCTTCCTAAAATTTTCTCAATTTTAAACACATTTTTTTCTAAATTAAACGCAACTTTCTGCAATTCCTCGCGGTAAAAGCCTCCTGAGATTTCTTCCCCATTCAAATCTTCAATGTAATACATCATTATCTCACCTTTAGGTCTCACAGCCCTAACTTTAAAAATCTCGCGTGTCCATCCTTGCTCAAAACCCTTTGCGAATTTATTCCCCGAACGCGACAGCCTTACATAATCATTGATTTTGAAGCGCGCAGAGTGGTGGTGGTGGTGATCCATCTCTTCTCGGGAGCGTACCTCTTTCTAAAACTTCGTTAGGTGTTGTCCCAATCGTGCGATGGTGTGAGCGGTTGTAGGATGATGCCAATGATTCCAGAATGTCTAGAAATCTGTATGTGTTTTTATGTGTAAAATAACGGTGCATGCGTTCCTTTATGGTGCGCTGAACTCTTTCAGCTAAAGAAGCCTTATGTATAGAATTGGTTGTGTAATAGCTGATATTAAACTCTGTCAACATGTTCTGAAAAGCACGGCCTATAAATTCCTTCCCCATATCCGTACAAAAATAGCCAGGAACCCTGTTTTCTTTTAACATTAGCGTTTTGGTGGCTTTAGCAACTGTTTCAGGTGATTTATTTTTCAGAGGAACTAGCCACAGATATCTAGAGAATACGTCTATTATGAATAGAATGTAGCGGTAACCATCGTTATACACAGAATATCTTTGCATGTCTGTTAAATCTGCTTGCCAAATAGAATCAATCGAGGAAGCCGTTGTCTTGGCTGTTTTAAACCTTTTTCTCACAGGCTTATGAAGCGTATAAGCGTCCTGCTCCCTCAAAAATCTTTCAACATTTTTTTCCTACTCCGTAAACACTTCTGTACAGTCTATCTACGCCGCCGTAAGAGGATGGGGTAGAAATGTCATAATAGCGTTTAGTTAATACGTTAGCCATTTGCGTATTTTAGAGGCACGTGGGTAGGGTTGGTTTAACCTCTTCTTGCTCCTCTTCAAAGGTGTTACCGCCGGGGGTGACGGCGCCTTCAATTGTGTCACAGGCGTTGCATGTTCCAAGTCTTTTAACCTGTTCAGATTTCCTATCAACGTTTTAGGGACATTTATTTGTTGTAGTCTTGCTTTAATATGCTTCCATCCTGATGGTGATGGCCTATCCCACTTTCTCACCAGATCATGGACAATGTCTACGATATTCGATCCCTGTACCTTTGATCCTTCCACAATGATCTCCCCTGTATCGGTCCATTGTATGGCGGGATCCTCATTCAATAGATTATAAAGACTTAAGCCTTTACTCCTCAATGTAAGTGGGAGGGTATTTTTTAATACATGTTCGATATGTTGTGTGGCTAATCTTTTTGGTTGGTCAGCTGTATCGTCGGGCTCAGATCCTATGTCGCCATGTCCATCGTCCCCCGTGCTGTGCCTAATAACCACAGGAATCTCTGTAGGGCTCTTATAATTTTCGTACTCGTGAAGAAATTTCTGCAGAGCTTCTTGGTATAAGATTCTTTTCTCATCAGGTGTTTTTTCACTGTTTAATAGGGCTAACAATTCGCTTTCCATTCTTTTAAGTCTGCTTTTACGGGGATCTAGATACGTGTCTGGATTCCTTTGCAGTGAAGCGTACACCTCGTGGGGAATCACTACCACTTTCTTCATTATATTAATCTAGTCAGTAAAGGACCCAAAACTGAAAATAAGATGGGGAGAAATGACCCTCCTGTTTGTACAATAATTCGTTTTTTCTTCGCTACAGTTTGGCTTTTACGAGCGAGTGCACGTATTATGTTCTTGTAGCGGCGTAGGCGAGCCTTCTGATGGGTTTTCATTGATACATTGCAATTTATAACGTTAAGACAGATTTCACAGATGCATTTTAAAAAGTCGGCATCGATATTTTTAATAAACATCTGCTGCAATGCCCGGGGCAGTCGATGATAGATTTTTATTAATTCACGGTATTTCTTTAGTCTCTTTGTCATTCTGGAATATACACCGTTTCAGGCTCGTTTGGAAATATATTCGTTCGCAGAAGCACTCTAAACGTGTTTCGCGGATGAAGGTCGCAAAGCAAATATCCGTAACGCGTGCTTGTAGCTTCTTTATAAACTTCCAAAAACTCCTTACGCTGATTCGGGAACATTTGATTGGCTAATACCCCAATTTGTGATACATCTCTACGTTGCGCGAATAAGACTAGATATTGCGTATTTAACGACACATCGCGCATGTATCTATTTTTGAAAAATAGATTCTGATTGATGAAGAACACGCTTATGTTAAGATGGTGGGAGAATACTGTAAATGTCTCGGCAAACGTTTTATCCATCTCCAACATGAGATCGTCAATTACAATGATTGTATGTTCATTTCCCTTTAACGAATTAACGTCATATACGCCTTTGTGGAACAAAATATCATCTTGGTACTCGTTGAACACTGATTGATACGTCGAATAGCACCATATAACTTTACGCACAAATTTCGAGAACATCTCCCCCTTTTCTTTAATGATTTTAAGCATAAACACAGTTTTACCACATCCTGTAGGTCCAGATATAATACATGTGGATGGGCTCGTGAATCTGAATTTTTCTACAGAGTCCATTTCTAACACGTCACACTCCTAAGTGGGTCATTTACAAAATATTACAAATTTTGAGTGCTGTTCCTTATATTTCTTCTCCCACAGAACCGTGAATGACGATGAGGTAGAGCAGCCCATCATTACGGATGACCTCGACGACAGTGTAGTTGTGATCTCCTCCCCTGCCAACGAACCCTCACCAGCGACACCGGTAGCACGTCCAAAGCGGAGGTATGAGACCCCCGTCAGGTATAAAGCGCCCGAAATACGCGCCTGTTGCAGCGGTAATAGATCCCCAACCCTCAACCTCTTACGCAACAAGCCCCCCAGCAGCACCTCCCGCTAATATATCCCCTTATTCATCCGCCGCCCCCCGTTCTGTTAAGTCTACAATAATAGAGCCCCAACCCTCAACCTCCTACGCAACAGACCCCCCAGCAGCACCTTCCGCTAATATACCCCCTAATTCATCTGCCGCCCCCCGTTCTGTTGAGGATGGTATAACGCTCGAATTGGTGCGATCCGCAGCCCCCACCCCAGCCTTGACTAGAAATCGGTATAGAGTCAGGGTCGACCCTAGAGTCATGTATAGCAATGGAATTGAGCGCGGGTTACGCCGGGTTGTACAGCATATTATAGAGTTTGCTCTTCAGAATCGTGACGAGCGTGAAGTCAGGACGAGTCTGTCCTTTGGATTCGGGTCAGATGACGGTGATGTAGACGATTATTGGGTGATAGTGCCATTTAGACGTTTGGCGGCTGAAGATGTAGAAATATATATAGACGTACAGTGGCGGATTTAGGGGGGGGGCCGAGTAGGCCATGGCCTACGGCCCCGCGCCTGTGAGGGCCCCGCGCCCTCACATATAATTATAATGTTGGATTCCACTATAAATAATACAATTGATTAATGATTAGTGATAATTATGGTATCACTCTCTTTGCTGGCGGGAGTTTAGTTCTATTCAGGCCGCTGTGGAGTGCACATGTGAGTGTGTTTAGTGGTAAGTAATGGTAAAAGTCGTATCTCGAAAAAGTCCAGTCAATAAATGGGGATGGGCGAGTTTTAGTCAGCTTTATAATAACATAAATAAGTTGAAAAATGTTAAATTAATGTAATTAATTTTTTTATATGAAACGTACTTAGGCTAGGTTAGGTCAGTTTAGCTTAGATTTTATAATAAATACATTTTATACATATTTAAGGAAAAAGTCGCCACTGGTGGGGGCTGGCGACTTTTCCCATAAAGCGACTTTTTCACCCGAACAACTGTTTAGTGTCTGTATTTAATTAATTAATTAAACTGTATTAATTAATACTAAACCGAGGGTCAAGTGTAAATAGTTGTTTTTTATGTTTTATGTTTCAGGATAAGGCAGTGAGGCTGCACTGAGGCACAATGGAGAAATCAACAAGTCGTGATCGTGATCAAGGGAGGAAGTATAAAGCTGGCTCTGTTAAACGACAAGAAAAGGCAGACGTAAACCAAAGAGTAAAAAAACTACCAAAAATAACTCAATGGTTGACATATCCAACAGTATCTGAATCTGCAAAATCACAAACTCAAACTGAATCCGGTCAAACTGAATCTGAATCAGTAGAGACACCAATTACGCCTGAAACAACTGGAGAAGCCACAACTAGTACTGAACCTAGTGTAGTTAGCGCAATTGAACCTGAACACAGTGACAGTGAGGAGACACAAGAGGAAGTGAAAATTATGAATACCGGTACTGAACAAGGATTTGAAACGGATCTTGGATTATGGCCTAAAATAATTACTGAAAATGTGTGTGACTATTGGTTGAAAAAGGGAAGCAGCAGAATGTCGACACTGTGATGGTGACTTCAAAGAGTCAGCTGTGAAAGAGCTAAACAGAACCCGTCATTGTACAAAGACATTATTCACTCGAACTCATTCATTATCTGGCCAAGAAATTAATCTTAAATGGCTCTGTTACTCTAAAACAACTGGTAAAGTGTATTGTTTTGCTTGCAAGCTTATGTCAAAGGTGGAAAGCTCATTCACAACTGGCTTCAATGGTTGGAAGAACGCTAGGTATGTCATAGAATCTCACAGTAGGTCAGATCAGCACAGGAAAAGTATGGTCGAAATGATATATCGAAAGACTGCGGGTGCCCGTATTGACTCTAATCTAGTACAACAATATGAAAGTGAATGCGAGTACTGGCAAGCAGTATTGAGGAGGTGTGTAGATGTTTTAAAGCTACTTTGCGAACGCGGGCTAGCCATTCGAGGTAAAGATGAAGTAATTGGATCAGTACACAATGGAAACTATCTTGGGATTCTAGAGCTGCTGAGCACATACGACAGTTTCTTGGCAGCACATATCAAGAAACACGCAAACAAAGGTAGTGGTCATACTTCCTACTTGTCCCATGTCATTTCTGAGGAAGTCATTGGAATAATGGCAGAAAAGGTTATGTCCTCAATAACAGATGAAGTAAAAACAGCAAAGTACTTCTCAATTTCTGTTGACTCCACACCTGATATTTCACACATGGATCAACTTACTTTTACAATCCGCTATGTACTGCCTACTACAGGTCCAGTTGAAAGGTTTTTGCAGTTTATTCCCATGCTAAGCCACACTGGCAGAGATATTGCTACAACTGTTCTTGATTTTCTTAAAGAGAAGAACATTCCAGTTATCGACTGCCGAGGACAGTCCTATGACAATGCCAGCAACATGTCTGGTAAATATCTGGGGACCCAACAGATAATCAAGAATGAGTGTAGTGAAGCTGAGTACATACCATGTATGGCTCATTCCTTAAACTTGGTGGCTAAGTGTGCTGCAGAAAGGTGTCCTGCTGCAGTGTCATTGTTTGCTCTGGTACAAAATATGTACTCCTTTCTTGTTGCATCTACTTATCGTTGGAGGAGACACCGTGAGGTACTAGAGACTAATAAAGATAAGAAGTTGAAAGTTGATAAAATACTTTCAGACACTCGTTGGTCAGCACGAGCAGATGCTGTAGCTGCTCTCAGTAGAGCACACAAAGAAAACATCATTGTTCTGGAAGAGTTATTCTCAGATCAGAATCAGCCAGCTGAAACAAGAGCTGAAGCAAGTGGTCTTCTCAAAGGTTTGAAAAAACTTGAAACAGTGATTCTTCTTGAAGTTTGGGATACAGTATTGGAAAGGTTTCAGAGTAGCAGTATCCAGCTGCAAAAATCTGGGCTCTCCCTCAACACAGCTGTCACACTGCTAGAGTCTCTTTTACAATTTGCTAAAGACCTGAGATCCCAGTTCGATGACTTTGAAGCAAAAGCTATGGCTAAGTGTGATCCCTGTGATGTGACGAGTAATGATGCATACTACGCCGACACGCAGCGTATTAGGAAGCGCAAGCGTCATCACGATGAACTAGACTCCGCGGAGGATGTTATGCTGACAGGGAGAGACAAGTTTAGAGTGACTGCATTCTTGCCCATCATTGACAAGCTCTGTGCTGCCCTACAACAACGCATTGCTGCTTACAGCGACCGTCGAGAGAAATTTGGGTTTTTATCAGAAATCTCAAACAAAACGAACACTGAGCTTAAAGCATCTGCTGAAAAGCTTGTGTCTTCATATCCTAAGGACTTGGAGGCTGGATTGGAGTCGGAGCTTTTTCAGTTTGCACACCTTATGAAATCCATTCCAAGAGATTCACCTGAAAGTGCTCCTTCATCAGGTGGTGCAAAGGCTGCAAAAAGTCCTGAACTAGAAATGTATGAGATAATTCACAGACATGACATGGTAGAAACATTTGCTAATGTTGAAATTGTATTACGACTCTATCTCTGCATGTTTGTCACAAACTGCACTGGGCCCTGGGGAGCGATCATTCTCCAAGATGAAACTAGTCAAGAATTATCTAAGAAACACCATGGGGCAGGACAGTTTGTCTTCACTCACCCTGTTGAGCATTGAGCATGAGAAATTAAGGGTGCTTGATTTTACTGATGTCATCAAACAGTTTGCAAGTAAGAAGGCTAGAAAAAAATCTTTTTTGACTGAGAAATAGTTAAGTGTACCGTACAAATTGCCTGCAATAAACAAAACCCACTCATTGCATCATTTGCATGTCAGTCAAGTGGTATTCTCTTTAGTTAATGGTGTATTATTATAGTTATTTTTTGTTAATGGTGTATTATTATAGTTATTTTTTATTGTTAAACTTCAAAAAAACAAATGTGTAATGTTCAACTATGAAATGGTCATTTGGCTAATTAATTATCAATAAATTGAATATTGTTTAAAAAGTAAATTTATTTTAACGCTTCGCTCGCCCATTGATTTGAGGGCCCCGTAAGGTCACCACTGGGGGATGGGGGTGTAAATCTTCATTTCAGTTAATTAAGCTAGCTTTGCGTAGTTTGGGGCCCCGCACTCCAACCGGCCTAGGGCCCCGCGCACCTTAAATCCGCCACTGAGGACGTATAATGCAAGCCGCCGAAAGTAGTATAGCCTTTAATATGGACAACTTCACGGTAAATATTGACCATGTATACCGTGTTGCGGGTCATAGTGCCATACCGTATACTCTTAACTTCAATTCTCCGACTATTTACCGAAAGCATATAAACGTCGATCGTGGTTGCGGCTTTATAGCAGTACTCTTAGCACGTATGTTTACTGTACAAAATACACGAACTCAAAAAATTTGGTTGCCTACAGTCGTGGAGCGTGCCCGTAAACTAGCTGTAGACTGTGAACTTGAATTTGACTGTAATATGGGTCCTGAAGAGCTGAGAAGGGTAGAACAGGAAATGAATGTCCGCATAGTTGTGTTTGGGTTGGATGATCGTCGTAGGACTGTGTATGTTTTTAAAAGCTGTGTGAGAGATCGTACAAGACCCCTACTTATTTTAGGATTGTCAGGGACAACGTATCTCCCCATCCGTAATATAAGGGGGCTTTACGCTAGTTATGACAAAAGTCGAAAATATGGGAGACATCATGATTTGTGTAAGGGGTGCCTCGAGTTTGCGGATGATATAGTGAGACATTGTAAAGAATGTCACATGGTATGTGAGCAGTGTAAAAGCACCAAATGTGAAAGCCGTGTAGTTGAAGCTGAGAAGAGAGACTGTGATGTGTGTAGACGCGCATTTTTCAATAATATCTGTTTTGATTTCCATAAATCAATTGGCACGTGCAGGAAAATGAGAATCTGTGAATGTGGTATGTTTCACACAATGGATAATTGGGGGAAATTTAAGCACAAGTGTGACATAATTCACTGTCCTACATGCCAGGAGGAATATAAGGCGGATGGAGTAAAGCATGTATGTTATATGAAAGATGCTAAGCTTAAAAATAACCCTTGTATAACTATATACTACGATATAGAAACATATACCGAATGTGACGAGTGCCCCAAATGTGGTAAACGGACAAACGTTTTTAAAACGAATGTCCGCGATAGTCCTGTGAAACTATTTGTGTCCTATATTGTCAAGTTAGCCGACAAGTTCAAAAAATGACTGTGTATATTCTCGCCCATAACGGGGCAAAGTTTGACACGCAGTTCCTTTATAAGGAGTTGCTTGAACACGAATCCTCTGAGATATTTACAGGTGATCCATTGAAAAGAGGCAACAAATTAATACAGATGCAGATAAGAGGCAATGTACAATTTAAAGATACTTTATTATTCACACCTTGTAAATTAGCAAAGCTACCCAAGGTGATGGGAGTAGCAGCTGAAGTTTCCAAAGGATACTTCCCTTACACTTTCCTCACCAGCGAGACTTTAAACTACGTAGGCCCACCACCCCCGAAACATTATTTTGACTGTATGGATGAACGTGAAGACGTTGATCGATACTACGACAATTTTAATGAAATTAACCCTTATAATATAGCTGATGAATGTGAGCGTTATTGCGTGAATGATGTGCGCGTGCTTAGAGTATGTTTCCAGGCCTTTAGAAGGATGTACATAGCCCGTTTCAAATGCGATCCACTGCAAGTCGCAACCACCATCGCATCATTATGTTTTACGGTGTTCAAGAATAACTTCATGCCTAAAGACACCTTAGCCATTATTCACCGAAACAACCCCCGCAGTTACGGACACAAGGCTATTTACTGGCTCATACACCTACAGCAACAGACAGGTGTATACATAAAGCACGCCAGCAACACGGGTGAAGTACCCATTAAGATTAATGGACGTGTTTTTTGGGTTGATGGGTTAAGTGAAAACCGTGTCACTGGTGTGAAGACTGTGTACTCCTTTAACGGTTGCTGGTGGCATGGATGCCCCCGTCCTGAGTGCGGAATCACCGGAGATATCCACGGTAGGTCTCCTGCCGACTGTCTCGCATCAACCCGCACCCGCGATCAACTTATAGGATCACAGTTCACTCACAAAGTCTTGTGGGAGCATGACTATGATGCACGGATGGAGACAGACGAGGTGTACCGTGAGGAAATAAAAACGATCAAGCGTTCAATGGTGCTGGATCCTCTCAAATGTGGTGATAGCTTGTTTGGAGGACGTACAAATCCTTTCAGACTATACTTTCCACCTACGGAGGGCGTGAAGCTCCATTACTACGATTTCTGTTCTTTATACCCATACGTGATGAAGAGCAATCCGTACCCCGTGGGCGCTCCTGAGAAACTGGTGGGACCTAGCCTACCCTCCATCAATGAATTTTCAAAAAATTTGAATGATCGTTACTTTGGGCTCTCTTTCGTAGACGTACTCCCCCCACGCAATTTATGGATGCTGATCTTACCTGTCGTTATCGACGACAAGCTCATGTTTCCCCTGTGCGTGAAGTGCGCGGAAGAGGATAACGGCGAATGTAACCATATACCCCACCAGCGTAAGATCAGAGGCGTATATACAAGTCCTGAGTTGGCCCTAGCCGTACGCCATGGTTATAGAATACTGAAGATACATGAGGTGTGGAGGTTTCAGAAGCTACCCAACCTTTTCACACCATATATAAACACCTTTTTGAAGGATAAGGTTGAGGCATCAGGGTATCCGCGAGGAGTTGATACCGAAGATGAAAAGTCTGCCTATATTCAACGTTACCGCGACCGCGAAGGTATACAACTTGATCGTGTCCAAATTGTAAAGAATCCTGGCAAGCGCTTTAGTGCAAAGTTGTGTCTAAACAGTCTATGGGGAAAATTTGCGCAGAATACCGGCAGAGGGAGCATTCATTTGGCACAAAGTTATAGCGATGTCTGGGATTATGCCAATGCCCCGATAAAGAGGTCATGGAGATCGTAAATGTAGGTAATACTTACGTAATAAAGTACAACACTGAATTTGCCACAGATACCTCAAGGGTTACAAACATACCTGTGGCCAGCTTCACAACAGCCTACGCCCGTATAAAACTTTGGGGTCTATTGCATTCTCTTGGGCGGAGAGTATTGTATGCCGATACAGATAGCGTGATATTCACAGAGAGGGAGGGTGAATACATGCCCACTATTGGGGAGTTCCTCGGCGAGCTCACTGATGAGATCAAGGATGAGTATGGGGACAACGCATACGCCGACTCTTTTGCCTCAGCAGGACCTAAGACTTATGGGGTACGGGTCAGGGTGGGGGAGGAAATGAAATATATCGTGAAGGCAAAGGGTATTACGCTCAACCATGCGAATCGGGAGGTTGTTAACTTTGAGTCGTTGAAGGATCTAGTATGTTTGGACGATGATGAACAACCTCCCCAACTAATTGTAGGCACCCACAATTTTCGGGCGCAGAAGCTGGGGGGCGTGAAGGAACTTAGGGGTACGAAGGTGTGCCGTAACACCTATAGGAAACGTTACCAGTTACCTGGTACATATGATACCGTACCCTTTGGATACCAATGATGCTTCTATTGTTAACTCACACGTCTTGTATATAATCGTATCTATTGATTTATTACACGTATTTGTAAATATATATATATAACTTGAATATCTCGTTCGTTCATTAAATCGTATTTGTAAAGTATCTATTGATTTATTACACGTATTTGTAAATATATATATATAACTTGAATATCTCGTTCATTAAATCGTATTTGTAAATATATATAACTTGAATATCTCGTTTGTTAAATAAATCATGTTTCAAATAGCGTTTCACTTTCTCCTTTGTGTGTGTGTGTGTGTGCAGGTGAAAGTTCTAAGCTCCGCCCACTGTAAGACCGTGAGTCATGCTACTATCTGGGAGTCCCTGCGTGGTCAGTCGACCGCAGTAAGCCCGAGAGATCAGACGTGTATTCAGATCAGACGTGTATTCAAATGGCTACCTTTAATATTGCTTGCACAACGTTTACGAAATGGTATTCAGTAAAGTGCCAGGATGTGGTGGATACCGAAAAACTTCCTATTCCTCCCTCCTATGCCTCTTTTAAAAACACATTGGATTGTGCGAAGTTCCAAGATGTACAAATACTCTACGATGTTCTGGTGAGACCGTTGAAGGCTTTCGTTGCACAGACGATGTGCTGAAGTATACTGCAGAGCTAAACTTTATAAAGTCTCACATACACCGTGAAGTAAAAGAAACAACGCGTGCAGAAGAGAAGCAGCAGGTATGGATAATGAGTCTTGCTGATGGGTGGTGTGACAAGCGGTATTACGTCATGCTACACCATGTCGATTACTCATACCCTACGACTGAAAATGTGAATCTCGTGATCATGGACAATCTTAAGTATTTTTATCACTATATTAACGTATATCATGATGAGGTTCGTAGTGAGGTTGTGGCTAGTGCCCTGCGTGAATTTTTAACAGAGTTTAGAGACGAGTATCGTTCGATGGGCAGAAAGGAAAAATATGAACATATGTTCCTCTCAAATAGTGCGCCGGAGTGTGGAGATGTTTAGTAAAACATAAAATGTTCCTAGTTCTTATCCAAACTGTCTGGTGCGTAGGCTGGTAGTGATGAAATTAATTCTTGTACCGAAATATGTACAACAATTCGACTCGCCGTCATACGAACAAGCCCATTCACGTATCATCGAGTCAGCCGCCCGTCGAACCATTCCTGCCTACCTGCGTGCCTCACACGGCTCATAGTTATTTCAGAGCTTGAGCCGAGTGGACGTGCGCTCCTCGAATACGATGGAACTTCCTTTGAGCAGCATTCTCATCGCCTCGTACGATGTGTCCGTGACGAAATCGTTGCGCGTGTTCAGGCGTAATTCCGGTACCATTAGCTATGTACTGGAAACGGAATGTAGACCGACAAACAAACGGGTTTATTTAAGTTTCGAGGAGATGAATAGAATCTTCGTGATGGTTGAGAAGTGGAGTGAAGATCGTTATAAAATACCTGCTAACGTAGGTACAAGAAGAGAGCAGATTAATGACGCACCCTCATACGCCGTTGTATGTACGTTGTGTATAAATAACGATCGGCCGTGCATTGATATACGGCTGATGTGGAAGAATGCTTCTGATAATAACGCTCTTGTTCCTACGCGAAACCGTTTCATCCTCGACAGAATGTTTGAAATCGTCGGATTCCGCAAGCTGAAACCTATATTAGACGCGCGTGTTACGGACATGCTTTATTTTGATACAGTACTTGAATACGCCTACACCGCTCTGCTCGATGGGTTTACCGAGTGTAGGGCTGGTGAGAATGGTCTAGAGATGGACGTTTATTTAAAAAGTTTAGACTCTTTGAAATACCATGAACTTTGGTACAAAGCAATTGATCGGTACAAGGCTGAGCTCACCTACACCGTTCACCCTGAAGAACTATTTCTTTATATAACGCGCAGTTGTCGTAACGAATTAGAAGATTATTTCAATTGCCGCTATGTTGAGTGAGTTCACGATTGAAAAGCTCGAGTCGGTAGAAATAAACCCTCGATTGGAAAAGCGTGCTTATAAACTTGTGTTTAATAATGTAGCTAACGATGAACTCTTTGTGCGTGCTTTTGATTGTATTCTAGACGTATTTAAAGATGACTTACCAACCGGTTGTAAAGTGGGAACAAAAACAATACTGAACGATATGAAAGCCCTTCATATCGAATACAGGTTTCCCTATACTTTAAGCGGTGAAATATTATTAAGCCGCATATACTGCGTAATGCAGAGCAATAATGATGTAATTGTAAACTCGATTAAGACCGAGTTTAGTATTTTGAAAAAAAAGTGAAATGTATTTATATATATTTTGCGTGATATTTCCCCTGTACGATTATATGCATATTTCTATTGAAATGTATATTTATTTCTATTTGAAATGTATATTTATTTTATATACTCGATTAAGACCGAGTTTAGTATTTTGAAAAAAAAGTGAAATGTATTTATATATATCTTGCTTGATATTTCTCCTGTACGATTATGTACATATTTCTATTGAATTGTATTTATATATATTTTGCGTGATATTTCCCCTGTACGATTATATGCATATTTCTATTGAAATGTATATTTATTTCTATTTGAAATGTATATTTTATTTTATATATATCTCCATAATTGTGTGTATATATTTCCTGTACTGTTATATGCATATTCCTCAATTGAAATGTATATTTATTTTCTATATATTTATAATAAACAGAATGATGCAATGTTGTTTTACTTAATTATATCATGTTACGCCTTCTAAACCTACTACCGGTATTCTTTTAAGAAATATAATAATGCATACAACGGTATTGCGGTATCTGGCAATATTTAAGCCTTCTAAACCAACTGGCTGATTAGGAGTCTATAATAATGTATACAATGGTATTGCGGTATTTGGCAACATTTACGCCTTCTAAGCCAACGCTGATTAGGAGTCTATAATAATGTACACAATGGTATCTGGCAACTCAGTCTTCGATTAGAATTAAATGAATACATGGCGCTATCAGGCAACTCAAGCCATTTACAGCCAACTGGCTGATTAGGAGTCTATAATAATGTATACAATAATAACGCTAAAAAGTGGTATCTGGCAACTCAGTCTTCGATTAGAATTAAATGAATACATGGCGCTATCTGGCAACTCAAGCCTTCTAAGCCAACTGGCTGATTAGGAGCCTATAAAACAACGCCTACTCGGCTGAAGTCTTAATATGCACTTGGCTCCTGCCAAGTGAACACCTCTCCTCCTCCTTTCTCTACTTTCTCTTGGGGGATAACGCCGCCTCCAAGTTTTCCTTGTTGCACCTGCAGCATCCCCCTTTGGGGGAATTTTTTGTATTTTTTCTTTTTAATTTTTTTTATTTTTTTGCAACCCCTCCCCCCCTTTGCAACAACACCCACCCCCCTTTGCAACAACCCCACCCCCTTTGCAACATTACGTCATCACTTGCAACATTCTTGCACTCTCCCCTTTTGCGGCTATACTACTAGGGTGTACAGTTGACCTAACCGGGCATTCAATTAACCTAACCAGGCCTTCAGTTGACCTAACCGGGCCTTCAGTTAACCTAACCGGACCTTCAATTAACCTAACAGATTAATATTGGTTATTTCACGTAAATATCTTCTGATCTTTTCGTATTAGGCACTGTCACATTTCGGGCAAGTTAAGGATGAGAGAATAACGCCGTAATTGATAAAAACATCCAATCCTTTGTCTTCATCTAGGGCACATGACGAATCAAGTTCTCAAAGTCAAAATCACACGAATAGCACGTCATAATTCTATCACAAACACCACTAAACTGAATCCAATTAGAAAAAAAAAATAGCCAGAACAAAACCCAATCAACTAATTAAGTCTCAGAATAGCGAAAAAATAGCCCAATCAGGAAAAATATTTTATGAAAAAAAGTACATTATAGCCAAAACAGGAAAATATTTTATTAAAAACAAGTACATTTGAACAAATTTGCACAGCATAAGATATATATTTTCTTAGTCAGTTTGAATGGTAATTCAATATATTGTACTGTTTTAACCGCGCGTGAGCGGGTTAAAAGACGAATATTAACCATTTTTTCAGACATCTTCTCGGATTTAAAGTTTGAAGAACTTTAATATTTTTGACGATATTTGATCAACTGACATTCTATCGACAAGTTATTATTAGGTTAGATTACAGGGCATTTTTTTACATAGAAGCTACTGGGATTTTGTTCCAGTGATCCTTCATATTGCCCCAGCAGTGATGTGCCCCTTGGCCCCTTTTTTCAAAAGTACAGTTATTATATATATATATATATATATGTGTGTTATTATTTAAATCTAAGTAATCAAATGTGAAAAATTCTTAGCAAGGAGAAATATTATGATATACCCTTTTATTTACAGAAACGTTTCCTATGATCGATATTCTCCATATTCCATAAGAGAAAACCAATTGTAAACAACATGGAAGATCTGCAGAAGTAAAGGAAGGAGTTGCTGGCGTCCTCGGTAATTTTCTCAAGTTTTAGGTAGTTAAGCTTTATTCTTTCTGTTTGTTTCAGATATACAGTATATGTAGCACTAAAGAGTGGAGAATTGTTGCAGAAGGATTAAGGGAGTGATCACCTGATATAGCATTATGAATGTTATATCGTTCTGAGCCTGAGACATTAGTGAAAGAGTGTAATTGTAATTTTTATCTTTTGTTGTGCCCTTTTTGTATTTATCATTGCCCTTTTATTACACGATTAGGTGCCCTTTTGACTTTTGCCCCAGCAATAAAAATTCCTTAAAAAATGGACTGTTAGATTATGTTAGGTTAGGTTAAGTGTCGACGTCTTGGTCTTGTTGACGAAATGGGTATAGATCCGTTTTGGCCGACGAAATATCTTCGGTCTTCTACGAAATGTAATTTTAGAAATTATAGATTCAGTTTAGAGACACTGCTAACTATATCCCTGCAGAATTCATGAGGGTATATCTCTTGCCCCTGGTCAAAAATAAGTATGGGGACGTTTTATCCAACAATAATTACGGGCTTATTGCGTCGCCTCCTGCTTCGCGAAACTATTAGAAAACTCTTGTTACACCGATTAAATGATTACTTATGGACATCGAATCAGTTTGGTTTTAAAAGGTCAAACACAAGTGATCTGTGTATCTATGTATTGAAGGAAAATATATTTAAATACACTGACAGTAATTCAACTATTTATAGCTGCTTCCTAGATTAAGTAAGAGTGATAGAGTGAACCACAATATTTTATCTAAAAAACTAGAAGACAGGAGTTCCCATATACATACGAATATTAAATTTATTGAAATTTTGGTATTCCCACCAATCTTTTACTGTTAGGTGGCAATGTACTATCCGAATGTTTTGGTTCCTCTTGCAGGGTGAGACAAGGCTCATTGCTCTCTCCTCTGCTGTTTAATGTGTATATTGATGAATTAATTGCTTCACTTAATGAGGCAACAGTTGGATGTTGTATAGATAACACAAGGATAAATAACTTAGTCTATGCCGATGATATGGTGTTAATTAGTGCCTCTGTTAAAGGTCTAGATCGGCTGCTAAAAGCCTGCGAATTATATTCGCAGAAGCATGATATTCTTTTTAATGTTACAAAAACTAAGGTTATGCAAGTCCACCCTAAAAGCTGTAATCAGCCAGCTGGTATAGGTTTAAAATGAGAGGTGAAACATTGAGGAAGTATAAGAATTTAAGTATTTGGGTCAAACTATCACCAGCTCCTTGAGTGATGACTCAGATGTAAGAAAACAATATCGAAGCCTCTGTGCTAAAGCAAATATGACTATAAGGAACTTCTGGTTCTGTACAAGTGAAGCTAAAGACACTCTCTTTCGTACTTTCTGCAGTAATATATAAGAACAACAATTCTGGGTGAATTATTAAAAAGGTTTTGGCAGAACCCTAAATTTGCTGTATAACAGATCGTTTAGACTCCTACATAAATTAACCCCGAGATGCTCAGCTTCGCAAATGTTTGCTACCTACAATGTCCCGAGCTTACCAGAGGTAACAAGACGTGTTCAATACAGTTTAATGCAAAGAATTATAAAATCAACCAACCCGATTATCCAAGCTATTCATCAGTCCTGCCGTATGTCTTCTGAGCTATGGAATTTATGGTATGAAAAACGTCTGTCTGTAGTTCCACTTCGACATTACTCTATTATTCCTTATAAATTGTATATATTTTTATCTTTATTATTTGAATTGTTATTGTATTCTATTACACTGGGTAACAAAATTTGAAAAGTTTTCTGTTTATTGTGATTTTTTTTTCGTTTCTTAATGATTTCCGGGTGCTGATTCCAAAAATGATATTGGTTTTGCTCTATCATCAACCGTTTCAAAAATATAGGTTATCACACTTTTCATATGGCAAAGTATATAAAGAAGGCTAACATAAATATTTTCTGAAAATAAAAACACTATTGGAAATTAATGTTTATTGAGCCAAAATTGTTTGACAAACCCAAAATAGTGCAAAGGATATAATATATATCATGAGGAGAACCGATAAGAGAATAACAAGCCTCGTTATGCAGTGTGCGTTCCTTAAAAATGCACTGAAGAACGCACTTCCGCGTATGAACATTCTTATCTTTTCTGATCAGCGACCATACGTAGTCTCCCATCATGGAAGCATCCCAATGGCCCTGGTACCTTTTCTCCATCGTTTGAATATCTTGATGGAATCTTTCGCCATGTTCTTCACTCACATCGCCCAGGTTATCACGAAAAAAGTCTAGATGTGAATGCAGATAGTGTAATTTTAAAGACATACGGCACCCCATTTTGCCATAGCACTTAATCAAGTTTGACACTAACTCCTCATAGTTTGGTGCTTTATGGTTGCCTAAAAACCCACGAACCACATCACGGAAAGCACACAAGCCTCTTTTTCGATCGGAGTCATCTTGGCTTCAAGGTTCTTTGAATTCAACAGCGTCTTGACTTGTGGTCCTACAAAGATGCCAGCCTTGACTTTGGCCTCAGAGAGTTTAGGGAACATGACCCGAATCTGTTGGAAAACTTCCCCTCCAAAATCTAACGCAGTTACAAACTGCTTAATTAGACCCAACTTAATATGGAGAGGTGGTAGCAGAACTATGTCAGACTTCACAAGAGGTTCCCTGAGTACATTGTACTTTCCTGGTTGCAGTCCCTCACGTGGAGGCCACTGAACTGTTTTATAGTGCTCAGTTGAAGCCCTGCTATCCCACAGGCAAAGAAAACATGAATATTTAGTAAACCCTCCTTGTAAACCTAACAGGAAACCAATCATTTGAAATCACCACACACGTCCCAGTTATATTGTTCATACCTGATTTGAGTGAGCAGTTGTTTGACATTTTCATAGTCCTCTTTCATTTGAACAGAATGTGCAACTGGTATAGATGGATATTTGTTCCCATTGTGGAGTAGAACAGCTTTTAAACTCCGAGTTGAACTGTCAATAAACAGACGCCACTCTGAGGGTATATGTGTTAACCCAATAGCTGTGAATAGACCATTAACCTCGCTGCAATAACAGAGAGAGCCATTGACATCGTAGAACCTTGCAAACTCTTCATGCCGCTTTCGGTATACAGTGCTCTTGCAGTCTTCTCCAAGCAAATTCCACTCTTTGAGTCTGGAGGTCAGAAGCTCAGACCCTGATTTCGTCAGACCCAAATCTCTAATTAAGTCGTCCAATTCCCTCTGATTTGGAAAGTGAGGGTTTGTACTGAAAGTTACTGTATATTCTTCATCTTGACTGTCCTCACCAGCCGACATCTCAGATGAGCTAGCTGCATCCTCATTTTCAACCTGCAAAGTAAAGAAACAAAATATAGGCATAGCTGTATATGTAGAAGAGCATCAGCACAAAGAAAAATCGACACATAATGACCCACAGTCTGTAAATACAGAAGGTAAAGTAATGGATAGATAGCTGTTCTGGTGGACGTGGTATTGGAAGACCTTCGCCATGTGGTACAGGAGCTATGGACGACGGTATGCTTGGATACTGAAGAGTCTGCCTTCCTTTAACTTTCCTGTACTTAGAAACATCTACCATGCAGTAGTAGCAATCGTCGTGGTGGCTCTTTGGTTCTCTCCATATTCTGGGTACCGCAAAAGGCATTGCCTTGCGTACTCCCCGCACTCACCCTTCAAGTGTGGAGCGGCAGCTTCCACAGATCACATGGGGTGCCCAGGGCTTATCTTGGTTACCCATAGGCATACCAAAATAGAGCCGATACGCGATTCAGAACTTGGTGCCTTTCACAATCTTGTGCGATACTTGCTTGGGGCCTATGTAATACCCACAAACGTAGCAGAATATATCCGGCGAGTGTTTACAAGCTCTAATTGCCATTCTCTTTACTAAACTGTACTACATTAATCATAACCTGCAGATATAGAGAGAAGAGTTATTAAATCTGCAACAGATTACAGATTACAGAAAAAAGATGTATTCACAGCACTGAAATAATGTTCGCAATAAAAAAGGATCGATAACACTCAAATCGTCAGCACAGAGAAGCACAGAAACACAGTACCTCAGTGCTGGTAACCATCAGACAAACAACCTGCTTTCTTTGTGTGCTCACACTTACTGACTTCTCAGACTCTGCGCTCTTCTTTATATAGCACAGTGGAAGTTTCGGGCAATTTCTAGAGCAAGAAACTGTCAACGAACATCCGGATTGTTCTCAACAATTCCTGATTATTCTGATATTGCTGCGCCCATAATAACATTATACTGGTAAAACATGAAAAATAGATTATCTCTGAAACCATTGATGATACACACAAACCAAGGCCAGATTTGGACTCAGCGCCCACAAATGCATATAAAAACAAATTTTTTTTTATATAAACAGAATCAGTGTTGCACAGTGTTATCAGTTCGTATTATTAATATTTGTCATATGGACTATGGTCTGCCAATAAACTTTTTCATTTTCATTTCATTCATTTTCATTAAGATTTATGTACTTGATAAGTGATTTAGGTAGAGAGAGCCAGAAGGAATATTTGAAGGCTTAATCATAAATTCAAAGAAAGTAAATTGGGAAAGTGTAAATAAAGATTTAAAGGAGGGAAATTGGGAATTGCTACTTCACGAGAAGACTCCAGAACAAATACTGTGTATAATGGAGACTGAAACCAAACCTATATTACTGAAGCATATTCTAGAGAGACGAAAAAGAAAACGTAGCAAGCTCGACAGAAAAATCAGAACACTATTTAAACAACGGAAGCAAACCATAAAACATCTCCACAGATACAGAACTGATGCTAGGAGACTCAACCTAAAGAGGAAACTAGGCGAAATAAAAATGGACCTAAAGCAAACATTCATACATAAGACAAACGAGGAGGAAAACAAGGAGCAGGAAACCAAAAATAATCCAAAATACTTCTACACGTTTGCGAAAAGGAAAATGCAGTGGAAAGAGAGTATTGGTCCGTTGATAAACAGGGAGGCTAAATACACAAATGACCCCCCAAAAAATGAGCGAACTGCTTAAGGAACAATTTAACTCTGTGTTTAGCACCCCTGAGTCCAAGATGAAAGTAGAAAACCCAGACGAATTTTTCGACATTGATATAAATCAGCCAAGAACAAATTCCAGCCCAAATCTATTAATAGACTTAGAGTTCTCGGAAGGAGATGTAATTAAGGCTCTATCACAGATGCGAGACAATTCGGCACCAGGGCAAGACACATGGCGTACCACGTTTCTGAAGAAATGTAAAGAGAGTATTGCCAAACCACTATACTTACTATGGAGGAAATCACTTGACACAGGACAAATTCCACTTCCATTAAAGAACGTAAACATTGCCCCCTTATTTAAAAGTGGTAACAGAGCACTGCTCAAGAATTATCGGCCAGTAGCTCTTACCTCCCACCTTATAAAGTGCTTTGAACGTATAATTAAAGGCAAAACTACCTACTACCTACAAGAAAAGAACTTGTACAATCCAAATTAACATGGCTTCAGGGCTGGAAGATCATGCCTATCACAGCTATTAGATCACCAGGAAAAATATTAGAAACATTGTGTCGAGGACAAAACATAGATGTAATATATGCTGACTTTGCTGAAGCCTTCGATAAATGTGACCATATAATTATACAGCACACGAACTTAAGAATACGGGAATTACTGGAAAGCTAGGAAGATGGATATTTAATTTCTTGACGCAAAGCACACAAAGAGTGGTAGTAAATGGAGTTAAATCGGAAGTCTCGGAAGCCGTGGGCTCTGTCTCACAAGGGACAGTATTAGCTCCCCTGCTGTTCATAATAATGATTGCAGATATTGATGCAGATATCAATGACAGTATTGTATAATATCATGTTTCGCAGATGACGCAAAGATATGCAAGGGAATATTGAACGAAGGTGACATAGAAAAATTACAAAACGACATTGAAACATTATTCCAATGGGCAGAAGGGTGACAGGACAATTGCGTCCTGGTCAAGTGCGTCCCGGACAAATGCGTCCCGGTCATTGGTGTCCCTGGACAATTGCGTCCGGTTTTATTTCGTCCAGGACAATTGTGCACTTCCCCAACTACTATATGAAGTTTTTTTATTAGAGAAGTGAATAGAAAGTTCATTGTGACTTCACCTACGCAATTGTCCAGGGACGCCAATGACGAGGGACGAGTATGTTTGTTATTGTAATTTTGTATGGGATATAATGCCCGGTTAGATCAATTGACTGCCCAGTTAGGTCAACTGTATGCCCTTGACGATTGGTTAGGTTAAGTGATATTTTCGTTAAAACTAACGAAACTAACTTTATCTTAAGTGGACGTAACCCATAAAATTTAACAATGATGTTGCTGATGATGGATAAAGTTTTAGAGAACAGTTTCGAACAGAACTTATGAACATATAATAAGTTTAATAGGTTAAAATGAAAAGTATTTGAAATTCCGATACTAACTTTCTATTCACTTCTCTAATAAATAAACTTCATATAGTAGTTGGAGAAGTGCGCAATTGTCCGGGACGCAATTGTCCAGGACGCAATTGTCCAGGGACGCCAATGACCGGGACGCATTTGTCCGGGACGCACTTGACCAGGACGCAATTGCCCTAGAACCGGGCAGAAGACAACAATATGAAGTTTAACGAAGAAAAATTCCAACTTCTGAGATATGGTAATCACAAGGAGCTACAGAATAAAGGGTACAAAACTCTGCAAGCCAGACAGATAACATCAAATCCACAAGTCAGGGAATTTGGAGTAATAATGTCGTCGGATGCAGAATTCAGAGAGCACTATAACATCAAAATTACAACGGCTAGAAAAATAATGGGAATCATCTGGAGGAGCTTCCGCAGCAGAAAAGCAAACATCATGCTAAAATTATAGAAGAGTCTAGTCCTACCAATAATTGAGTATTGCTCAGTATTCACAAGCCCATACAGAAAATGAGACATTGCGAGCATTGAAGCTAGACAAAGGACCTTTACGTCTAAGATAGAGGAAACGAAACGTGAAGACTACTGGTCTCGATTACAGTTCCTGAAACACACTCTCTGGAAAGAAGATGCGAACGGTACACAATAATATACACATGGAAAATACTTGAGGGCTTTGTAACTAACCTTAGAAATGAAATAGAAACAAACTGGAATGAGAGAAGAGGCAGATTTTGTACTGTCTCAGCTGCAGTGGGAGAGGGGGCCATGAAAACGAGGATGGAAAATACCCTCAGAATACGGGGCCCAAAGCTTTTTAATGCTCTACCAAAAGAAGTGACGAACCTCCAGCACACCGACCTGAATAACTTCAAGAACCAGCTGGACAGATTCCTGTGCAAAGTCCCTGACCAGCCATGCGTGGCTGGCTACGTGGGCAGGAGGAAATCAGAGAGCAATTCCCTCCCTCACCAAATCCCGCAAATGAGGCGGGATGCTGCAGAGGGGTTGACCGCAGGTCGATCTTGAACCGTCGTTCAACGTCACATAAAGTAACATAAAGTAAGTAATATACAGGGTGTTCCATAAATCCTGTCTCATAGGAAAATTTATTTTAAATTAAATTTACAAAAGTAATACATTAGAACTAAAACAAATGTTGAAAGTGATGTCTTGTTTTGGGACCTTTTTTTTTTGTTGCAAGTAGAATAACACAATGGCTAATATGGAAGTGAGTTACACTCCGGAGGAGAAGGACTCCGCCTTTTCCTCAGGGGTGGAAAAATTGGGTTTTCAAATGTCATCTTTTTAAATAAATTCTAGTTATACATTTGTTTAGCTCTCCAAGATGAATTTTTTTCTATCCTCATCTAAGTTATCCAAAGTAAGCTGATGTTAACTATAATCTAGAGTAGTAGTTCTCAAACTTTTTCTTCTTCTGTACCCCTTGAATTCTTCCACAGGATTTTCTGGATTTTCGAGGGAGATAGAGGATTTTTACTTTCTTTACGACCGTGTGACTTGTGGCCATTTTTTTATCGTATATAAAATTAAAAGGGTTATATTTTCAGGACCCCTTCGCGTACCCCTGGGGGTACGCCAGTAGTATGACCTCAAAATGGACGAGTGCAGAACAATTGCAATGTTGATCGTATGAGTGCCAGTGCCGGTGCCACCCCTTTGTTGCAAGAAGCCAATCCCCACTCCCTCCCGCAGGGTGCCACAAACAAAAGAAAAAAGGAAAAAAGGGGGCAGGAGCAATCCCCCAAGCTGCCACAGGCTAGGGGGGAATCCTACCCAAACCTAACCTAAGAGAGAGAGCGAGAGAGAGAGAGAGAGAGAGAGAGAGAGAGAGAGAGAGAGAAAATCCTTCGTCTGGACATCCCAGACGCATAATAAAGCTCTTGGCCTCAGCAATCGGCTTAGAAGTCTTAATCAGCTAGTTGGCTGTAAATGGCTTGTTTAGAAAGCAGTATGTATATATATATATATATTTTTTTAAGTTCGGGAAGAACCGATTCGCCTCTATTTAAAAGGGCATATCTCGGCGGAAAAACAAAGAAAAAGTGAGAGGAAAGACAGAGGAAAAAGAAAGGGTGGAGGGGACAGTCGAAGTGGAAAAGGACCAAAGGATGACAAGGACTGCAGGGTCGAGCCCCATCATCCTTGGGTGCTAGGGCCGGGAGGGCGCACGTGAAACCTCCAGGAATAAGCACGTACAAACGAGCACAAAGAGCACTCAAGAGCACGCGCTTAGAACCCCCTTGCGGGGGTATATATATATATATATATATACATATATATACATATATATATATACACACACACACACACACACTGCTTTCTAAACAAGCCATTTACAGCCAACTAGCTGATATTACTGAAACAGATGCTCGCCCCACAAAGAGAAAAAGAAAAAATATTGAATTAAAAGCGCACACACACACACACATATATATATATATATATATATATATATATATATATAAACTGCAAACGCGCAATATAATTAACGTAAAGAACGACGCTTGTATAGGAGAATATTTCGCGCAAGATGAGAAGGAGAGAACGAAACAAATGAAAAAATGAGGTAACCACCCGGGAATCGAACCTGGGATCTTCCGATTGCCGGTCAGATATGATAACCATTACACCACGGGCCTCACTCAATCAAATGCCGTAATTCCTCTACATACGCGCAGAAACCAATGCCCCAAGGGGGCACCTCTCGCATGCCGTACATTATATACATTTAAACTGCAAACACGCAGTATAATTAACGTAAAGAACGACGCTTGTATAGGAGATTCCCGGGTGGTTACCTCATTTTTTCATTTGTTTCGTTCTCTCCTCATCTTGCGCGGAATATTCTCCTATACAAGCATCGTTCCTTACGTTAATCCCATTATATTTAAAGCAAGTTTCTGGCTTAATATATGCAATTTTATTTTTAATCGTATTATAAAAAATAGTAAATTTAAAACAGCTAACGCATACCGTTAAAATATTTTCCACAGTAATGTAATGATATAGTGTTTAGATGGCAGTGTGTATATATATATATATATCGAGGCATTCCACAAGACTAGTTGCCAGACTGCGCTATGCATTGAATTAATTAATTCTGTTGGGGGATACGCAAAAGAGTTACAGCCAGATTTGAACTGTTAATCTGATAACTCTTAGATAATTTGTCGTATGAAATTTGGTTTTGATACTAAAATACACATTAACTAGAACCTCTGGTTCATATTAACGTATAACTAAGTTATTACTTAAGTGTATAAAGTTGTATTAGCTGGATGACCCTCTAGTCTGCATAAATTGGACTTGAGGGTTGATTTATTATATTACTTATAACGCATATGTTTAAAGACCTAGCGAACTATTGATGATGGATCTGCAGTAAATGCTCCTAAGCTATTGTTATATCAGTATTTACAATTGAAAGTATTGACATATTCACTTAAATTCTGAAAAACAAATTTATCCAAAACGTTTCTCATTATAATTCCAATTCATGCTGTTTTTTCTTTCACAGCCTTAAGAAATGTCGAAAAGTACAATTTCTGATGAGATTAGATATAAAATAATATGTTTGCATGGTGAGGGACTGAGTCAAAGAAAAATAAGTGAAACTACAGGTGTTTCCAAAACTGGTGTAAAAACGATGTTGGCTCGTCAGAGATCAAATGGAACCCCAGTTGGTCGTCGTAGATTAGAGAGGCCTTCTAAATAGTCTAGGATCTGGCCCAGAGTTCGTATAAATTTAGTGGGTGCAGAGGTTTTGACGACTGATCTAGACTAATTTTGGGGCGCAGAATCCGAATTTTTCTATGCCATCGCACCAAATTGGTGCGAAAGTGGTCAAAATGGCAAAATTTTATAAGTTTTTCGTATTTTTGTCATATTCTTGATTTGAAAAATTTTTTAAGGGCAATTTTTTGTTTGAGAATCTGTTTTTGTAACATAGTGCTGCCTGAACCAAGAGCACTGACAAAAATGTCAAAAAATAACGGCAAAAATAGTAAAAAATTAAGTAAATATTGTAAAAAAATCGTAAAAATGAAATTTTTGGCTCTTTTGGTGCATAAACTCGCTCTAACCAATCATATCGAACTAAATAGTCAAGAAATTAGATATCAATAGCTCTGCAAGAATTTTGTTAAAACAAAGTATGCACAAATGTCTAAATTTCGGGTATAAATCGATAAAAATGGTTGTAAAATACTTGAAAAAAATAGCCAAAATATAAAAAAATAGTACTAATTTTATGTTATTCTTAGGCTTGCTTATTGTAAAATGCTTGAACTTCTTATAGAATCGATCTATTTGATTTCTTTAGAGTAACTAAGTCATATTTATTGCGTTTCAGGTTTAGTATTGGTAGTAGCTACAAACTGAGGAACCCTGTATTCATTATGTGATTCAACAGATGATAGATCATGGTAAGTAATAATCGAATTGAATATTTAAAACATAAATATAAAGACCAATGTGTTGCAAATTAATTTTTATATGTATAGAACAGAACTAGTTTATTATAATTGCAAATGCAAGAAGTCTTAGTATATTTTATTTTTTCAGGATGTATGTCAACTTGTGCCAGAAAAGAAGCATAGCTCAAACCTTGGTAAATGTATCTTGTGCCAGAAAAACAAAAGCCCAAGTGGAGAGAAATATTTGAGCAGCGGAGAACATGGAATAAAAAATTTGCTTCAGTTGGCTTCTGTGTACCCAAATGATGACAGAAGCAAGCGTTTGAAAGCTCTTACTGAGAGTCAGACTCCTTATATCCAGTATCACAGCACTTCGTGCTATGCAACATATGAAAAGTTCGTTGAACGTAGCCAGAAGTCTAAAAATGCTGAATCTGAACCCTCCGATTCCTCCTTAGGGGAAGCATTAACTCTTCCAGAAAATAGTTCAAGCAAAAGGATTAAAACACAGCATATCAAGGATATGAAAGTGTGTGTATTTTGTGGTTCAGCTCGAGTCAAATTGAAAGGTGGAAACATTGACCATGATTTGTTTCGGATATGTACTTCAGGTCGTGCCCAAAAGTTATTGAGTTATGCTCACTTGTTCCAAGACGATGTTTTTACCAGAGTAGCGATGTTGAACGAATACAAAGATGCATTCGCTGCAGATGTATTCTATCCTAATAATTGTATAAAGAAGCATTTTGCAGCCTATGATCGCAGAATAAAGACGATTTTGGAAAACAGACAGCAAGAAAATGAAGTTATGGGTTCTATTGACACGGTTCAAGAAGCGTTTAATGATGTAGTCTCAAAAATAGACTTCACAAGCTGTGGATACAGTGTCACCTACTTGAGACAAGAGATCAATAAAAAGCTGAACCAGGATGAATCTATCAGTAACTATTTGGTTAAGAGCCTGCTTATAGACAAATTTAAGGACACCATTTATTTTACATATCCTAGCAACAAACGAAAATCCCAGATGGTTTATTCTGTCCAGATTGAGAGTGCAAGAATTGTTGAAACTTTGCGGAAATCATCTGTCGTAAACGTTGCTAAGGACCTAAGAAAAGAGTTAAAAACTTACAGTTTTGGTTTACGCTCTAGCTATTGTGATCCAAACGATCTTCATCTAGCTTTAAAACGCTTCCAAAATGAAAGTCCTCCAATATGGATGGAATTTCTTCAGCATTTGTTTTCCACCCGGAATGTATCAGATAGCAACAATCAGTTGATGCTGAAGTGTGACACCATCTTCCAGATGTTGTTTTACATCCTTCATAATGGTTTGGAGCCCACCCCATTTCATGTCGGATTTGCTCAAACTATACATAACCTGTCACAGTCTAAAGATCTTATTGAAATTGCAAACAAACGGAGCATTTGTGTAGGATATCAAGAAGTTCGCAAAATAAATTTTGCACTAGCAAAACGTACAATATCTTTATGTGGTTTACATAGAGTTCCAGTTCCTCCAGTATTTGATCAAAACTACCCAATTCAAGCAGCAATGGATAATTTCGACACCTTGGAAAATACCTTGTCTGGAATTGGTTCGACACACGATACGGTGCTAGTTTTATTCCAAAATGCTCCATTAAGCTCTGCACCAACACAACAGCATACTAATAAGATCAGTGAAGCTCCAGAGTCAACCTTCCGGCTTGGCAAGTTACAAAACGTTCTTCCTTGCCAAGAAATTATCTCGATTGGACCAAGACATGATCGAGGTACAATAAGTCAAGATTTCCAAGTCTCTGAATACAAGGCAAACGATCATTTACTAGTGACTGTTAATCTCGACCATTTCCTGTGGTTTGTAATGCGATACAAACATAGAACAACCACAATACAGGGCTCTTCAACTAACTCAAATACTGATAATGATGACTTTGTTCCAAGCTTTGCTGCTGTCAAAAGCCCTTTTGTAGGAGATAGCTTGAAGCCTACAACTATTGCGTTCACTCCCATACTGCCATACAAAGCAACTGAATTTGATACCATTTTTACAACAATGATTAACTTTCAGGACGTGCTTAAGCAGCAGAATAAGCCATACGGTGCACTGTGGTGTGATGAAGGAGTTTATGCTATTGCGACGGAAATTCAGCTCCTGAAAAAAGATCTGTTCAGTAATTTGTTTATCGGATTGGGTGGATTCCATTTTGAGAAGATTGTACTTGCTTGTATTGGATCTTATCTTCATAAGTTAGTTATAATTTAGCCCATTGCCGTGGTGCTGCACTGGGAAGATGCACCTGAGTGACGGTAACACTCTTTCTCAATCACATAAGCGGCCTTCACAGTTTTTGTCATTTTTGCCAAACTCTTTGCCACTTTTGCAAGATTTTCAGTCAACTTCATCATCAGAAATAATACATGAACTTATCTCACAGTCTTTTACAACATGCAAACCTAAGAGTTTTATAAAATTAGCACTATTTTTTATATTTTGTCTATTTTTTAAAATATTCTACAACCATTTTTAATCATTGTAACCCAAAATTTAGACATTTGTACATGTTTTTGTGTTAGGAAATTTTAGTAGAGCTATGAATATCTAATTTCTTGATTAGTTCGATAAGATTGGTTAGAGCTAGTTTATGCACCAAAATAGCCAAAATTTCATTTTTGCGATTTTTTGACAATTTTTAATTAATTTTTTACTATTTTTGCTGTTATTTTTTGACATTTTTGTCAGTTTTCTTGGTTCAGGCAGCAGTATGTTACAAACACAGATTCTCAAACAAACAATTGCCCTTAAAAAAATTTTCAACTCAAGAATATGACAAAAATACGAAAAACTGATAAAATTGTGCCATTTTTGCCAATATTTTGCCATTTTGACCACTTTCGCACCAATTTGGTGCGATGGCATACAAAAATTCGGATTCTACGCCCCAAAGTTAGTGTAGATCAGTCGTCAAAACCTCTGCACCCAGAGATTTATATGAACTCTAGGCCAGATCCTGTACTATAAGGTATTTTCATCTGAAGGTATCTCGATCATAATGCAAATTGACTTATTGCAAGCTAATTTTTTTAGTTAGATCATTAGTTTTTAATTTTTTGTTGTAACCTTTGCCTGCCTCTGTATAATATATGCATGAATTAGAATATTTTTAATTGATAACGCCATGGGGCCTCGTAATCTAAGTATGGCTTAGGGCCTCAGCATTTCTACAGTAAATCCGGCACTGGCCCTAATATGTCCTATATTTAAAAATGATAATCCTAAAATAGCCACAAGTTATCATTCCAATATCTCTCTTGTTGACCATGAGAAAAAATCATGTATATAATAGGGCTATCGACAATTAGTAACTTTTTTCCTAGAAGAAAATATTTTTTCATATTTTCAGTTCGGCTTCATAGTGAAAGATGCCATTATTGCGTTAACTGAGGATCTTTATAAAATTTTTGATTAAAAAACTTGCACTGTTCCTGGTCAGTAGTATAGCTGAAAAATGGGCGAGTGCAAGAATGTTGGAATGTTGCAAGATATAATGATCAATGTTGCAAAGGGGGAGGGGTATGCAACGAAGGGGGAGGGGTGTGTGCAACAACTTAATGCTGCGAAGGGGGGTGGGGAGATGCTGCAGGAGCAACAAGGGGTCATGAAACTTGGAGGCGGCGTTATCCCCCAAGAGAAAGACAGGAGGAGAGAAAGCAAGAGAGGTATTCACCTGGCAGGAGCCAAGTGCACACTAAGACTTCAGCCGAGTGGCCGTTGTCTTATAGGCCCCTAATCAGCTAGTTGGCTTAGCAAGAGCCAAGGGGGAGAGGGGAGGTTGAGGGGAAGGGGTCTTCGGGGGGAGAAGGAAGGATGACCTCCCCCCAAAGGGGTTGCCTTAACCTAAGAGAGAAAGAGAAAGGATAGACGGACGAGGGCTTTGGGGGACAAGGTGGGACGTCCTAACCCCCCAAAGGGAAACTAAGCTAAGTCTTAACCTAAGAAGGAAGGAAGGAGAGATCTTTATTAAACAGCTGTAATCATCAAACTACCAGCTCCGAAGCCAAGCGGGTCTTATATAGAGGAAGGTTGAGTTGCCAGATACCATTTTTTATTTTAATTGTACAGGTATACATTATTAGGATGAGTTGCTAGATACCATCATTATTTTAATTCGTTACCAAAGCAGACAGACTTTCTCTTTTAAACGAAAACCGAAATTGACAATAAAAAATTCATGTTTATTAATTATTGTAAATAAATAGAATTTGCCTTCCACCGCACAAAAAATAATATAATACGAAACGTATAACCACCAAAATAATAATTCAGACGAAATACACACACACACACACACACACACACACACACACACACACACACACACACAATTGAACAACTTTCTCCTTACCTTATATATAATATATATATATATATATATATATATATATATATATAAACGGACTTTCTCTTTTAAACGAAAACCGAAATTGACAATAAAAAATTCAATCTGTTTATTAATTATTGTAAATAAATAGAATTTGTCTTCTAGTGCACAAAAAATAAGATATAATAATATTCGTCAAAATAATAGTTCAGGCGAAATACACACAAACACACAATATATATACACACACACACACACACACACACATTTATATTAAATTTCCATATGAAAACAGGATTAATAATATGCGAAGATATACTAGACTGTATATTAAATTTAGCAATAACAATTATTCTCATTCAATAATATTTTGTTTTAACATTGTGTTGAGACGAGGAGTGAGCGGGGAAGGTAAGCAAAAGATCCTGCGAAAGGTCCAGCACGAGGCCTTTTTAAAACCGCAAACTGGCGAGAAGGACTTTGGGTCAACTTTCTCTCTCTCAAAGACACATATCCGTCTCCTTTCGCTTCATACGATTGTCCTTCCTGTATATACAAATAATTTTAGTAACTTCGCTAATTTTATTTACACGTAATTTTTATGGTGTCATATTCAAAATTAATGCATCTGTTATTGATTTAAAACTGTCAAAATCATAATTATCAGAAATCAACTTAAAGTTTTTTCAAAATTAATACACATGTACTCTGGAAGTACTAACATTTGAATAAAATTACTTTTGCTACTGAACGTAAAACTAAATTTAAAATTCTCTTTCCAAGAGATCGTGGGTTCGACTCTCGATTACGCAGGCGCGTATCTCTCACGATTCCTAGTTAATGTTTTCAATAATGTAATTACTTGTTTTCTGTATAAACGTCCGCAGAAAGAGATGAGATCGTGGGTTCGACTCCCGATTACGCAGGCTAATATTACAGGAGCATATACCTGAAACTCAATTTAGTATGGGCGCAAAATAACTTGCGTCCGAAAATTGAGAAAATAATATAATATTGTTGTGAACAATATTGCATAAAGGGGTAGGTGGTGAAAACCAAGTATTGTCCCAAATATTGACGTGGTAGAGACAGCAAGGGGTAATACGAACACTAAATCTACCGAGAGAATATAGCAATCTTGGGAAAGCTGAGTTTAGTATGGGCGCAAAACATGGTAATGCACAAAAATCTTCTAGATTTGATGTTTATGTCATAGGATATTACTGTGGTGTTAATGTCAGAGTAATAAAGAGTAGCGGCGCTAATTTTGTTTCCTGCGATACTGAGCTGAACCACTCTAATGAATATATTCCTATAACGAACGGCATCCGAAAAATTGATGATCAATTTAGTATGGTTGCAAATAAAATGCATCCAAAAAAATTGAAACTCAATTAGTGGGGGCGCAAAAAATAATAATGCACATTCTGGAAACCTTTTATAGAGATGGTTGTTGCGAGAGATATTGCATAAAGGGGTGGATTGGAGAAAACCAAGTATAGATACAAATATTGTCGTGGCGGAGGATGCAAGGGGTAATACGAGTATTAAATCTGTGGAGAGAATATAAAGACACCGTTAGTCGTCCAAAGCATGACCCGTTATATCGGTGTTACGATTGGTACACAAATTAGACCCCGCCCAGTTACACTGGCTACCAATCATTACGAACATCCTCTCAATCTTTTGAGCATTAAATCTACGGAGAGAATATAAAGATGCCACTAGTCGTCCTAGACTACTTAGAAGGCCTCTCTAATCTAGGACGACCAACTGGGGTCCCATTTGATCTCTGACGAGCCAAGATTGTTTTTACACCAGTTTTGGAAACACTTGTAGATTCACTTATTTTTCTTTGACTCAGTCCCTCACCATGCAAATGTATTGTTTTATATCTAATCTCATCAGAAATTGTACTTTTCGACATTTCTTAAGGCTGTGAAAGAAAAACAGCATGAATTATAATTATAATGAGAAACGTTTTGGATAAATTTGTTTTTCAGAATTTAAGTAAATATGTCAATACTTTCAATTGTAAATACTGATATAACAATAGCTTAGGAGCATTTACTGCAGATCCATCATCAATAGTTCGCTAGATCTTTAAACACATGCGTTATAAGTAATATAATAAATCAACCCTCAAGTCCAATTTATGCTGACTAGAGGGTCATCCAGCTAATACAACTTTATACACTTAAGTAATAACTTAGTTATACGTTAATATGAACCAGAGGTTCTAGTTAATGTGTATTTTAGTATCAAAACCAATTTTCATACGACAGATTATCTAAGAGTTATCAGATTGATAGTGGCCTCATACTTTTGCACGGTACTGTATATATATATATATATATATATATATATATATATATATATATATATATATATATTTATACATGTTCATAGATCCCCTATTATTAAAGCAAAATGTACTATACCAATAATCTTTTCCCATGCAATTCTGGCAGCTGACCCATCCAGCAAGCGCAAAAGTTGCCAGAATTTGCCAGTACCCATTTACAACTCAATTTAAACAAAGCGAATAATCAGCAGCTCATAAGGCTGGTTCGTTTTTCAAGAATCGAACATGGAAAATTATTTAATTAGTATATATCTAATACCGAGATCATCTCCTCTGTAGACTTTAATAGAAATAAAATTACATTTCAGAAGGTGACATTAGCCTCTTAACGACGACGATGCCAAATTTGGCACGAACTGAAAAATGCGTTCTATATGAAATATAATTCATTTTTAGCAACTCATGATGGTAGCCCCATATTTGGTACAAACACAACTTTTGTTTCGAGTAAATCTGAGGACATCTAGCAACTTTTTAGTTTGCTGATTTAGAGTTCATTTAGTGAGGATTCAGCTGTGACGTAGATTCCGGTGCTGCTATTTTCTGAAGGATTTTTATCTATTTAGAGGTAAGTTACAAGTCTGTTAATTTTTTCCCCACCATTTATCTTCTTATGATGATGTTAACAATTGTATTTGTTAAAGACATTATTTTGAAGAATGATAATGTACTAATCATCTTTGTGCCATATTCGGCATATCCGTAAAAAATGAGAAGATACAGACCTACTCTGAATAGTTTTTGCAATTATTTTATAGTTACTTTTTAGTTTATATGTATACTCTTCTACACTTTATTATAAGTGATGATACAAATATTTGTTTAGGATGTTTATTTTGTAAAATTCTAGAGTTCTGAGTTAATTATTTAACTTATGATTCCATGATATAATTCATGATTCCAGATGGACACACAGATGTTTTATGATAGGTTTGGAGGAGAACACAAAAGCATGTGGCTTTCCCAATTCCAGAAGAAAGCGATGAAAATGAGCTTAGCGAAAGTGATGAAGAGTTTAGACCTGCAGCTTCACCGGAGGAAGAATGTATGGATTCTGATGGAACTGATACAAGTACGGTACGAAAATGAAAGTGAATATTTTCTATAAATGTATACAAAAATGTGTATGTAGCTATACAGTATGCGTAATGTAATGTAATAATATATAAAATATACAGTGCATAATATAATGTAATATGGCACAGTATTTGCAATTATGCATCTGTGAAAATTATAAATAAAGATTAATATTTTCTGAATTTTCGACTATAGATTTGTTCATTGCATTGGAATTTTTACTTTTCTTTGCACTGCTTTGAAATAAATCACACACACACACAAACAAACAAACAAACAAACACACACACAATATATATATATATATATATATATATAAATAAAATTTTATATATATTTATATACCTGGTGGACGAAAAATCCTGGACACTTGTTTTTCCTACAAATTTCAAACTAGTCAAGCCAATACACCCAAATTAGTACAAGATGTAGCCAATAGTTATCATGTTCTAAAAATGTCAATGGAACTCATATAAAACTTACCCTAGTGAAATCGATGTTGTATTGGCCCCCATTTTCTTGAATTACGGCCAGTACTCTCCTTTTCCACTGATGTATGGATGACTTGATTTTGTCTTGGGACACCATAGGCCAGTGGTTCCCAAACTGTGTTTCGCGGAACCCTGGGGTTCCACGGAGGCTTAACAAGGGTTCCGTGACACGTTTTCTAATCAGTCTAATCAGGTGTTAATATTAAGGTCTAATTAAGGTCCTAATATTTATACATAATTTTACCTTGTGGCTTTTTGTTAAATAATATTTTATATTCTTATTTTGACTTGAAATGGCACCATCGTGGATTTGGGATCACTAAATATTTTTCGCTAAAATTAAAATCTGCTAAGTATCGTGACACGACAAATGAGTGCTGACAATTGAGCGCCAAGACAAAAGAGCGCAAGACAAAAGAGCGTAAAAACAAAAGAGCGCAAATCAATTGAGCGAGAGCAAGCAAATAAAAATTGGATAAAAGAAACAAAATAAGCTTGAACAAATATTTATTAACGATGTTAAAAATAATGTAGTTAGGTTAGGTTAGGTTAGGTTATTTAATATTCATTAAGGATGTTAAAAAAACTATTTATTAAGGATGTTAAAAATAATGTAGTTAGGTTAGGTTAGGTTAGGTTATTTAATGTTAGGTTATTTATTTAATTTAATATTAGGTTATTTTAGGTTATTTATTTAATTTAATATTAGGTTATTTAATATTTATTAAGGATGTTAAAAAAACAATATTTATTAAGGATGTTAAAAATAATGTAGTTTTCGCTAAAATTAAAATTTTCTAAGTTGCCAGTCGATTTGATGTGCACTTGTTTCGTAATTAATTGTGAACCAATCAGTATAACTATAGCCGTTGGCGTGGTGCATATTCAAGTTAATTTCTGATAGGCTTTATTTATGTAAGTGTTTTCAGGATAAAAATTTGTATTGTGTTCATCACTAAAATCTGTAAGTTTTGTTGCTCAATAAATATTTACAGCTCTAAGTCTAATATATATATATATATATATATATATATATGGAGTTGGGGTTCCGCGAAATAAAAACAAGTCTGTAAGGGTTCCGCAAGTTAGTAAAGTTTGGGAACCACTGCCATAGGCCAAAGAATCTCAGTTCTTTGTGTAAGTGCTTCCAGGTTTGAAAATGGTTCCCTGCGACCATAGTACACCAATGAATTCAGCTCATTCCACAAGAAAGTAATCCAGAGGATTTAAGTCAGGAGAATTTGGTGGCCATTCTTCATTTTTTATGAATTCCGGAATGTTCACCATCAAAAATTTAATTAAGTTAAATTTTTTATAATTAAGAAACGGCCAAAGATAATTAACTGAGGTTTTCAGCACATGATTACCATATTATTGGCTACATTTTATACTAATTTGGGTGTATTAGCTTGAATAGTTTAAAATTTGTAGGAAAAACAAAAAACAAAACAAAAGTGTCCAGGTTTTTTTCGTCCACCCGGTATATATATATATACACACGTGTATATATATATATATATACATATATATATATATATATATACACAAAGGTGGGCAGGACCGAGTTCCAAAAGGACCGAACTCCAGGAACTCGGTCCTTTTTAAGGACAGTGAGCGGGAAAGTCGGTCCTTTTCTCAGTGAGGACCGAAATGAGGAGCGACGGTCCATTTTTAAGCAATTCCGGACGGTCTTTTTTAGTGATTTTAGTGTGCTTAGTGATTATTTGAAGTTCTAAAGAAGATGGATCGTTTCCTCCAGAAGACTCAGAAAGAGACTGAGACTGAACTGAAACTTGTTTCAACACCTGGAGGAGACGAAGAATCTACTGATGTTAGTGCTTCAACTTCAAGTCAAGCAACTGGAGCTCCTAGCGGAAGAACTGAACCCGGCAATCCCGGCAATTTTTCATTTAATCAAATTTTCACTTATATTATATATAAGGACCGAGGACCGAGTCGTTCCTAGGTCCTATATTCAGAAAGGACCGCGACCGGGACCGTCGGTTCAGTTTGAGGCAAGGACCGGGACCGGGACCGTCGGTCCTTTTTGAGGCCCGGGTGCCCACCTTTGTATATATATATTTCATTTCAGATGAGGAAGAAGCTACTCCACTAGAACAAAAAGATTCTACAAAGCCCATTTTGTGGAAAACAATTAAGCCAGGCACCTCAGCTCGTAAAATACTACAGTTTCAAGGAGATATTCAACCGAGCTCGTATATTCAGACTCCCCTTCAGTATTTTAGATATTTTTTTGATGATGATCTATTAGATCATATAGTTGAACAGTCTAATCTATATTCAGTTCAAGTAAATCCTGATAGCCCTCTAAACTCACAAGGCAGGAACTTGAGCAATTTTTAGGGACGGTCATTTACATGTCAAGCATACATCTACCAAGGTCACGAAGGTATTAGAATTCTTCTACCAGAATTCCTCAAATCACTGAATGTTTTTCTAGGGAAAGATGGGAAAAATTGAAAGATTTTTACACTACAATGATAACATCAATATGTCAGAACCTAATGATAGGAGTAAGGATAGGCTTTTCAAAATCAGACCACTAATAGATTTCCTCTTGACAAAATTCCAAAACATTCCTAAACAGCAAATGCTATGTGTAGATGAGCAAATTGTGCCCTTCAAAGGACGTTATCCTTGAAGCAATATCTACCCAACAAACCGAACAAGTGGGGCTATAAGATTTTTGTCCTCTGTGATTGCATTGGACTTGTGTACAATTTTGAAATTTACACTGGAAAGATTGAACCATTACATAATCCTCTCGATTTAGGTGCTAGCTCAAACATTGCAATGAGACTGGTAGATACCGTGTGACCACAAAAATTGTCCCTGTTTTTAATCGCTTATTACTCAGTCATTATTGCAGCTTCACAAATGAAATAAAAAGCATTCGAAAGAGAACATTTTAAAGTTTTAATTTATTCTACATGTGTTCAAAGTGACGTCCCTGGACATTCTTACATTTCACACAACGGGAAAGGAAGTTATTTATTACATTTTCCAAAACGCTGCATTCAATGCTTTAATTCTTCGATAGAGGATGGCTCTTGCCTGAATACTTTGTCCTTGACAAATCCCCAGAGAAAAAAGTCCATAGGTGATAGATCGGGAGATCTTGCGGGCCAGGGAAACTGCGAGCGATGAGAAATGAATCTTTGTTCAAAAAATCTTGTTAAACATTCCAGTGATTGCCTAGTTGTGTGGGCTGTTGCTCCGTCTTGCTGAAACCACTTGTTACTGCAGTTTTCTTGTTCAAAAACAGTGTTCAGCATTTCTACATATCTTTCTGAAGTTACTGAAAGCGGTCTCCTTGTCTCTGGGTCCTCAAAAAAGTAAGGACCATAAACTTGCTGCTACTCAAACCACACCAGACAGTAACTTGGTGAATGCAGAGGTTTCTCCAAGTGTATATTTGGCTTGTTTTGTGACCAACACCGGTAATTCTGTCTGTTGATGAACCCATTGAGATAGATGTGGCATTCATCACTGAATATTATGTCACTTAATCTTATCTGGTTTTAAATGCAAAAAACTTCACTTTTTTACGTGAAGGTCAAAATATGAGAAAAAAACCCACTCTAATAGACAGAGTTTATTTCCACGACAGTTTCGACGCCCACTGGCATCCTCCTCGGGTGGATACAGAAACACAAATGAAACAAAACAAGAGGGAAAAACAGTTCAGGGATCGACCGTTAAGAAATTCGCACCTAGGTTGGATTCCATTCTCTCGAGACAGGAGGGGCATTTTCATTAAGTACATTCGCACAAATTTTTTTTTTGTGCGAATGTACTTAATGAAAATGCCCCTCCTGTCTCGAGAGAATGGAATCCAACCTAGGTGCGAATTTCTTAACGGTCGATCCCTGAACTGTTTTTCCCTCTTGTTTTGTTTCATTTGTGTTTCTGTATCCACCCGAGGAGGATGCCAGTGGGCGTCGAAACTGTCGTGGAAATAAACTCTGTCTATTAGAGTGGGTTTTTATTCTCATATTTATCTGGTTTTGTTCAATTATTGTTTCAATGCGTTCAAAAAACATCAAACGACGCTGGTAGTCTTGTTCGCTAAGCTGTTGCAAACACATAATTTTGAATGACTTCATTCTCAAATCCAACGTGATTATTTTCCGAATGCTCTCCCGTTTGATTCCTGTCACAGCTGATAGTCGTCTCACAGATTCTTGTTGTCCGTTTCAAGCTGATTTGCGACTGAATCAATGTTTTCAGCGGTTCGCACACCTTTGCTGCGCCCAGAGTTGCCTTTATGCATGTTCTTGATTGAGCCGTGATGTTTCCATTTTGCGAAAATCCTGCGAATCGTTTTAGGATCTATGGTCCTTTGCTGACCGTATTGTCGTCTGAAAGACCGTTGGGTGGCAACTACCGAGCCATGTTTGATCATCTCTTCTGCGATGAAAACACGTTGCATGTCCGACAAATAACCCATGATTGTGGTGGATAAAACTGTCATTTTTTTATAAGTACTGATTTCGTATCCAGGATACCGAAAAAATTAAATAAAACTTTTAAATATTCTTTTTCGAAAGCTTTTTATTTCATTTGTGAAGCTGCAATAATGACTGAGTAATAAGCGATTAAAAACAGGGACAATTTTTGTGGTCACACGACAAATAACCCATGATTGTGGTGGATAAAACTGTCATTTTTTTATAAGTACTAATTTCGTATCCAGGATATCGAAAAAATTAAATAAAACTTTAAAATGTTCTCTTTCGAATGCTTTTTATTTCATTTGTGAAGCTGCAATAATGACTGAGTAATAAGCGATTAAAAACAGGGACAATTTTTGTGGTCACGCGGTATTATTCCTAGTAACACATCCCATTGTCTTTTCTTTGACAACTGGTTTACTACTCTAAAACTTTTCCCAGTATTACTTAACAAAGGAATATTTGCTCTTGGAACTGTAAGATCGAACAGAGTAGGAAACTGTAAAATGATCAGTGATGGTGAGATGAAAAAGCGAGGTCGAAGGTTTTATGAAGAAAAAGAGGCAACAATTCAAGGAGCTGATATTCAAGTATTGAAGTGGTTGGACAACAAGAGTGTGACTCTTGCAAGCACATTTGCAAGTGGTCATGTCATCAGCAATGTTCGTAGATATGACAGAAAAAAAGAAGGAATATGTAAGTAGAATGGGCGCAAAAGGTTAGAGTGCACTGCAATGATGCAATGTTGCAATGAATGCCAGTGCCAACCCCTCCCCTTGCTGCAAGAGCCCCAGTGCCAACCCCAGGGTGCCAAATAAAGGTGGGAGGGGAACTCCCTCAGCAAGCTGGGAAAGTCCACCTAGCCTCTTTGGGGGAGAAGTTGGGACGGCCTCACCCCCCAAAGGGGTATACCTAACCTAAGAAAGAAAGGAGGAGAGAGGAGTGTTCGCTTGGCTCCTGCCAAGCGCATATTGAGACTTCATCCGAGCGCCCGCTGTTTTATAAGATCCTAATCGCCAGTTGGCGTAGAAGCCAGTGCCTTCAGGCATTATCAGCCAGTTGGCACAGTATATGCAACGTTTGAACAGCCAAGAAACGCACACAAACGCACGTACACCCCCGACTATACGCCCATAAAGCCCCTATTATTACACACACACACACAACTATATGCTCGATTATATGCACCGGGTTCGAGTCCCGGTGACGGCAACGGCACGCAGCAGTCCTTCCACACAAATGGATGATAGATAAATGGGAACCCTGGGTATCCTAGTGGTTAAGACGCTGAGCTGGTGGTGGTCCGGGTTAAGCTGTAGGTCTAAGGTGGAGTGTAAACATCCTTCCACACAAATGGTTGGTAGATAAATGGGAACCCTAGATATCCTAGTGGTTAAGACGCTGGGCTGCAGGATTCTCCGTTAAACTGTAGGTCTAAGGTGGAGTGTAAATCTTGACCTTCGTCAAAATGAACAATTCGGGCTGAAGCTAACGAAGGGTTAGCCAAAGGAAAGCCTATATATGTACAGTTCCGGAAAAAAGTTCTTCTAAAGAATTCTGAAAACTATAAACAATTACTAATTAGTACAAGAAGCGTACACAATCGTATGTCTCATTCTAAAGTTGTAGGGCGGGATACTTTTGGGCGCACACACACACACACACACACATATATATATATATATACACATTTAACTGCAATGACTGCAATGGATAGCGCATCTGACCGGCAATCGGAAGATCCTGGGTTCGATTCCCGGGCGGTTCACCTCATTTTTCATTTGTTCGTTATTTCTCTTCCTCGTGTGCAGAACGCTCCTCTATACTTACGTCGTTTCTATATATATATATATATATATATATATATATATATATTATCGCAGGCAATAAACTTTGGCCATAAACTTTAAACCGATCTCCCCGTCACGCCAGTTAATTTTTTTAAAAGTTATTTTAGATGGGTGTAAATCCCGTCATATATATATATATATATATATATATATATATATATATTGTCACAGTTGAGGCAATAAATGGATATTTATCACACGCGATCTCTGGACATCATAAAGTTTAAACTCAGATGTTTATCGTAAGGCTGCCCTCCCCGTCACGGCCAGTTAATTTTTTTAAGTTGTTTTAGATGGGTGTAAATCCCGTCATATATACAGTACCGTGCAAAAGTATGAGTCCACTGTCAATGTGATAACTATTAGATAATCTGTCATATGAAATTTGGTTTTGATACTAAAATACACATTAACTAGAACCTCTGGTTCATATTAAACGTATAACTAAGTTATTACTTAAGTGCATAAAGTTGTATTAACTGGATGACCTTCTAGTCAGCATAAATTGGACTTGATGGTTGATTTATTACATTACTTATAACGCATGTGTTTAAAGATCTAGCGAACTATTGATGATAGATCTGCAGTAAATGCTCCTAAGCTACTGTTATATCAGTATTTACAATTAAAAGTATTGACATATTCACTTAAATTCTGAAAAACAAATTTATCCAAAACGTTTCTCATTATAATCCTAATTCATGCTGTTTTTTTCTTTCACAGCCTTAAGAAATGACGAAAAGTACAATTTCTGATGAGATTATATATAAAATAATATATTTGCATGGTGAGGAACTGAGTCAAAGAAAAATAAGTGAATCTACAGGTGTTTCCAAAATTGGCGTAAAAACAATCTTGGCTCATCAGAGATCAAATGAGACCTCCAGTTGATCGTCCTAGATTAGAGAGGCCTTGCAAGCTTTCTCCATCTGATCTACAATATTTAAAGATTACTTCCCTTCGAGACAGACGCAAATCCAGCAGTTCACTTGCAGCAGATCTCGAAAAAACAACAGTGTCTCAGTTGATCCCTCTACTGTACGAATGAAGCTTAACTCAGTAGGCCTTAAGGGATGTGTTGCAGCAAAAAAGCCACTTTTAACGAATGGAAATAAAGAAAAGAGAAGAAAATATGCTTTGGAACACAAGGTAAGGTAATAAAAGGGTGTTTATTATATCTTTAAATTTCCCTTTCCCCCACCCATCTCATCGGCGCCCCAGAAAAAGAAGTTTTATTTTCCAAATATAGCGTTTCTCTCTACGATTCTGGAAGAAATCTATGGAATGGGTATGTTATATCTGACACGACCCAGAATTCACGGATCAGTCAATTACAACCCAGTGGGTGGAGCCCCATGACCTCTGGTTGGAGGATGGTAGCACTCACACGTTAAGCCCCACCCAAATTTCACCGACGGCCAATAGGAAACTCGTGATTCGGCTATTAGGGGTGTTTACAATTAGGCTCCCGTCTATAAAAGGGAGCATTTTCATCTGGAATCCTCTCAGTTGCATTATCAACGAGTACTACAGAAATATCTCGTCATGAGTCATTCACAGCAGTTTTACATCTCCCCGGAATTGTTTGAAGATGAAAATTTCTATCCAGCGGCTGCGCTCCACCTTTTCGCAGCGGCAGACCGGAACGCCCTACTTTCAACGCAGACTGTTGCAGAAATTTTTGACAAAGAGAAAGAACCAGCGAAAACATCATCTGTAATGTGAGTAATTACGTAATAACTTAGTTTATGGTTCGGGCTATATACATCGTATCATTCAGTGCAAGTGTTAGTTAATTTATAAAAATTCGTAATAAAACGAAGTGAAAGGATATCTGCTTTGTGATTATAATTTGCTGGGCGTTTTCTCTTATTGTAGCGCTCTCCCCATATATATATATATATATATATATATATATATATATGGATGTATGTGTTAACAACCGGGATCGTTACGGGCGTAATATAATCTAACATAGCATCTAACCGGGTATAATATAACCTAACCTAGCGTAACCTAACCAGTCATAATATAGCCTAACCTAGCGTAATCTAACCGGGCATAATATAACCTAGCCTAACCTAACCTAACCCAGTTTAATCTAACCGGGCATAATATAACCTAATCTAACACAACTGAACCTAACCTGACCTAATTTAGTAATCCGAAACTTGTATCCGTACTCGATAGAGGTGTGATATCTTTTATGATTTCTTATAATACGAAAATTTAGGTAACGTTACTTCGCAAGATTTTAATGGAGGACTCTTTCTCGTTTATAATTTAAATAACCGAACTGTTCATTCCGTCGAAGATCAAGCTTTTCATCCCACCCTAGACCTACAGTTTAATGGGGAATCCGGACCTAACCGAATTGCTCATTCCGACGAAAGTCAAACGTTTCACCCCACCCTAGACCTACGGTTTAACGGGGAATCCAATACTCAACGTTTTGTCATTCATCTCTTATACCGGGCATAATATAACCTAACCTAAACTAACCCAGTTTTATCTAACCGGGCACAATATAACCTAAGCATAGACTAACCGGGTATAATATAACCTAACATAGCGTAGCCTAACCGGGCGTAATATAACCTAACCTAGCATAGCCTAATCGAGTATAATATAACCTAACCTAGCGTAGCCAGCCGGTCATAATATAGCCTAGCCTAGCGTAACCTAACCGGTCATAATATAGCCTAACCTAGCGTAGCCTAACCGGGCATAATATATCCTAACCTAACCTAACCCAGTTTAATCTAACCGGGCATAATATAACCTAATCTAACACAACTGAACCTAACCTGACCTAATTTAGTAATCCGAAAATTGTATCCGTACTCGATAGAGGTGTGATATCTTTTATGATTTCTTATAATACGCAAATTTAGTGAACGTTACTTCGAAAGATCTTAATGGAGGACTCTTTCTCGTTTATAATTCATTTAGTAATCTCATTTTACCCTTTTATTTTGAGTTTTTCTTGGCCAAAAGTTTTTCTACATCGAAATTTTTTTTTGAAATGTAGAGGCTCTTTTCTTCATATGAGCGTCTATTTATTAATGCTAGTCGGAACGTTTTGTTTTAAAATTTGACAGTTACGATCTGTACAGTGCTAATTTATGTCGTAGATAACATCATAACATTCGCTCTCTATTTATCACCCGGTTTTCGGATTAACTAATTCGGTTTAACATTTTCTTGTGTATTATTTTTCTTATGTTACTCTAGCTAACTCCAGACAATTGTATTGAATATAAGGGGACGTGTCTTTGTGATTAACGGTTAATATACACAGTAATATAAACAGAGTGTGTATAAAGTAACGCAAGTAAAGAGGCAAATCCGATTTGAACTGAATTAAGCTAGTTTCATATTTTTAAAATTATTGTACATTCTGTGAAAAGGTTCAGTATTGAACTACAGTAATCATGTTAATTTCTCCTATAAGGACCGATGCGGAACTTGATCGTGTTATAGCTACTTCTCGCGACAGTTTTGATGAAAGGCGAATAAATGACGACGATTTGGGGGCTTTATCGCGCAGCCTGAATACCGAGGTCGAAGTATTGGCTCACATCCGGTCCAAAGAATGCCGGGTCATCGAAGAACTAATGTAAGTTTTTTGTGGTTAAGAACAAAACACTGTATTTTCATTCAATTTATTAAATGGTAGAAAGCATGTTTTAGTACAATTCGGCTTACAGAACTAGCGTCCGTTAAATAAGACTAACATTAATGGAGACATTTTACAGTTGTAATTATATATATATATATATATATACGTAAAACTTTACACAATATAGTTACAAATATATACACACACGTAAAACTTTACACAATAAAACGAGTGCGTACAAATGGGAACCTTTTTTTATCAATCTGCATACCGTTTCATCATTCATCTCAGTGTCGCACAAATCGAATAATTTAAAAAAAAATTATAAATCCCTTCCCACGTGACATGTGCAGGAGAAATGGAAGACAGTACATGCCACAAGTATTACGAAAATATCCTTGGAAACGGTAAGGATTCCAGACAATTTCAGGGACATGTAGCTGTTCGATAAATTGTACAACCACAGGTCACTCTAGGGTTGAGTGCCGAGTGAATCAAAATAGTACATTCTTTCTCTATTTTTAAAATAGATTGCAAACCAAAGAATTCCCACATTACCAACAATGTCGGTGTTGATGACAAGACCAATCTCTCGTAGTTAGCAATTTCATTGTTTCATTCTTCGCAAACACACCGATAAATTTGGAGCGTGTGATTCGGTCACTTTACATTACTCTCTCGGGTGTATTTGCGTCCATTTTAAAAGCCTGTCACAACGTTCCGGAAGCGGTCATTTTCTATTAGAGCTTGTGATTCGAGGTACACAAGTACACTAATAGGCGCGTCTATAGGGTTGACGAATTCCAATCTGACTGAGATGTACCCAAGCTCGTCACAGCCACTGGCAATATGGGCCAGATTACTATAATCTCTCGCGTAGAGCGGGAACATCGCGTCTGATGAGTAGTCCGTAGCTATAGTCCCGCCCAATGTAACGCCATTTACGTATAGAGTTATATTTTTAAGGCCGAAATTCTCGAATTTAAAGGCGCTCTTTTTATATTTTCCATTGGTCGATGCGTGATCCTGCATTCCAATTAATATCCTTTTAGGTAGAACTCCCAGGGCTACGTTTTCTAGCTGCTTCGAGACCAACCCGGTGGGCACCGTGTATAGCTTGATCTGTACTCTGTCAATTGGGTATTTTACTGTCGCTTGTATTAAATTTTTTTCAATTTCTACATATTTCGGGGAACTTAATTTTACTCGCCGTACACACAAATATGTTTCCATGATGAGAATCATAATGGGTTTTGCCCCCTCTTCTTGATCAGGTCCCAGATTTATGCAAATCTCAGGACTCTTAGTTTCGTGTCGATGCCATTCATAAGCAGTTTATCCTGGAACGTGAAGTCTGTATAAAGACGTCCAAAACATTCGTATATCTATTTTTAGAATTTTTAAATTTATCCTTTGTACTACTTTCATCTTTAGTCTGAAAATAGCCCTCGGCAGTTGAAAAGGTGTCCTTCGCTTCTTTTGAAAAGTTGAGGACATTTTCCAGATAGGCTCGTAGGTGGTAGTACCCCGTTCCTGCCGAGATTTTAACCTGGTTTAAAAACACCTCACACTGGCTGAATATGGGGTGTAAAAAGTTGGTTTCAGGGTAGGCAGAGTAACTATCATCGCAGTCCATTCCATCGGAATGGGCTATATGCAATTTAGCGTACATGTGCATGCAGCTCGGGTCAAAAAAGTTAGGGCCTGAGCTGGGTATCACGAATTCTATAGGGGCACTCGGCGAACAAATTGTGTTTAATGGGTTAATTGTGATAAAGTCGCTATGCTCAATAGAAACCTGTGTAGGGAGCATATCAAAGAGGGAAAGTTCCGATTTACAACATTGTGAGCTACACGGATGGATGAAACGCGCCATGACGAGTTAGAAATAGTGCCACCTCTCTCGACAAGTAGTAATCAGCCTATGATTCGTGAGAGTAGTGTCCTCAGTTTATATTAGTTAAAAAAATGATCAGCCATAGGCTTCATACGCTTAGAACACTTCTTTTTGAATGTCCTTTTACGTTTAGCGCACGTGTTGGTAACCCCATCTTCCGGACAGCCCTCTTCTTCTTCTTTACACCACCAGGCATTTTTCTCTTTGCATCTTTGATGATTTCGTCCCGTGTACGTTTTAAATGTTTTTAGAGCTTCTTTAGGTTTAGTTCCACCCATTATGTCTTCTACCGCGTTAAAACCTGATTGTAACGCCTTCCTCCCGAGGTATCTAGTCCCCCCTCTTCAACAGTGGGACAGCGGTGCGTAGTATGGTTGAAAAATGGATCCAGGCCCACTCCCACGCTGATATCTCACTCCTCGATAGACTGTGAAAGGCCTTCGTGTCATTATAACTGAAAGCGACGAAAGTGTAGCTTCAGCTTCACTGTTAAGCTCCCGTCACCGAATGGGAAATTTTTTCCCTCAATCGTTCTTATATATATTGAGATATTGATATATTGAGATACTGAGATATGGGGCTTGTCATATGTAATGCTCAACTTTTCCCTCTATGGTTGGGAATGTGTGCGATGCGCAGCAGGCGCGCCTGGGTGTCCCCAACAAATTGATGCCCTACGATATTGCTGTAAATATAGCACATGTCTGGGATGTGTAGCTTTCACCCAATTTCTCCATCTTCAGCTGATACATTAAGCTGGACAAGTCATGTTGTGCCTCGTGAAAGGTATCTCTTTGGAGGGCTGCACCATATCGACCCTCGGCCACAATTGTGAACAGCTCTTTGTCTTTAATATTTCTACTAAGCGTTGATTTTAACTTCAACGTGCGTGCAGGCGTGTCTATGTTTACGACTTCAAAATGTAAATCGGTTGTCAGGTACGATTTTTCAAGACGTTTGTTTAAGCCCTTCACACTGTCCATGGCTGTCATAATGACCGATTCCTAACGATACATTTGTACTATAGTATGTACCTCACCGAACAGGACTGATCGCATAGTATTGTCTAAGGTTATGCCTAATTTTTGACACTCATCGACTCTTCTAAGGATCAGAAATATGATCTGCTCATTTTCAAGAGTTAATAATTTGGTGGGTAACTGGAATTCACATAAACCCACCTCATACGAATCACGTTCCAACTCAATGGGCCCATGGAGTTCTGTTACAAAGTTGGCCAGGGTGTTGGTAGGGTGTACAGGCAGAGAAGAAGAGGACGGGAGTGTGACATAGAAGTGGTTGGGCGCCATGTTGCATACTATTCAAGCTTCATTATTGCAGCAGCTTTTATATAAGTGTTGAAGCTTTCTTGGCACCCCAGCAATTTCACCAGGTACATTTTTCTCTTTCCTGAACCTTTGCTGCCTAAAATGTTTTCAATTTTAAACACTTTTTCCTAAATTAAATGCCACTTTCTGCAACTCATCGCGGTAAAATCCTCCTGTGATTTCTTCCCCATTCAAATCTTCAACGTAATACATCATTATCTCGCCTTTAGGTCTCATAGCACTAACTTTAAAAATCTCACGTGTCCATCCTTGCTCAAATCCCCTCCGGAATTTATTTCCCGAACGTGATAGCCTTACATAATCACTGATTTTGAAACGTGTAGAGCAGTGGTCGGGGAACAGGGGTAAATTACCCAAATGGGTAAATTTAAAACTTTTGGGAGTAATGCGTGCGGTATGAGAGACACTTTGTGCTGATATTTTTTTCGTATATTTTATTTTTTGTTACATAAATGTGGCGTTATTCTAAATTTTAGAATATTACGAATTTACGTCCTGAGTACGTCCTCAAATATATTTTGGGGTAATACCCAAAAAAGTTCGCCGACCACTGGTGTAGAGTGTGGTGGCGGTGCTCCATCTCTTCTCACCTCTGTGCGCGTACTTCTTTCTAAAACTTCGTTAGGTGTTGTACCAATCGTACGGTGGTGTGAACGGTTGTATGACGATGCCAATGACCCCAGAACGTTTATATGTCTGTATGTGTTTTTATGTGTAAAATAGCGATGCATGCGTTCCTTTATGATACGTTGAACTCTTTCAGCTAAAGAGGCCTTGTGTATAGAACTACTAGTGTAGTAACTGATATTAAACTCTGTCAGCATGTTCTGAAAAGCGCGGCCTATAAATTCTTTCCCCATATCCGTACAAAAATAGCCAGGAACCCTGTCTTCTTTCCACATCAACGTTTTGGTAGCTTTAACAACTGTTTCAGGCGATTTATTTTTCAGAGGAGAATACATCTATTATGAATAGGATGTAGCGGTATCCGTCGTTATACACTGAATATCTTTGCATATCTGTTAAATCCGCTTGCCAAATAGAGTCAATCGAAGCCGTTGTTGTCTTGGCCGTTTTAAACCTTTTTCTAACTGGTTTATGAAGTGTATAAGCATGCTGCTCCCGCAAACACCTCTCATCTTTTTTCCTTACTCCATCATTGTAAACATCTCTGTACAGTTTATTAACGCCGCCATAGGAGGCGGAGTTAGAAATGTCATGATAGCGTTTTCTTAATATGTTAGCCATTTGCGTATTTTAGAGACACGTGAATAAGGTTGGCCGTTTGTTCTCTTCTTTCTCCTTTCAGAGATGCTACTGTTAGGGGTGATGGCATACTTAGTTGTGACACATGCGAGACTTGCTCCAAGTCTTTTAACCTTTTTAGATTTCCTATCAATGTTTTGGGGATATTTATTTGTTGTAGTCTTGCTTTAATATGCTTCCATCCTGTTGGTGAGGGCCTGTCCCACATTCTCACCAGATATGGACAATGTCGACGATACTGGATCCCTGTACCTTTGTTCCTTCAACAATGACCTCGCCTGTATCGGTCCACTGTATGATGGGGTCCTCACTCAATAGATTATAAAGACTTAAGCCTTTATTCCTCAATATATGTGGGAGACTGCATTTTAATACATGCTCGATATGTTGCGTTCCGTTATTGTTTGGCTAGTCATCTCCAACGTCTGGCCCAGGTCCTATGTCGCCATGCTCAGCGTCGCTAGCGCTGTGCCTAATAACCACGGGGAGCTCTGTCGGATACTTATAATCTTCGTACTCATGAAGAAATTTCTGCAGAGCCTCTTGGTACAAGATCCTTTTCTCATCAGGTGACTTTTCACTGTTTCATAGGGCTAAGAAATCGCTTTCCATTCTTTTAAGCCTATTTTTACGGGTTTCTATAACCGCGTCTGGAATCTTTGAACTTTGCAGTGAAGCATACAACTCGTGCGGAATTACTACCACTTTCTTCATTATATTAATCTAGTCAGTAAAGGACCCAAAACTGAAAATAAGATGGGTAGGAACGATCCCCCTTTTTTACAATAATTCACTTTTTCTTCCCCACATTTTGACTTTTACGAGCGAGCGCACGTATTATGTTCTTGTAACGACGGAAGCGAGCCTTCTGAGGGGGTTTCATTGGCACATTACATTTTATAACATTAAAACAGATTTCACAGATGCATTTTAAAAAGTCGGGGTCGATATTTTTAACAAACATCTGTTGCAGTGCCCGAGGCAATCGTTGATAGATTTTTAGTAATTCACGATATTTCTTCAGTCTATTTGTCATTCTGAAATATACACTGTTTCAGGCTCGTTTGGGAATATATTCATTCTTAGAAGCACCCTAAACGTGTTTCGCGGGTGAAGGTCGCAAAGCAAATATCCGTAACGCTGACTTGTAGCTTCTTTATAAACCTCCAAAAACTCCTTACGCTGATTCTGGAACATTTGATTGGCTAACACCCCAATTTGTGACACATCACGCATATATCTATTTTTGAAAAAGTAGATTCTGATTGATGAAGAATACGCTTATGTTAAGATGGTGGGAGAACACTGTAAATATCTCGGCAAACGTTTTATCCATTTCCAACATGATATCGTCAATTACAATGACTGTATGCTCATTTCCCTTTAACAAATTAACGTCATATATACCTTTGTGGAGCAAAATATCATCTTGGTACTTGTTGAACACTGATTGATACGTCGAATAGCACCATAATTTATGCACAAATTTTGAGAACATCTCCCCTTATCTTTAATGATTTTAAGCATAAACACAGTTTTACCACATCCTGTAGGGCCAGATATAATACATGTGGAGGGGCTTGTGAACCTGAATTTTTCTACAGATTCCATCTCTAACACGTCACACCCCTAAGTGGGTCATTTACAAAATATAACAAAATTTAAGTGCTGCTCCTTATATTTTGTTTTTCTTCTTCCACAGAACCGTGAATGACGACGATGTACAGCCCCCCATCATCGATATTACAGATGACCCCGATGACCGTGTAGCTACAGACTCCATCCCCGCTGACGAACCCTCACCAGCGATACCTGTAGCACGCGACAATTCAAAGCGGAAGCATGATGAAGAACCCTCCACGTCAGGTATAAAGCGTGCCAGGATTGGCCGGTTGTTAGACCCCAGTAATAGAGCCCCAACCCTCTACGTCTTACGACACAACCCCACAATAGTACCTTCCTCAAATATCCCCTTATTCCTGTTCAATTCCGGGTACTTCCTCCATACCAGCAGCTTCTCGTGCTGTGGAGGAAGGTATAACATTCGAGTTGGTGCGCACCGCTACCCCACCCCTGCCCTGACTAGAAATCGGTACGTGGTCAGGGTTGACCCTGGATCCCTGTATAGCAACGGCATTGGACTGCGACGCGTAGTTGAACGTATTGTGGAGTTTGCCTTCAGAACGCGACGAACGTGAAGTCCGGACGAGGTTGTCCTTCAGGTTCGGGTCAGATGACGGGGATATAGAGATTTTTGGGTAGTAATACCGTTCAGACGCTTGGCCGCTGTAGACATAAATATATCTTGAGTCGTATAATGCAGGCCTCTCAAAGTAGTACAGCCTTCAATATGGACAACTTCATGGTAGATATTGACAGAGTATTCCGGGTTGCGGGTCATAGTGCCACACCTTATACTCTTAATTTCAATTCTCAATCTATTTACAGAAAGCATTTAAACGTCGATCGTGGTTGCGGCTTTATAGCAATAGTCTTAGCTCATATGTTCACTGTGCTAAATACAATCGCATATAATATCTGGCTGCCTACGGTTGTGCAGCGTGCCCGTAAACTGGCTTCAGATTGTAAGCTTGAATTTGAGTGTAATGTGGGTCCTGAAGAGCTGAGAAGGGTACAGCAGGAAATGAATGTTCGTATAGTTGTATTTGGAATGGATGATCGTCGTAGGACTGTGTATGTTTTTAAAAGCTGTGAGAGATCGTACAAGACTCTACTTATTTTAGGATTGTCAGGAACATCGTATCTCCCCATCCGTAATATAAGGACTCTCTACGCTAGTTATGATAAAAGTCGAAAATATGGAAGGCATCATGATTTGTGTAAGGGATGTCTCGAGTTTGCGGATGATATAGTGAAACATTGTAAGGATGCTACATGGTATGTGAGCAGTGTAAAACCCCAAATGTGAAAGTCATGTAGTTGAAACTGAGAAGAGGGTGTAATGTGTGTAGACGTACATTTTTCAATAATAAATGCTTTGAACTCCATAAATCAATTGGCACTTGCAGGAAAATGAGGATTGTAAGTGCGTATGTTTCACATGATGGATAATTGGGGAATTTCAAGCATAAATGCGATGAAATTCACTGTTCTACATGTCATGAAAAATATAAGGCTGATGGAGTGAAGCATGTATGTTATATGAAAGATGCTAAGCCTAAAAATAGCCCTTGTATAACCGTGTACTACGATATAGAAACATACACGAACGCTGAAACCAAAGAGGTTATTCCACATTTACTTGTAATCAGATTATCTGATGACTATCTGTGATGAGTGCATGGAGATCGAGTGTGATGAGTGTACAAATGTGGTAAACGGACAAACGTTTTTAAAACGCTTGCACACGACAGCCCTGTGAAACTCTTTGTATCCTATATTGTCAAGTTACGGAGAAGTTAAAAAAATGACTATATTCTTGCCCATAACGGAGCAAAATTTGACAACAGTTCCTTTATAGGAGTTGCTTGAACACGAGTCATCTGCGATATTTACAGGTGATCCCTTGAAAAGAGGCAACAAACTAATACAGATGCAGATAAGAGGTAATGTAGTTTAAAGACACCCTGCTGTTCACACCTTGTAAATTACAAAGCTACCCAAGGTCATGGGGTAGCCGCTGAAGTTTCAAAAGGGTATTTCCCTTAACATTCCTCACTAGCGAAACTTTAAATTACGTAGGACTACCTCCACCCAAACATTACTTTAACTACACCAACATAGTGATAGTGAGCGTGAAGATTTTGACCGCTACTACAACAGTTTTAATGAAGCTAGTCCATACAATATAGCTGATGAATGTGAACGTTATTGCGTGAATGATGTGTGTGCTTAGAGTATGTTTCCAGGCCTTTAGAAGGATGTACATAGCCCGTTTCAAATGCGATCCGTTGCAAGTCGCAACCACGATCGCCTCATTATGTTTTACGGTGTTCAAGAATAACTTCATGCCTAAAGACACCTTAGCCGTCATTCACAGAAACAATCCCCGCAGTTATGGACACAAGGCTATTTACTGGCTCATACACCTACAGCAACAGACCGGTGTATACATAAAGCACGCCGCAACACGGGTGAAGTACCCATTAAGGTCAATGGTCGTGTTTTTTGGGTTGATGGTCTAAGTGAGGATCCAACCACTGGTGAGAAGACTGTGTACTCCTTTAACGGCTGCTGGTGGCATGGATGCCCGCGCCCTGAGTGTGCCGTCACAGGGACCTCCATGGAAGATCCCCCGCACAGCCTCGCATGGACCCGTAACCGCGATCAACTTATAGGCTCCCAGTTCACTCACAAGATCGTGTGGGAGCATGAGTATGATGCACGGATGGAAACAGATGGCCAGTACCGTGAAGAATAAGGGCCATCAAACATTCAATGGTGTTGGACCCCTCAAATGCGGTGACAGCTTGTTTGGCGGGCGTACAAACCCATTCAAGCTATACTTTCCTACGGGGGTGAAGCTCCATTACTACGACTTCTGTTCTTTATATCCCTACGTGATGAAGAACAATCCGTACCCAGTAGGTGCGCCTGAAAAACTGGTGGGCCCCACCATGCCAACCATCGAGGAGTTCTCAGCTAACTTGAGTGAGCGCTACTTTGGACTCTCTTTCGTAGACGTGCTCCCCCCTCGCGATTTATGGATGCCGATCTTACCCGTCGTTATAGATCACAAGCTCATGTTTCCCCTGTGCGTGATGTGCGCAGAGGAGAACAATGGGGATTGTAATCATACAACCAATCAGCGTAAGATCAGAGGTGTATATACAAGCCCTGAGCTGGACCTAGCCGTTCGCCATGGATACAGAATATTGAAGATACATGAGGTGTGGAGGTTTCAGAAGCTACCCAACCTTTTCACGCCATATATAAACGCTTTTTTGAAGGATAAGGTAGAAGCATCGGGTATCCGCGAGGAGTTGATACCGAAGATGAAAAAACGGCTTATATTCAGCGTTACCGTGCCCATGAAGGTATACAGCTTGACCGTTCCCAAATTGTTAAGAATCCTGGCAAGCGCTTTAGTGCAAAGTTGTGTCTAAACAGTTTTGGGGAAATTTGCAGAATACTGGCAAAGGGAACGTTCATTTGGCACAAAGTTATAGTGAAGTCTGGGATATACCAACGCTCCCGATAAAGAGGTTATGGAGATCGTGAATGTAGGTAATACTTACATAATAAAGTACAACATCACGAACTGGCCACAGATACCTCACGGGTTACAAACATACCTGTAGCCAGCTTCACAACGGCCTACGCCGCATCAAGCTTTGGGGACTACTGCACTCTCTTGGGCGGAGGGTGCTGTACGCTGTACGCTGACACAGATAGCGTAATATTCACAGCGAGGAGGGTGAATACATGCCTGCTATTGGGGAATTCCTCGGAGAGTTAACTGACGAGATCAAGGATGAGTATGGTGATGGTGCATACGCTGACTCATTTGTATCAACAGGGCCAAAAACGTATGGGGTACGGGTGAGGGTGGGGGAGATATGAAATATATCGTGAAGGCTAAGGGTATCACGCTTAACCATGCGAACCGACGAGTCGTTAACTTTGACTCGTTGAAGGATCTAGTGTGCTTGGAAGATGAGGGCAACCATCCACCCAACTGACTGTGGGACCCACAATTTTCGGGCGCAGAAACTGGGGTGTGTGAAGGAACTTAGGGGACGAAGGTATGCCGTAACACCTATAGAAACGTTACCAGGTGCCTGGTACCTATGATACGTACCCTTTGGATACCTTAATCCTTGATTGTTTATATATATATATATATATATATATGTATATATATATATATTGTTAATGATATTATTACGTATATTTGTTTCAATTAGGGTTTCATTTTCTCTTTGTGTGCATACGTGTGTACAATCCTAAGCTCCGCCCACTGTAAGATCGGTCACGTGACTCCTGCCACTACCTGAGCATATCTCTATCCCTACGTGCTCAGTTGGCCGCTGCAAACCCTGGAGCTCAGACGCGTATTTTCTCACGTAGACGAAAAATAGTGATGGCTGCTTTTGATATTGCGTGTTCGACGTTTATGAAGTGGTATTCGGTAAAGTCGGAAGATGTGGTGAATACTGAAAGACTGCCTACCCCCCTTCCTTTGAACTTTTAAGGATACATTGAATCGCGCGGGAACAAGATGTTCAAATACTCTATGGATATTCTGGCAAGAGTACTACCGATTTCGCGGCACAAACGATGTAATGGATACGTTGTAGGGCTAAACTGTATAAAAACGTACATACACAGTGAGGTGAAAGAAACAACGCGTGCAGAAAAGAAGCAACGGATATGGATAATGTGTCTTGTTGATGAATGGTGTGATGGCGGTATTATGCATGCTGCATCATACCGAGTACGCGTACCCTGCGGCTGAGAATGTAAACCTTGTCATCATGGACAATCTAAAGTACTTTTACCACTACATTCGTATATATCATGACGAGGTTCGCAGTGAGGTTGTGGCTAAAGGCCTGTGTGAGATTTTGATAGAATTTAGAGACGAGTGTCGAGAGTATCGATTGTTAAACAAAAAGGATAAATACGGCAACATGTTTCTCGCAAATAGTGCACCGGTTTTGAATAAAATGTGTTTAGTTCGTGAAATTCCTCCTAAGCGAAAATGTCTGGTGCGTATTCTAGGGAGTGGGAGCGATAAAACATTAAAACCGATATTGCTTCATGTATCGGAAAATTTCTCAAAACTACCCAGTATAATGGGATACAAGTATTCACGTCGAAACAGCGCCGTACACGTTTCATCAGCTTATGGTGTGACTCGCTCCTACCGTTGAGCCGATCCGCCCACCCGTGGCTCATAGTCATCTCAGAGCTTGAACCGACTGGATGTGCACTCCTCGAATACGATGGAACTTCTTTGAGAACATTCTCAATGATGCGTACGATGTGTCCGTGACGAAGTCATTGCGCGTGTTCAGGCGTAAAACTGGTACCATTAATTTTGTACTTGAAACGATTTGCAGGCAAGCAAACTCTGATAAACGTAATGTTATTTATTTAAGTGTTGAGGAAATGAATAGAGTCTTCGTGATAGTTGAGAAGTGGGGTGAGGACGTTATAAAATACCTGCAGGTGTAGGTACAAGAAGAGAACATATTAGTGGTGCCCCCTCATCTGCCGTTGTTTGTACGTTGTCTATAAATAACGATCAGCCATGCATTGATGTACGACTGATGTGGAAGAATGCATCTGATAATAACGTTCTTGTCCCTACGCGAAACCGATTCATCTCGACAGAATGTTTGAAATCGTCAGATTCGCAAGCTGAAGCCTATATTAGACGCTTTGTTACGGATTGATTTATTTTGACACGGTTCTTGAATACGCATACACCGCTCTGCTCGACGGATTTATCGAATGTGGGAATGAACAAGGCGAGAATGGTCTAGAGCTGGATGCTTAATTGCTTATATTAAAGGTTTAGACTGTTCGAAATATCCCGAACTTTGGTACAAAGGACTTGAGCGGTACAGGACAGAGCTCGCCTACACTGTTCACCCTGAAGAGTTGTATCTCTATATAATGAGTAGCTGTCGTTACGACTTGGAAGATTATTTCAATTGCCGGTATGCAGAGTGAAAACAGTTCACGATTCAAAAGCTCGGGACGGTAAGAAAAAACCCTCGATTGGAAAGGAGTGCTTATAAACTTATATTTAATAATGACGTGATGGCTAACGATGCCCTCTTTGTGCGTGCTTTTGAGTGTATTTTAGCTGTGCTTAAAGATAACTTACCAACCGAATGTAAAGTGGACACAAAAATAGTATTGAACGATATGAAAGCCATTTATATCGAGTATCGGTATCTGTATAACTTGAGCGGTGAAATAATGTTAACTTGTATTTACCGCGTAGTGCAAAGCAATAATGATGTGACTGTAGACTCGATTACGTGTGAGTTTAGTGTTTTAGTTGAGCGCAGTAGAACATAAAGTATTTTGATGTATATTTATTTTCAATATATTTAATTATTTAATATAATTGTGTATATATATATATATATATATATATATATATATATATATGTATGTATCCTGTACTAATATGTTGATGATTATACTCCTTCGTTTTGTATATTATTATTTTTTATTTTCAATATATTTAATTATTTAATATAACTGGATATATATATATATATATATATATATATATATATATATATATATTAGACCGTTTCACGATTATATGGTAATTTTCAAATTGATTTTTGATAAACGCACACACTTTTATTTTTTTATATAAAGGAAGAAAAACAAATAGACAAAATATCATTTTATTGAATGATAAAAAGGCACCCCTCAGATGGCACTTCTTTTACATTAATGGATAATTAGAGCAAATATAAGACTGAACGAAAAATATGTTTTAAAACAAAGCGACTTAAATTCTATTTAAGACATATATTGATTAAGAATATAGGGATTTCAGTGGCTGAGGGACCTCCTTCTCTGATTTTCAATGATTTGAAAGGCCAGTTGTCTTTCTTCCTCACTCTTTGTGAGCTTCTCATTAAACTCTGTAGCCAGTTTGACTCCTCGTTCAGCACAGTCGTTGATTACTTTGACTGCCATGACCCGATTACGGTGCTCCTCAATGTCTTCAAGTTTCTTGGGAATTTTTATTTTCAAACACTTGAAGATGTCTTGTGTTTGAGTTGTGACAAAACTGGTAATCTTTAAGTCATTGGGGTTTTGCAACATTCGGGGGTCCACCTTTCTTGCCCTCACTTTTCGAGGAGGCGCGTGGTGAAGGTTGTGGAGCATTAGAACCTTATCATCTTCAGTCACGAGGTTTGAGAAAAAGCCAAATCCTACAAGATCCTCACTCAAGTACCAACCATGGTTCTGAAGTTTTTTGAGGGCTGTAGCACCCACTTCCTTATCAACCTGGATCTTGTAGATATGTAGCATCTTGAGGAGGGTCAAATCATTTGCTGGAGCATCAATTCCAACTGGAGATGTATACCAAGCTTGAAGATAAACTGTCACTGAAAAGGCGTTTATTCGTATCAGAGCTTGTTTTTCATGAGGGGTGAGAAGGAATTGGTTCCTAAATAAGTAAATTTTTAAGGAATAGATGCCCTTTCCCATCCATCTAGCTCTGCTGTAAGCTCCTGGGTAGTGGAATCTGCTATCAGAGCCTTTATTTGTTTTAGGCATTGGACAACCAAGGAAGATAAGTGCAAGTTCTAAGTATTCCCTGTAGTCACCTCGAGTGTGGCCCTCTTGAAGTTTGGAGTTGATGAAAGAAATAAGCTTGTCTTTGTGCTTCAAGATCCAATGATCTAAAGATTCTGAGGTGAGATCATTGGGTTCATAGGGCTTGTAATTCTGCTGATCAATGTTATCCCAACAATCTCTGAATCAATTGAATAAGGGAATTTGTGGACTCGAAGAAGAGAAAAACGTCAAAAACTGCAGTGATAAGAAGCTCGTGGATATGGTAGCGGCATGCCAGAAAAAGGAGTGATCTCTGAAGGGCCTTTTGGATGATGGTACAAGCCCCAGCATGGATACCTGTATTGCTTGCAGTAGTATCAAAACAAAGGCCTGCTACCCACTCATTTACTTGTGGCCATTGCTTCAAGACATCTAAAACTGCTCTCCCCATTTCTTCTCCCGTTCCAGAAATAAGCTTTGGAATAGACAGTAATTTTTCTAATTCGCCTGCACCAGTCACAACAATGGGCATTACATCAATCTTACCCCCATGCATGGATGGAAGAAGCTTTCCATCAAAATGAATTATTAAAGGGGTATTTGGTTGGAAACTGGCTTTAATGTCTTCTCCCATCTGCATCCGTGTTGATCGCCGAGACCTGTAGATAGAGGATGATGAAAGTGTGATCTCTTCAATTTCCACTCCAGCAGCTGAAAGGGCAGGTGCCACAATGTGCATAGCAGCTCTTGCAGATGTTCCAGTGCGGTCCAGAGCAGCCAAGAACTTTTTATCCCTAACAATTACACCTGGTTCAAGCTTCTCCTTTTTTGAAGATGATGATGAGAGTGCTCTGTAGAACAATTCATCACCAGATGATTCTTCACTTCCTCCTGAACAGGAATTTTCATATTGGTTGAGATCCACAACCTTTGTCAATTGCCTCATTTCTTCCTTTGATTTCCTGCGAAGTTTTTCCATTCTTTCCATGCTTATCTGTCGTGCTTTTGCCTTTCTTGAAAACTCCTTGTTTTCTGGACCCATAATCATTTTCCGATCGTTCCTTTGATCCTTAAGAAAATCTTTATCCTCCTGCAATTTTATTTCTGTTTCCACTTCTGAATGAGCTACATCGAAAAGCTTCTTTAAGCTGGTGACAAATTCTGCTTCATTCTTCTCTTGGGTAGGAGTTCGTCGAGTTCGGTTCTTGACCAGCCCTTCATGCTTATTGTAAAGCCTTTTAAGCTTTGAGACAATATAAGGCTTGTGGGATGTAATTAAGGAGGCTTTTTCCCACATAGCAATAACTTCGTTGGCTACAGTTGCGCAAGCTACAGAGACATTTTGCTTTCCCACCTTAATGTGATAAAAAAGACGTTTAAGGACATCACTGTTAGTTGAAGCTGCTTCTCAGAAAAACCCTCTTCCAGCACTTGTCCGACCAACCAGACTTCACACTTGTTTCTGGTTTTTGCCATAATTCTGAGGGAAAAAGTTTTACCACCTGTTAGTCTTAATAATAATATAATATAATCATTAATCACTCACCTAAATTATATTATGACTTGATTACTGTAAGAAAGTTGTAAAGTAACATGAAGTAACCTTTCTAGAACAGTAAACTTGTGAAAATATCAGTAATTATAGATGAAAAAGCAAATAAAACATCATATAATCCATAAAGGGAAAAAAATGGAAATTCTAGAATAGTTATCCTGAAGGAAGAATTTTCTAGAATTCTCTCTAAAGAATAGGGGGGTTACTGGACCATTCCTGAAAATGACCTACTTATCTTCCAATTTTATTTATGAATTTTATATACCAAATTTAAGAGGACATCACAAAATAAATAAATATATTTGCCAGAAAAATGAAAATTTTCTCATGAGGGGTAAAATAGATATGCATTGAGGGGTGGGATAACAATAAGCTCTTGTCTTAATATTTTGCAGGAAGTCTTTATTCATGACATATTACTTTTTTAGTATGTGTGCGTTGAGCCATCATAAATTCGATTTTTCGAAACGGCCTAAATTATATATATATATATATATATATATATATATATATATATTTCTCCTATACTGTTATATTAATGGTTATACTACATCGTTTTGTATATTATTATTTTTTGATTATATATACGAGGGTAATTCAATAAGTATCCGCACTTTTTATTTTCACAATTTTATTTTCACATCTGATAGATTATAAACACATCACTTCTCAACATAGTCTTCCTGTTTCTCAATACACTTAGTCCAGCGATCTACAAGCTTCCTAATGCCATCACAAAAGAATGTTTTTGCCTGTGTGCGTAGCCAGTCATGCACCGCCTCCGTCAGGTCATCATCGCCTTGGAATCACTGACCTCTCAAAGCGTCTTTTAGTGGTCCAAACAGGCAAAAATCCGAAGGTGCCAGGTCTTGACTGTAGGTTGGATGGTCGAGAACTTCAAATTTAAGTTTTTGAAGGCATTTTCTAGTCTGTGCAGCGGTATGAGGGCGCGCATTGTCGTGTAACAGAATAACACTTCCCGACAATCTCCCTCTCCGTTTTGTGGGAATTGCTTGCTTTAACTCATTCCGAAGCATGTCAGAATACGATGCACTTGTTACTGTAGTTCCACGCTCTAGATAATGTTCAAGGATAGTGCCTCATGTATCCCAAAACAGTTTTAGCATAACATAACTCGGAATGAGTTAGGAACTTATAAGACAGCGGGCGCTCGGATGAACTCTCAATATGCGTCTGGCAGGAGCCAGGCGAACGCTACTCTCTCCTTCTCCTCTCTCTTAGGTTATGTATACCCCTTTGAGGGGTGAGGCCGTTCCAGCTTCTCCCCGAAAGAGGTCAGGTGGACTCCCCCAGCATGCTGGGGAGTTCCCCCTCATTGCAGCTTGGGGGATAACCCCTCCCCCTTGTTGCATAACCTCTTGCAACATTCCCCCTCCCCCTTGCAACATTGATCAACATTTGCAATTGCATTGGACTCTAACCTTTTGCGCCAATCCTACTTATGTAGAGGTGTCATGTCCACGATGGTCACAATGTATAATAAGTATATCAGGGGAGTAGACTTTCTTGATGCCTTCATTTCATATTACCGTATTCAAATGAGGTCGAAGAAGTTTTACCATAGATTATTCTTCCACTTTATTGATATGGTTATTGTGAATTCTTGGTTACTTTACTGTAGAGATTGTAAGTCCCTAGAAGTCCCAATAAAAAAACAAAGTGATCTTTTGGAATTCAGATCTCAGGTAGCGGAAGGCTTATGCAAGGAAGGGAAGAGTCTCATTACATCAAAACGAGGGCGTCCGAGTGCAGATTCAGAGGCTCACACTTCGAAGAAAAGAAACGAAAGGGACCGTGTAGGCCTATACCAAGTGCAGATGTAAGGGGAGATGGACTAGATTATTGGCCTATTGCCTCTGAGCGTCAGAGGTGTAAAAATCCAGGTTGTGACAGAAAAAGTGTAATTGCATGTAAAAAATGTGAGGTACACCTATGCCTAAATTTTAATGGTAATTGTTTTCATGAATTCCATGTACAATAAAAGATAACTTTAAATATATTTGTAGATTTTTTTTCATTATTACAGTCTGAAAAAAGAGAAAATATAATAGGTCGGAATTCAAGTTTTCTCATTTTGGACGGTTGTGCCAAATTTGGCACACACCCAGAAGTTGCCAATTGGTTGAACTATTTTGTATTTATGGCTCACTTTTCGTTTTTATAGGTCAAATAAAAGAAAACCTTTGTAATATTTGTTTTTAAAACCTTTTTGTTTCTAATTTCAACGTTAAGAGGCTAGGATTGAAAATGTCATTATTTTTATATTTTAGGTTTAGCAATGATTGAATTAATTAAGTAATTCTGTTAGTTGCACATTTTTGTAGAAGATTAATTCGAATTATTGCAGTACCAGACGTATTTCATTATTTAATTTACATTAAATTCTCCCCAAACTCTAAAATTCAGCATTTTTAAACTGATCTAAAACAATTATAGCACTTAGAATATTCTAAATTATTATTTCAATGACTAAATCAATAGTGGCCCACTATTTCAACCCTTTGAGGACCAAGGGACATATTTGTCCCAACGGAAATAATAATATAAATTGTACAATGATGCAACGTTTCTACAAATACATCTACAATTCAATGTTCCCTCTAAGGTGTGCGCGTGTGCGCGCGCACACGCGTTGTGAAACCCACACACACAGCAAAATAAAATGCGCACAGGCTCACACGTATCATGAGTCACGACAGTAAATGAAGTAATTTCAAAAATTTTAGTTTAATGAATTCTATAAAGAACAAATTAAGAAACCGCTTGAAAGAAAATCATTTGTACATGCTCATGCGAATTAAAAGTTACCTGAATGATGACGGATGTATTAATCTTCAGAGAGTTTATTTGGAATGGGCAAATGCTAAAGATCGTAGGGAGAAATCATAATCATACTTAAATGAAAGGCACTTTCACTTAATGTTATTTTGATTATATTTTATTTTATTGAATTTTATTATTTTTTATTTTATTCCTATTTTGTGAATGGATAAAATCATGTATTAATCTTGATAGTCTATTTTAAATTGCTAAATGCCAAAAATTGTTTTGAGAAATGATAACTAAAATAGTCATTTTCAATTAATGTTATTTTTATTTTATTTCTTTATTTTGTTGAATTTTATTTTACTATTTTTTATTTTATTCATATTTTTAGAATGGATAAAATGTTTTCTTTTTTAAGAATATATAATATTGTAAACAGTTTTTTTAATATCCATTTAATAGTACCGTAATGATCAAGCTATCACCTTATGGAAATAATATTTATTAAGTATTTAATATTTATATATATTTAATTTTGAAGATAATAGCGCTCAGAAAAGTTTGCAAAATTTTTCACTATGAATCTAAATGTATGCACGACGAAAATTTCTTGCCCACACGGACTAAAAAAATTAGAGGGAACAATGAATTCGACATGTTTATATAGGTATCGTTTAGTTGTCGGAATATTAACCCCAAAATGGGTCATTTGAGTGACTATAGTTACAAATATATCTAACTGTAGATAACAATAAAACTTACACTTTCAAGTTCAAAGAAATGTATACCGTTCGTCAAAGGGTTAAACTGAACTAAAACAATTATAATACTTAGAATATTCTAAATTATTATGGTTTTAGTTGGGCATACCCAGTAAATATCATTTTCTACGCATATTTAAAAAAAATGGAATTTATGGGATAACTCAATCATTTGCACCTTCTACAATTCAATAAATAAAATTAACACGATTTTACTCTCTGGGGATATGCAAAAGGGTTTCAGCCAGATTTGTAATGTGGTGTCTCAATATATTGCAGTTAAACACAGAGGTGGAAAATTGAAGAAGTATTTCTATATTGGTGGGTTTTTAGGCTAAAACAGTACGTTAAGAATCTTTGTAGTAAAGTATTGGACAGTCTTCAGCAAAATGAATGACTGCACACTTTTTTAACATTGCTATTTAAAATCCGACGAATGGGGCGTGAGAACAAGTCTACGACATTTTGATTGGTTCAAGGCCCGCATACATGGGGCATAGCAACGCCTACAGAGCCGTTATCCACCAATCAGAAAGCCTTCGAGTTGGGTCAACGCTCCACATATAAAGAGGGTCCGACCACGTTCAAATCGTGTCATATCAGTTGCTATTTTAACGGTGAATAATCACTCATTTGCTATCCATAATGAATACAGACAGTCAAAGAGGGCCCTATTGTTTATCATGCTTATATGAAGTTGGGGACCATGGGTAAGCTACATTCGCGAAGGGATTTGTGTAAATATACACTGCCTTCCAAATTATTAAGCAGATTGCATTTTCTCCAATGTTTTCAAGTTTTTCACCGATTTCAATGAAATTTATAGCAAATAATTACTATATATAAAAACACTGATGGTATTCATTTCGATAAAATATTTTGATAATTAAAATAATTATCTCTTTTTATTGAAAAATATTTAAAATATGATGTTCCGAATTATATAAGCAAGTATTCTATTTACAGATCTAAATGGTGAAAATAGGTAAGAAGAAGGATTTAACACCAACTGAGAAAAGAAAAATAGTCAAGTTACTCGCTGAAAATATAAAATCTATTGAAATTGCGAAGCAGTTTGGCAGGGCTTATCGAACTGTAAACAAGTTTGTAGCGGAGGGTACCAAACTGAGGCAGCGAAGTGATAAAGGAGCTATAAGAAAAGTGACAAGGCGGCAGATATCTGTAATCAAGCGCAAAGTTGCAAAGCACCCATTGTCCTCAAGTAAAGAGGTTTTTGAGCAGGCTGGCATACATAATGTACCAAGAACATCTCGATGTGGAATCCTCCAAACAATTGGCAAGACGTGTAAACCTACAATTCAACAACCATTCACACCCAGGCACAAGAAGCAGCTTGTTGAATGGGCGCGTCAGTTCTGAAAACAGATTTTAATACTGTATTGTTCACCGATGAATGAAAAGCAACCCTTGAGGGACTTGATGTTTGGTCAAGAAGATGGATTGCTGAGAGCCAATTTCTACCATCGAGATTAAGACGCCAATAAGGTTGAGGTGGTGTCATGTTTTGGGCAGGATTGATAGGCAATGAAGTAGCTGTCCCATACAGAGTGCCTGATGGTGTAAAAATGAATGCCCAGTCTTACACAAACTTTCAAAAAGAAAACCTCATTTCATGGTAGAGAGTGACCCTAAGCAATCCATCTTCTTGACCAACCATCAGATCCCTGAAGGGTTGCTCTTCATTCATCGGTTACAATACAGTATTAAAATCTGTTTTCACGTACTGACACGCCCATTCAATACGCTGCTTCTTGTACCTGGGTGTTAATGGTGACTGATCGTAGGTTTACAAGTCTTGCCAATTGTTTGGAGGATTCCACATCGAGATGTTCTTGGTACATTATGTATGCCAGCCTGCTCAAAAACCTCTTCACTTGAAGACAATGGATGCTTTGCAACTTTGCGCTTGATTATAGATATCTGCCGCCTTGTCACTTTTCTTATAGCTCCTTTATCACTTCGCTGCCTCAGTTTGGTACCCTCCGCTACAAACTTGTTTACAGTTCGATAAGCCCTGCCAAACTGCTTTGCAATTTCAATAGATTTTATATTTTCAGCGAGTAACTTAACTATTTTTCTTTTCTCAGTTGGTGTTAAATCCTTCTTCTTACCCATTTTCACCATTTAGATCTGTAAATAGAATACTTGCTTAATAATTCGGAACATCATTTTACATATTTTTCAATAAAAAGAGATAATTATTTTAATTATCAAAATATTTTATCGAAATGAATACCATCAGCGCTTCTATATATAGTAATTATTTGCTAAATTTCACTGAAATTGGTGAAAATCTTTGAAAACATTGGAGAAAATGCAATCTGCTTAATAATTTGGAACGCAGTGTGTACTTGTTTATATATATATATATATATATATATAATATATATATATATATTATATATATTTATATATATATCATGGCTGGAGCCACCCTCAATTTTTGCGGCTATTGACAGGGGAAATCTTCTGTCGTCCCAGGATGTTGCAAACATCTGTGAAACCGAAGAGAACGAACGAGGCATCGGACAGAAACATGTGCGAAATGTAAGTAGAAAAATTATGTACCTGTATTTCCACCAAAGCTTTTCTGTTTTACACCTCTCCCGTAACTCATGCAAAATAGCTTCTAGAATGCGAGTGAATATTCCTTTTTAAAGTTAAGAGCTGTGTTCATATTTTCACTTTTTAATAGAATTTAAACTGTGGCCTGTAATAAATTATTTTTTCAATTTCTCTTTGCTTAACCGAGCTTACCACGATTAACCTAACCCTTCGTCATACGCATACAATTGAATTAGCTAGGTAATCAATTAATCTAACAAGGTATTCAATTAACCTAAGTGTTATTTGATCGGATACCCTGGCTGTTTAAGCATCTCTACCCCAGAGAGAGATTAGGTTTAAAATGAACTAGTTCAATAACACGAACCTCCCTGAGTGGTTCGAAAGGGTTTTGAGGCTTCACCTTGTCCTTGTAACTCCTTGTAACTCTCTCTCTCTATATATATATATATATATATATATATATATATATATATATAATATATATATACACTTCCATAAACATATATACACATACACATACATATATATATATATATATATATATATATATATATATATATCTATATATATATAATATATACATATATATATATATGTATATGTATTATATTATATATGTTTATGGAAGTGATATATTATATATATATATATATAGGAAGAGAGAGAGTTACAAGGAGTTACAAGGAGTTATATATGGGTGGTCCTTATTTTCGAATGTCTGAATTATCATGCTCCCAACCTCTTATATGGTGGCAATTATCACAAAAATAATCCTCGTAAAATATTTCTTGAAATATAAAATTTACAGGTAGCTCAAACGAACAGAAGTTTGCGCGCCAATTTGCCATTGCCCCATATGCATGCTGGTTAAATATGAGAAGTGTTAACCCTCTTCAGATCGAGTTGTTTTTTTACACAACTAATTAAAACTAGGTTTGTAAATAGTTCCTGAAATTAGATCACTACGGGGCTCCACTGTACTATCTGAAGATGTTTTTCAATAACATGACATGAAATTCAATAAAAAAATGTTTAGCATCTTTGTAATTTAGCATTAATATGCACAATTCTACTACTTGTTGGAGGCGATAGATGGCATCCCATTACTCGTGGTATGTATGCGCTGCCTGACATACAGCGCAATGCACTACAGTTCAGTGTCTCTCTTGCTGCTACGTGGCTACGAGTGTTGTGTAGCTGCTGCCACTATACAAGCGTATCTGCTCAGTGCTTATCTGAGATAATAGGGTTAATAATAGTACAGGATCTGGCCTAGAGTTCGTATTATTTTTGGGTGCAGAGGTTTTGACGACTGATCTAGACTAATTTTGGGGCGTAGAATCCGAATTTTTCTATGCCATCGCACCAAATTGGTGTGAAAGTGGTCAAAATGGCAAAAAATTGGCAAAAATAGCAAAATTTTATCAGTTTTCCGTATTTTTGTCATAGTCTTGAGTTGAAAATTTTTTAAGGGCAATTGTTTGTTTGAGAATCTGTGTTTGTAACATACTGCTGCCTGAACCAAGAAAACTCACAAAAATGTCAAAAAAATAACAGCAAAAATAGTAAAAAATTAAGTAAATATTGTCAAAAAATAGCAAAAATGAAATTTTTGGCTATTTTGGTGTATAAACTAGCTCCAACCAATCTTATCGAACTAAATAGTCAAGAAATTAGATATTAATAGCTCTACTAAAATTTCCTAACACAAAAACATGTACAAATGTCTAAATTTTGGGTTACAATGATTAAAAATGGTTGTAGAATATTTTAAAAAATAGACAAAATATAAAAAATAGTGCTAATTTTATAAAGCTCTTAGGTTTGCATGTTGTAAAAGACTGTGAGATAAGATCATGTATTATTCCTGATGATGAAGTTGACTGAAAATCCTGCAAAAGTGGCAAAGAGTTTGGCAAAAATGACAAAAACTGTCAAGGCCGCTTATGTGATTGAGAAAGAGTGTTACCGTCACTCAGGTGCATCTTTTCAGTGCAGCACCACGGCAACGGGCTAAGTTATAGCTAACTTAGTGGGAACGACCTCATTTAATGATGAGGCCCCATTGTTGTTTTGTTTTTTTCTGCTCATTTTTTTGTTTATTTGAAACTTTTATTGAAACATTATTTACAGATAAAAGCACTATGGCTTTTGTGGTATCATCTTCCGACACCAAGAAAATGAAACAGAAGTACAATGGACAGATTTGTTCATCTGTAATTTTATTCAGTTACCTGCTGAAATTCAGGCGTTAGGATTTTGGCATGTTCTTTGATTGCACTTGCAGAATGAGCAGCATGGTATGGATGACGCAGTGCAAGGGCATTTTGACCTCTTGGTACAGGTTTTGCAGCTGCAAGGTTCAATCAAATCCTGAGGTTTATCTGGGTAATCGGTTAGTTGAGGTTCCAAAAGTCCCTCATCAGACTTTACGTAACCATAGTCAAGTGGATTTAAATTTTCAGATATGGAGCCATATGGAGAGTCAAGCCAAAGTTGAAGAGCAAGGAAGCTGAGTAAAATCGATTTTGTCCCCAGTTTTGTAGTATTGTTCAGATCTTAGTTGATCAAATGATATGGATTTTGACTTGGGTTTGATGCAATGAACCAGAAAGTTTTCGGCACCTTCGATTATTTCCTCTGTAAGTGGTTCCTTGCCAAAGTCCTTAATTTCATCAAAGTAGTTTGACTGCTTCAGTACACTAGATTTTGTGCCTACTTTACTGACACTGTCACAACCAGTTAAAGCATGCAAGGCAGGTAAAACTTGGATCAAATCGTTTTCAAGCTATTGATGCAAGCCATGCAGAGGAATGATTTTGCGACTTGTTCCAGAGCCTTTAACAAACCATAATTCCTTCAGGCCATGCTCAATCCATTTTGTTACATGGTAGATGAGGCACACAAAGATATCAGTATCACTGGTAGCTACTGAAACTGTAGCTCCACCACCAGGCATTGCTTTATCCACCACATAGTTTACATGTAACATCACTTTGTCATCTGCTTCTTCTTGTGAAGAACAAAGCTCAGGAATTTCGCAGACCTTCCCATTTTGGAATTGGACACAAACTTCAGGTTTTTCAAGAGTACCACCTCCCAGTACAATTACTTTATCTCCATGGTAGTTTTCCATGAAAAAGCCGACAAAAATTTTTTGGAAGTTCGCCTTGTTATCTGTGGAACTCCAATACTTGTTGAAGTCAATTGGAAGCCTCTGCTCAGGTGATGTTATGGAAATTTGTATTTTCGAATGCGCAATTGCTCGTCTCATCCGTTCTCCAGTCTTGATGCTTGAAGCCTTGTAATTTTCAAATAAGATATGAATTGTGGTTGACTTGGATCCCATACTCAAAAACATATTTAAAAGTGATTGTGCAAATTCACCAAATGTTTTCAACATTGCTTTTTTCACCGGGAATTTCCTTACTTCAGCCATAAAATCTATGATCATTGCATCATTCCCTTCTAACAACAATGGGAGGTCTTCACCCAGTTTCTTTTCAAGTTCAGATCCCAATTCCCATTTCTTAGATTTCTTCAAAAACCATCACTGTCTACAAGAAAAAATGGAAGAGGTGTAATTTCATGGAAAAGTAATTGATTCAATGGAAATTCCCTGAGCTGAGCAAATGCAATGTAGTTCAGTGCTGCAATGGTTTCTTTTTTATGTCATATTCCTTTCGTTTCCTGGAAGTGTTCTTCGCTGTTGCGGGTTTTTGCCTCTTAATTGCTGCAAACAAAGTTTCTGTTTTTTCCTCAAGCCGTTCGGTTTTGAAATTCTTGTAAGCAACATCTCTATCCAGGCAAGTAATGTGATATGTATAAGACTCTTTATCCTCTTCACCGGTAGCAATGTTTCTGAATGGTTTGCCATCTAATGTTTTGCTCAATGTGTTTCCAACTTTGCAAATGTACTGTTGAATAGCTCGGACATTATTGGAGCTCGATAAGGCATGGCTCTTGGAGAATTCATGATGAATATCATACTCGTCACGATTTTCAAACTGGCCGGAACCTCTTATTTGTGAAGAATATAAGTCCTTCTCATGTTTAATAATATTTCACATTGCCACTGCTTCCTTTCTCCGAGTAAAGCCAATTAATCCTCCGGACACTTTTGCAGGCTTATTATAATGTTGCTCAAGTGCCTGGTCCATTGGAACTCCACTACATTGTCGTGTCGTTCTCCTCCCTACAAAACCACCACTAAGGAATGATTTGTGGAAATCAGGAAAATGTACCTCAAGGTTTAAACAATCCTTAAAGAAGATTGGTGCCCATCTGGCGTAGTTGGTTCTATTGTAGGCGAAGAAAAGTGGGATTGATCTCTGTATGGAAGGAAGAAATAGTGACCAATCACCTGTCCGCATTGAGTAGGTTAAATCTCTGATGATTGGATACAATCTATTGGTAAAATGATACCAGTAATGAAAGTTTTCATTACTATCAGACCTCTGCTTTATATATTGTTGAAAGGATTGAGACAGAGTATATATCGAAGACTTAAAGTCGTCCAATTGCTCTTGTTCTGCAACCATAATTGAAATTTTAGTTGCAGCATCTTGATATAAGGTACGATGTTCATCGACACTCAAAAACCCATCGAACATAATGCTTGTTATTGCTTCGTGCACGAAAGATAATCCTTGCTTGGCTCTCACATAATGATTGCCATTCATAACGGATTTTACTGTGTCTGGACCGAAACATTCGCTTTCAACCAAAACAGATTCAATTCCCGATATATGAAGATAAGATCCAATACAAGCAAGTACAATCTTCTCAAAATGGAATCCACCCAATCCGATAAACAAATTACTGAACAGATCTTTTTTCAGGAGCTGAATTTCCTTCGCAATAGCATAAACTCCTTCATCACACCACAGTGCACCGTATGGCTTACTCTGCTGCTTAAGCACGTCCTGAAAGTTAATCATTGTTGTAAAAATGGTATCAAATTCAGTTGCTTTGTATGGCAGTATGGGAGTGAACGCAATAGTTGTAGGCTTCAAGCTATCTCCTACAAAAGGGCTTTCGACAGCAACAAAGCTTGGAACAAAGTCATCATTATCAGTATTTGAGTTAGTTGAAGAGCCCTGTATTGTGGTTGTTCTATGTTTGTATCGCATCACAAACCACAGGAAATGGTCGAGATTAACAGTCTCTAGTAAATGATCGTTTGCCTTGTATTCAGAGACTTGGAAATCTTGACTTATTGTACCTCGTTCATGTCTTGGTCCAATCGAGATAATTTCTTGGCAAGGAAGAACGCTTTGTAACTTGCCAAGCCGGAGGGTTGACTCTGGAGCTTCACTGATCTTATTAGTATGCTGTTGTGTTGGTGCAGAGCTTAATGGAGCATTTTGGAATAAAACTAGCACCGTATCGTGTGTCGAACCAATTCCAGACAAGGTATTTTCCAAGGTGTCAAAATTATCCATTGCTGCTTGAATTGGATGGTTTTGATCAAATACTGGAGGAACTGGAACTCTATGTGAACCACATAAAGATATTGTACGTTTTGCTAGTGCAAAATTTATTTTGCGAACTTCTTGATATCCTACACAAATGCTCCGTTTGTTTGCAATTTCAATAAGATCTTTAGACTGTGACAGGTTATGTATAGTTTGAGCAAATCCGACATGCAATGGGGTGGGCTCCAAACCATTATGAAGGATGTAAAACAACATCTGGAAGATAGTGTCACACTTCAGCATCAACTGATTGTTGCTATCTGATACATTCCGGGTGGAAAACAAATGCTGAAGAAATTCCATCCATATTGGAGGACGTTCATTTTGGAAGCGTTTTAAGGCTAGATCAAGATCGTTTGGATCACAATAGCTAGAGCGTAAACCAAAACTGTAAGTTTTTAACTCTTTCCTTAGGTCCTTAGCAACGTTTTCGACAGATGATTTCCGCAAAGTTTCAACAATTCTTGCACTCTCAATCTGGACAGAATAAACCATCTGGGATTTTCGTTTGTTGCTAGGATATGTAAAATAAATGGTGTCCTTAAATTTGTCTATAAGCAGGCTCTTAACCAAATAGTTACTGATAGATTCATCCTGGTTCAGCTTTTTATTGATCTCTTGTCTCAAGTAGGTGACACTGTATCCACAGCTTGTGAAGTCTATTTTTGAGACTACATCATTAAACGCTTCTTGAACCATGTCAGTAGAACCCATAACTTCATTTTCTTGCTGTCTGTTTTCCAAAATCGTCTCTATTCTGCGATCATAGGCTGCAAAATGCTTCTTTATACAATTATTATGATAGAATACATCTGCAGCGAATACATCTTTGTATTCGTTCAACATCGCTACTCTGGTAAAAACATCGTCTTGGAACAAGTGAGCATAACTCAATAACTTTTGGGCACGACCTGGAGTACATATCCGAAACAAATCATGGTCAATGTTTCCACCTTTCAATTTGACTCGAGCTGAACCACAAAATACACACTTTCATATCCTTGATATGCTGTGTTTTAATCCTTTTGCTTGAACTATTTTCTGGAGGAGTTAATGCTTCCCCTAAGGAGGAATCGGAGGGTTCAGATTCAGCATTTTTAGACTTCTGGCTACGTTCAACGAACTTTTTATATGTTGCATAGCACGAAGTGCTGTGATACTGGATATAAGGAGTCTGACTCTCAGTAAGAGCTTTCAAACGCTTGCTTCTGTCATCATTTGGGTACGCAGAAGCCAACTGAAGCAAATTTTTTATTCCATGTTCTCCGCTGCTCAAATATTTCTCTCCACTTGGGCTTTTGTTCTTCTGGCACAAGATACATTTACCAAGGTTTGAGCTATGCTTCTTTTCTGGCACAAGTTGACATACATCCTGAAAAAATAAAATATACTAAGACTTCTTGCAATTGCAATTATAATAAACTGGTTCTATTCTATACATATAAAAATTCATTTGTAACACATTGGTCTTTATATTTATGTTTTAAATATTCAATTCGATTATTACTTACCATGATCTATCAATGAATACAGGGATCCTCAATTTGTAGCTACTACCAATACTAAACCTGAAACACAATAAATATGACTTAGTTACTCTAAAGAAATCAAATAGATCGATTCTATAAGAAGTTCAAGCATTTTACAACAAGCAAGCCTAAGAATAACATAAAATTAGTACTATTTTTTTATATTTTGGCTATTTTTTCAAGTATTTTACAACCATTTTTATCGATTTATACCCGAAATTTAGACATTTGTATACTTTGTTTTAATAAATTCTTGCAGAGCTATTAATATCTAATTTCTTGACTATTTAGTTCGATATGATTGGTTAGAGCTAGTTTATGCACCAAAAGCCAAAAATTTCATTTTTGCGATTTTTTGACAATATTTACTTAATTTTTTACTATTTTTGCTGTTATTTTTTGACATTTTTGTCAGTTTTCTTGGTTCAGGCAGCAGTATGTTACAAAAACAGATTCTCAAACAAAAAATTGCCCTTAAAAATTTTTCAACTCAAGAATATGACAAAAATACGAAAAACTGATAAAATTTTGCCATTTTTGCCAATTTTTTGCCATTTTGACCACTTTCGCACCAATTTGGTGCGATGGCATAGAAAAATTCGGATTCTGCGCCCCAAAATTAGTCTAGATCAGTCGTCAAAACCTCTGCACCCAGAAATTTATACGAACTCTGGGCCAGATCCTAGACTATAACTTCTGTATTTATTTAAGAAATTGTACTGTAATGATGGCAAAACACAAGTGATCAAGCAATGCTGCGCTTTACCTTGTGGACAAAACGTCGGAGAAGCTGACAGGGCAAAAGCTCCCATCCATCGGAAAGGTCCTTGCAGTCTTCCTCCACAATCATCTTTCGCTTCATAAACCAATTCGTGAAGCAGCCACTGATGTGATGAATGAAATTTTGGAGTTTTGGGCCCGCGCTCGAGTCCCCGTAAAACGGAAAGATCACATTGTTGGAAAAATAATGAAGTTAAACAAAGAATGGCAGCTGCTTCGAAAAAACAAGAACTGGCGTTCAGAAACCCAAATCAGGAAGGAAGAAGAGTTCAAATCTCAGATGGAGAACCTTTTTGACATCGCTCATGAAAATGCTATTCAAATGGTCAAAAACGAAGAGGATCACCAATTCCTGCTAGCCCAAAGGGAGCCAGGCAGACGTGGGACGATGGGTTCTGTGGATACCGTACTGTCAAAAACGGAGCAAAATTTGCAAACAGAAAAGCAGCTCAAGATATGCAGCTCCGGAAAGCCAAAGAAGAAGCGGAAGCATCCTGTTCTATTGGAACGCTGGTGTCATCAAGTAGCAGCAACGAACATTCTTCAGAAGATGAACCACAAGAAACCTGTGGTGGTGAGCCTCTTCCAAAACAAAGCCGTGGGGTGAATAACATTTTGACTCCGGCACTTGCTTCAGCTTTAGACCGTTCTTTAATCAGTGACAGAAAGGCACCAATTGTAATAGCGGAAACTGCCCGCAGTCTGGGACATGACTTGAGAAAACTGGCCATTAATCGGGAGCTCGGGAGCGTCATCATGCCAAGACAGCAGAAACTTTGAAAAAAAAGTAGCAGACGATGTTCCCTTGATTATTCACTGGGATGGCAAACTCCTAGTGGACCTCACAGGGAAAGAGCGTGTGTACCGGCTCTCTGTTCTAATGTCTGGACTGGGAGTGCAACAGCTTCTTGGAGTCCCCAAAATTCCGTCTGGTACTGGAGAACACCAAGCACAGGCCGTGCGGGATAAGCTTCAGGAATAGGAATTGAGTGACAGAGTTGTTGGAATGAGTTTTGACACTACCGCATTAAATACGGGACATCACTCCGGTGCTTGCGTCCTCTTAAAACAAAAAAACTTGGAAGAGATCTCCTCTACTTGCCATACAGACATCACATCATGGAACTTGTTTTTGGTGCAGCTTTCCAGGCCTGCATGGGACCAACTTCTGGGTCTGAAGTCCTCTTGTTCAAATGATTTCAGCGTTTCTTTCCTCAACTGGATACGAGTCAGTTTTCATCGGTATTTATATCTGCGTATTCACCGTCACCACTTACATGAGAGCCTGGTTCCGCGCCCCATTGCCAGCAGCTGCACCGCTGGAGGATCTGAATCTGATGAAGGCTCTGTCCAGTTATCCACATACAATGATTGAAAAGGCTACAACAGCCAAATTCAGTGACCACTAGTGGTATCTCTCTGAGAGCTTGGTTGCATTAGTGCTGTTTGATCCAGAAGTTTCTGTGGCTACGAAGAATCAAGGTTATGGAATCCAAAGAAAGAGATAAGGATGTACGAAAAAAGTTCAACAAAACAGCTTTCAAGCCGACAATGACCCTGGATGCCTTGGCCTCAAAACAATCGAAGAAGCTATTCGTTATTTCAACCTGCTGCAGGATTTCTTGGAGAAAGATCCTAATGACTGAAATTCCTTTCCCTCATTCCAAGACTCTACGTACAAGATATGTTTCTAGCATAAATGTGATCAATGATAATGCTGAACGCGCAGTAGCTATTACAAAATTTCAACCAGAGGCATACAAAAGATGAAGAACAACTGCAGTTCCTTCTTCAAGTTGTGGCTGACCATCGCCGATGTTTTCCCGACAGCAAAAAGGAGACTTGATTGGGCAACGGTGAGTGGTTTGGCAACCATGACACCCCCGTCTTGAACGGCTAATACCCAACGATATAGTTGGGGGGGACTCAAATGCCATGGTCTCATAAGGATATAGAGTAAAACTTTGAAGTCCTTGAGCTACGTCTAAATATTAATTGATTCAAATGAAATGTCTACCCAAGCGTTTCTACATTATATGCCACCATTTCAGGAGTTGGGAGCCACCTCTTTCCTAACCTCAAAATTAGACATGTAAATAAGGACCACCCATATATATATATATATATATATACACACATTTTAACTGCAAACAACACAGTATAATTAATGTAAAGAACGACACTTGTGTAGAAGAGCGTTCCGCACAAGATGAGGAGGAGAACGAGCAAATGAAAAATGAGGTACCTCCCAGGAATCGAACCTGGGATCATCCAATTGCCGGTCGGATATGTTAACCACTACACCAAGGACCCCGATTAGTCAGTACTCGTAATTCTCCTACATACGAGCGGAATCAAATGCCCTGAGGGGGCACCTTCGCATGCCGTACATAAATGCATTTTAACTGCAAACAACACACAGTATAATTAATGTAAAGAACGACTCTTGTGTAGAAGAGCGTTCCGCACAAGATGAGGAGGGAGAACGAGCAAATGAAAAATGAGATACCTCAGAGGAATCGAACCCGGGATCATCTAATTGCCGGTCGGATATGTTAACCACTACACCAAGGACCCCGATTAGTCAGTACTCGTAATTCTCCTACATACGAGCGGAATCAAATGCCCTGAAGGGGCACTTTCGCATGCCGTACATAATTCATCGCAAGCGCCGGCAATAGGTGCAATATTACTATAAGCTCTTGAGCAAAGCGGGAACAGAGCGTCTGTTGAATAATCCGGTTCTAATGTTCCCCCTAAGGCGACTCCATTGACGTATAGAGTTATATTTTTAAGGCCGAAATTTTCGAAATTAAAGGCGTTCATTTTATACTTCCCATTCACAGAAACGTGTTCCTACATTCAAATTAATAACCTTTTAGGTAGAGCTCCCAGGGCGACTTTTTCTATCTGCTTCGAGGCCAAGTCTGCTGGCACCGTGTATAGGTTGATCTGTACTCTGTTAACTGGATATTTTACTGTGACCTGTGGTAAATTTTTTTCAATTTCTAATTGTTTAGCCGAGCTTAATTTCGCTCGGCGTACGCGAAGGTATGTTTCCATAACATGAATCACCACGGGCTTTGCGCTCTCTTCTTGGTCAGCTCCCAGATTGAAACAGATGGGCCCCCCTAGAAAAAAGGGAAGTTGGCCCCCTAGACCTGAGGTAAAAAAAATTGGCAGCCAATCTATTATACTCGTATATAAAGTTTAAATAAACATAAGTCAGTTGGGCCTGATGAGATATATCCTAGAATCTTAATTGAGGGTGTTGACAGTATTTCTATTACATGAAATAGATATAATTTATTTAGATTTTTGTAATTATTTGTTTGTATTTTTTTATTTTGTATTTATTAATATTGTATTCTTTTTTTTTTTTTTGTATTTATTAATAGTATATAAAAAGGCAAATGTATTAATAACTTCTTTAATTTGTTAAAATTATTGCAGGTTTTAAACTTTTAGAAAGTAGCAAAAATTAATAAATTTACCAGCCTAAAATACAGTTTTGCCAACCTGCCTGTCACTGCGACATTTTTAACTTCATTAGTTTATTTAATAGTTGCATACATGCTTCATTAAAATCAATTCCAATTTATCAAAGTAAGTCTCTTATTTTTGTTATTGCTGTTATATATGTATAATTATATTTTACCCATTTCTATGTCCATATATAAAAGATATATAGAGTTATGTATATATTTTATATAAAGCTGCTATATATAAAGATAGATATAAAAATAAATAAGAAAATACATGTAATAGTATTGAAAAAAGATTGCAATACATTACATTACAATTACATTACAATACAGTTACAGAATACATATATTCATTCATTATAATATAATTCAAGTATTGTTATTTGTTTTGAAATTTGTTGATCTTGATTATATTAAATGCAATTAGTAAATCAGATTACTTTACTAATTTTATTTATTTTTTTATATTTCAGGTAAGGTGTCTAAAATATTTAGACAGTGGGTTCAGGAATTCTATTAAAAGTCTATATAAAACCATAATATATATATATATATATATATATTATTTCATAAAAACAGCGTTAATCGACCAATCGCTAAAAATATAACCAAAATCGTACTCCCGCCAGAGTACTGACTCTCAATTCCTTTCAACCTTTGGAAATTCTGGGCGACAATGTTATACTCCTCTTTTGGCGCGCTCTGACGCACCGAAAAGAGCTGGAGTTGCCATCTTAGTTCGTTCGAAGTTCTACTACGAGTAATACGTATCGGTTTGACTCCGTAATTTTAGCCCGTTATTATTTCAATTAACTTCGTTTTATAATAAAATGCCAAGATTTAACATCATTCACTAATGATTCTAATAAATGTCAACTTCTTTTAAGATCTAGAATTCATTTTATTCACTCGTCGTTCCACCTATATATATATATATATATTTATACCCGGGTGTTAATCGTTGACCCAAGTGTTTGAGAACGCCATTGTGGATTGTCTTACACGAGGAGAACCATCCAGGGGTAGCTATTTAGATTGAATTGGAATTTCATTAACGTTCGTCAAGTTGAACCTTCGACAGGTTGACTGGGGTTATCAGCTTGAAACGAGTTAATTGCGATTCACGAGCTTAATCTGACTAGCGGTATATATTGTGGAACAACCAATTGCATAATGTCGCAAACTAAATCGATACTTTATAGTTAGGCTAGTAAAGACTAACTTATTTGTCAATCTAAATTAAACAAATTTAAATCTACTCAACTTCATCTAAATTAAACCGATTTAAATCTACCCAACTTCAGTCTAAATTAAACAATTAAAAGCGTCCAAGTAGTGGGAACCCTAAGTTTTAATTTAAACAATACATTTTCGAACCTGAGGTAAGGGTGGACGCGGGTAGCCGTGGAGATACCCTTTTTAGGTTGCTGAATTTTCCACGTAAGGAAATGGAACACGTGAAACGGAAATCTGCAGCACAGAAACGGAAAGATAAACGAGAAGCAGAAAGAAATGATTCAGCAAAAAAGTGCAGGCCTATAACAGCATTTATGATATCAACACCTATATCTACATGTCAGAAAGAGGAAAGCGACTTACAGAGAAATTCAACTACAACTGTTCATGCTGATACTATAGATCTAGGACATAAAGATGAAGGTATGCCTAACGTTTTTGAGACTGTAGATGCTGATTTTTATGATTCTGAATTAGCTGGTGGAATAACAGTAACTGAACCTAGGCCTGTACATGTACATAATCAAAAAGATCTAGTAGCTGATTTAAATAATGATGAGAATCAACCAACATTTAGACAGGATAAGCTCTTTCAATATCCTGCACGAACAGATTTGAAATTTTTTTCAAAGAGCATCCAATTCAGCCACATGATCATGATCTGCCATTTAATGTAAAGTTATATAAGCGAAAAATTATGGGTGACACTGTCTCATGACACTGGTTAACATATAATAAGAAGAATAGATCACTATATTGTTCATTTTGATTGGCATTTGAGTCACCAACCTCTTCTAACCCATCTGCTTTTGTACAAGGATTTAATGATTACAGACGCATTAGCCAGTGCTTATCAGAGCATGAATCAACTGGTATACATAGCAAGCATGCTCAGGAATATATCAGTGTAGTAAATGATGGTGGTTTAGCTCGTTTTTTCGCTGCATCATTGCAGAAGCGAAAAGATGAAGTACTAAAGCAGAGAAATATTGTTGCCAGAGTTGTAGATATAATAAAGATGTTAGGTAAACAAGCTCTTCCTTTTCGTGGACACAGAAATGAGTCAGCATATTCTCTTCTTGATGAAACAGAAAATCATGGAAATTTCTTAGCTACTGTGCAGTTGATGGCAAAATATGATCCTATTATGGCTTCTCATGTTTCCATGGTGAAGGAAAAGTCTGAACAACGATGTGAAAGATTGGAAAAACAAAGAAAGGCACAAAGTAAAGGTCGTGGTAGTCTTGTCACATTCTTGAGTAAAACAACCATCTCTTCTTTGACCCAAATTATGAAGAATATGATACAGGAAAAAATTACTCAAGAAGTTGCTGATGCCAAGTATTATTCCATACAAGTAGATTCAACCCAGGATATTTCATCAAATTGATCAATTTAGTATTGTTATTCGATATGTACTAAATGGTACTATCCATGAACGACTACTTGCAATTGTTCCAAGCAATGATGGTACAGGGCAGGGACTTTTTGACCTATTAAATGAAACATTATAACGTCTTGAAATAGATCCGAAAAACTGCTTATCAGATAGCACAGATGGCGCTGCAAGCTACCATGGACAATATAATGGCTTACAGAGTAAAATTGCTGATGTAGCTGATCAGCATGTTCATGTATGGTGCTATGCCCATGTACTCAATTTAGTAGTTACTGAAACCACGAAGTGTTGTGTACCAGCAGTTTCCTTCTACAATTTACTCCAGAATTTAGCAAAATTTGTGAAGGTATCATATAAGCGAATGGCCATCTGGATTGAAGTTGTTGGACATCATCTGGGGAAAGAAAAGATGAAACGATTAAAGCTAATTGGTAAAACCAGGTGGTCAGGGAAGTCCAGTGCAGCAACTACTATATTTGGAAATTTTGGCGAGATATGTATCAGTAATTTTGTGGATCTTCTGACATGTTTATCCATTACACTAGGCAACAAAGATTTTGTTACAGAAGACCAAATAGGTGCTCCTAGCTAATTTCGGTATGCTGATTTCAAATCTATAATTAGATTTTTTCTATCACGTCTAGATTTTGTGTAAAATGCAAATAACTTTTAGTAAAATTTTCTACCACGTCCAGATTTTGGTTTTAATCGGCTTAATGCCAGTAATATGAAACTTGCTTTTCAAGGTTAAAGCAATTTTTTTTGCCAACTATATACAAATTCGAACAATTTTGATAAATAAAATTTATCCCGAGTTGGCAACACTGAGTCAAGAGCATAGTAACGGGCAACGGCCCAACGGTAAGTCGCTACGTGACAGTCAAGCAGAACGGTTGTTGAAGCTCTCTGCTGATGAGCAAGTGACAGGTTGTGGTGACTTGTGTGTTTTTATAGCATTTGTTTTGTACTACGGTGTGTATTTCTTTTTATTTTGCACATCGTAATAATTACTTTCTACGTTTTTTCAGATATTGTATGGTAATTAAAAATGGCATCAAATAGACGTGCTTGTGTAAATCACCCAGACAACTTCTGCTTTGTCTGTGGACAATATACACCTAAGCCACAAACGTAGAAACATAACACAAAGATTAACTTGCCTACAAGTGTTATTTTGACTGTAAGTTAGGAGACCAACAGAGGGACTGGGCACCACATATTTGCTGTGCACAGTGCAATGCAATGTTAATAGCTTGGATGAATGGTAAAAGAAAAGCTATGCCGTTCTCAGTCCCCATGGTTTGGCGTGAGCCGAAAAATCACTTCAATGATTGTTATTTTTGTTTGACAAAGATTGCTGGTTTCACAAAGAAAAACAAATCAAAGATCACGTACCCAAACTGCGAATCAGCAATGAAACCAGTACCACATGATGAAACAAATCCACCACCAGTTCCACCAGCAACGATAACAGACAGCAGTTCATCTGAAGATTCTGCTAGTGATATAGAAACAGGGAAAGATGGCATATATGTTCCAGATGCAAATATTTCCCCACATTTGTTAAGTCAAGCGGAGTTAAATGACTTAGTGCGCGATTTGGAATTACCAAAAGAAAAGGCAGAGTTGCTTGGTTCAAGACTTCAAGAATTTAATCTTCTCCAACCAAACACCAAAGTTTCCCATTTCCGCCATCGCCATTTGCAGTTTTCATCATTTTACTTACAGGAAGAAAACGTTTGTTTCTGCCACGATATCAGTGGTCTGATGCAAGGGATTGGCTGTCGCTATGATCCAAAAGAATGGAGACTGTTCATTGACTCTAGTAAAGCTAGCCTTAAAGCTGTATTACTGCACAACGGCAATGAAAAACCTTCAATACCTGTAGCACATGCCACTGGCCTTAATGAGACTTATGAATCGATGAAACTGCTGCTAAGACTCATCAAATATAAGGACCACACATGGAATATTTGTGGCGACCTTAAAGTTGTATCATTACTTCTTGGGTTACAGTTGGGCTACACAAAGCATATGTGCTTTTTGTGTCTATGGAACAGCAGAGATGACAAGAACCACTACAAAAAACATGATTGGCCATCTAGAACTGAACATGTTGTTGGTAAATACAATGTGAAACACCCAGCACTTATTGACCCTCAGAAAGTACATCTTCCACCACTTCATATTAAACTTGGCCTTATGAAAAATTTCGTGAAGGGTATGGATCATCAAGGTAGTGGTTTCCAATATTTAAAGGATAAATTCAAAGGAATATTGACAGATGCTAAGCTAGAAGCTGGAGTTTTCACTGGACCACAGATCCGCAGTGTCATCCACGACTCATCGTTTCCATCTAACCTAAATGAGAATGAACTAGGAGCATGGACATCTTTCGTTGAAGTTGTCAAAAATTTTCTTGGAAACCACAAAGCTGAAAACCACCGTAAACTCGTAAAAAACATGCTTAAATCTTATGAAATAATGGGATGCAGAATGTCTTTGAAAATTCATTTTTTACATTCTCATCTTGACTTCTTCCCGGCCAACCTTGGGGCTGTAAGTGACGAGCATGGTGAGCGCTTCCACCAACAGATCTCAGTTATGGAAAACAGATACCAAGGTAATTTCAACCCAAATAAAAATGTGCCCACTTATTCCTGTTCAATTTCAGTCGCATCCTCCACAGCAGCAGCAGCTTCTCCTTCTGTAGAGGATGGTATAACATTCGAGTTGGTGCGCACCGCCACCTCCACCCCAGAAATGGTGTTGAACACGGTATGCGACGCGTAGTTGAACGTATTGTGGAGTTTTCCCTTCAGAACAGCGACGATCGTGAAGTCAGAACGAGGTTATCCTTTGGATTAGGGTCAGATGACGGGGATGTAGATGATTTTTGGGTAGGTAATACCATACAGACGCTTGACTGCTTTACATATAAAATATATATTGGGGCGTATAATCAAGCCTCTCAGAGTAGTACAACCTTGAACATGGACAGCTTCACGATAGATATTGACCTGTTATTCCGTGTTGCGGGACATGCGGCCACACCTTATACTCTTAACTTCAATTCAAAGGCTATTTTTACAGACGGCATATAAACACCAAGCGTGGTTGCGGCTTTATAGCAGTAGTCTTAGCTCATATTTTTACTTACTAAATACATGGGTCAAAAAAATTTAGTTGCGTACGGTTGTGCAGCGTGCTCGTAAACTAGTTTCAGACTGCAAGCTTGAGTTTGACTGTAATATGGGTATTGAAGTGTTGAGAAGGGTAGAGCAGGAAATGAATGTTCGTGTAGTTGTATTTGGAATGGATGATCGTCGTAGAACTGTGTATGTTTTTAAAAGCAGTGTGAGAGACCGGACAAAACCCCTACTTATTTTATGGCTGTCAGGGTCAACGTATCTCCCCATCCGTAATATAAGGAACCTTTACGCGAGTTATGATAAAAGTCGAAAACATGGAAGGCATCACGATTTGTGTAAGGGATGTCTCGAGTTTACGGATGATAGAGTGAAACATTGTAAGGAATGCCACATGGTATGTGAGCAGTGTAAAAGCTCCAAATGTGAAAGTCGTGTAGTTGAAGCTGAGAAGAGGGAATGTAATGTGTGTAGACGTACATTTTTCAATAATAAATGCTTTGAGCTCCATAAGTAAATTGGCACGTGCAGGAAAATGAGAACTTGTGAATGTGGTATGTTTCATATGATGCATAATTGGGGGAAATTCAAGCATAAATGTGATGAAATTCACTGTCCTACATGCCATGAGAAATATAAGGCAGATGGTATAAAGCATGTATGTTATATGAAAGATGCTAAGCCTAAAAATAGACATTGTATAACTGTGTACTACGATATAGAAACATACGGTTGCTGAAACCAAAGAGGTTATCCCACATCTACTTGTAAGCCAGACTATCTGCAATGAGTGCATGGAAGTCGAGTGTAATGAGTGTTACAAATGTGGTAAACGAACAAACGTTTTTAAAACGATCGCACACGACAACCCCCTGAAACTCTTTGTGTCCTATATTGTCAAGTTAGCGGACAAGTTAAAAAAAATGACTATATTCTTGCGCATAACGGTGCAAAATTTGACACAATTTCTTTATAAGGCACTCTTTGAACACGAGTCATCTGAGATATTTACAGGCGATCCCTTTAAAAGAGGAAACAAACTTATACAGATGCAAATAAGAGGTAATGTTCAGTTTAAGGACACTTTATTATTCACAGCTTGTAAATTAGCCAAGCTGTCCAAGGTGTGGACGTAGCCGCCGAAGTTTGAAAAGGGTATTTCCCTTACACTTTTTTCACTAATCTCACTTTCCTCAGTCCCCTAAAAATTACCTTAACTACGCCAACATGAGTGATAGTGAGCGTGAAGATTTTGACCGCTACTACAACAGTTTTAATGAAAAAATTCCATACAATATAGCGGATGAATGTGAGCGTTATTGCGTGAATGATGTGCGTCTGCGATCCGCTGCAAGTCGCAACCACGATCGCCTCATTGTGCTTTACAGTGTTCAAGAACAATATCATGCCTACAGACACACTAGCCGTCATTCACAGAAATAACCCCCGCAGTTATGGGCATAAGTCTATTTACTGGCTCATACATCTACAGCAGCAGACTGGTGTATACTTAAAACATGCCCACAACACGGGGAAAGTCGCCATCAAAGTCAATGGTCGTGTTTTTTTGGTGGACGGTCTAAACGAAGACCGTGTCACTGGTGAAAAGCCAACGTACTCCTTTAACGGTTGCTGGTGGCATGAATGCCCACGTCCTGAGTGTGGAATCGTGGAGATATCCATGGTAGATCTCCTGCCGATAGTCTTGCATGGACCCGCACCCGCGATCAACTTATAGGTTCCCAATTCACTCACAAGGTCTTGTGGGAGCACGAATATGATGCACGGATGAAAACAGATGGTCAGTACCGTGAAGAAATAAACACCATCAAACGTTCAATGGTGCTGGATCCTCTCAGATGCGGTGATAGCTTGTTCGGTGGGCGTACAAATCCCTTCAAGCTATACTTTCCACCTGCGGCGTGCGTGAAACTCCATTACTACGACTTCTGTTCTTTATACCCCTACGTGATGAAGAACAATCTGTACTACGTAGGAGCACCTGAAAAACTGGTGGGTCGAGCCCTGCCCACCATCGAAGAGTTCTCAGCAAATTGGAATGAGAACTATTTCGGTCTTTCTTTCGTAGACGTGCTCCCCCCTTGCGACTTATGGATGCCGATCGTACCCGTCGTTATAGACCACAAGCAATCACACAGCCAACCAGCGGAAGATCAGAGGTGTATATAAAAGCCCTGAGCTGTCCCTAGCCGTTCGCCATGGCTACAGAATATTGAAAATATATGAGGTGTGGAGGTTTCAGGAGCTACCCAACCTTTTCACGTCATATCTAAACACTTTTTTGAAGGATAAGGTAGAAGCATCGGGGTATCCGCGAGCAGTTGAGACCGAAGATGAAAAATCGGCGTATATTCAGCGCTACCGTGAACGTGAAGGATACAACTTGACCGGGCCCAAATTGCAAAGAACCCGGGCAAGCGCTTTAGTGCAAAGTTGTGCCTAAATAGTCTTTGGGGAAAATTTTCCCAGAATACAGGCAAGGGGAACGTTCATCTTCCCCAAAGTTATAACGAGGTGTGGGATTATGCCAGTGCTCCTGATAAAGAGGTCATGAAGATCGTGAATGTAGGTAATATGTACATAATAAAGTACATTACCAAATTGGCTACATATACACCACGTGTTACAGACATACCTGTAGCCAGCTTCACAACTGCATACGCACGCATCAAACTTTGGAGACTACTGAATTCTCATGGGCGGAGGGTTCTGTACGCAGACACAGATAGTGTGATATTCACAGAGAGGGAGGGTGAATACATGCCGCCTATTGGGGAATTCCTCGGAGAGTTGACTGATGAGACCAAGGATGAGTATGGCGATAGTGCATACGCTGATTCTTTTGTATGAAGAGGTCCAAAAACCTATGGGGTACGGGTGAGGGTGGGGGAGGATATGAAATATATCGTGAAGGCGAAGGGCATCACGCTTAACCAGGCGAACCGACAGATTGTTAACTTTGACTCGTTGAAGGAGCTAGTGTGCTTAGAAGATGAGGGCGACCAACCGCCCCAACTGACTGTAGGGACCCACAATTTTCGGGCACAGAAACTGGCGAGCGTGAAGGAGCTTAGGGGAACGAAAGTGTGTTGTAACACGTATAGGAAACGTTACCAAGTGCCTGGCACCTACGATACCGTACCCTTTGGGTATCATTGCCCTTGATTGTTTTGTTATATATATATATATATATATATATATATATATATATGTGTGTGTGTGTGTGTGTATTTACTTGCTGATGATATGTTTATTAAATAAATCATGTTTCAATTAGCGTTTCATTTTCTCCGTGTGTGTGTGTGTGTGTGTGTGTGTGTGTGTGTTTTTTGTGTGTTTTCGCGTGTATGTGCAGGAAAAAATTCTAAGCCCCGTCCACTGTATGATCAATCAAATTGTCACGTGACTCCTGCTACTACCTAGGCATATCTCTACCCTTGCATGCTCAGTTGACCGCAGCGAGCCCTGGATCTCAGACGTGTATTTTGAAGATTTCTCGCGTACACGATAAATAGTAATGGCTACCTTTGATATTGCGTGCTCGACATTTATGTAGTGGTATTCGATAAAGTCTACAGATGTGGTGGATACTGAAAGAATCCCTATTCCTCCCTCGTTTGAGGCTTTTAAGGCTACATTTGAACCGTGCGAGGCGTGAGGAACAAGAGGTCCAAATACTCTACGGCTATTCTGGCGAGAGCATTGCCGGATTTCATGGCACAAACGATGTAATGGACTATGTCATAGGGCTAAACTGTGTGCAGGCGTACATATACCGTGAAGTGAAAGAAACACACGTACAGAAGAGAAGCAACGGGTTTGGGTAGTGAGTCTTATTGACGAATGGCGTGACAAGCGGCATTATATCATGTTACATCATACCGAGCACGCATACCCTGCAGCTGAAAATATAAATCTTGTCATCATGGACAATCTGAAATATTTTTATCATTACATTCATATATATCATGACGAGGTTCGCAGTGAGGTTGTGGCTAAAGGCCTGTGCACGTTTCTAATAGAGTTTAGAGACGAGTATTGCTTGCTAAGCAAAAAGGACAAATATGGGCACATGTTTCTCTCAAATAATGCTCCAGTGTTAATAAAATGTGCGTAGTTCGAGAAAATACAATGTAATTCTGATTGCCCGGCATAAAGGGACATAGGTATTCACATCACTCTTTCATTCTGGAACAAACCCGTACACGAATCACTAACGCGTGGTATGACACGCCCCGTGTGACTCGTTTCCCCCACCTCCCTCCGTGCCAAACCGCGCACCGACTACTCATATTCACCTCATAGCTTGACCCGACTGGACGTGCACTCTTCACAATAGAATACGATGGAGCTTCCGTTGAGCAGCATTCTCAATGCCGTATACGATGTGTCAGTGACGAAGTCATTGCGTGTGTTCAGGCGTAAAACCGGCGCCGTTAACTATGTGCTTCAAACGACTTGTAGGCAAACAAACTCTAGTAAACGGAATGTTATTTATTTAGGTGGTGAGGAGATGAATAGTACTTCGTGATAGTTGAGAAGTGGGGCGAGGATCGTTATAAAATACCTGCAGGTGTAGGCACAAGAAGAGAACAGATTAGTGATGCACCCTCATATGCCATTATTTATACGTTGTGTATAATTTGCGACCAGCCATGCATTGATATACGGCTGATGTAGAAGAATGCGTCTGATAATAACGTCCTTGTCCCCACGCGAAACCGTTTCATCCTCGACAGAATGTTTGAAATCGTCGGTTTCCGCAAGCTAAAGCCTATATTAGACGCACGTGTTACGGATATGCTTTATTTTGATACGGTTCTTGAATACATACATCGCTCTGCTCGACGGGACCTGAATGTAGGACTGAACATGGCGAAAATGGCTTGGAAGTGCATGCGTATTTAAAAGGTATAGACTCTTCGAAATATCATGAAATTTGGTACAAAGGACTTGAGCGGTACCGAGCTGAGCTCACCTCCACTGTTCACCCTGAAGAGCTACTTCTTTATATAACGAGCAGTTGTCGCCACGACTTAGAAGATTATTTCAACTGCCGATATGCGTTGTGAAGAAGAGTTCACGGTTGAAAAGCGCGGATCGGTAAGAATAAACCCTCGATTGGAAAGGAGTGTTTATAAACTTGAATTTAATAATGACGTTGTGGCGAACGATGCCCTCTTTGTGCGTGCTTTTGATTGTATTCTGTCCGTGTTTAAAGAGAGTGATAACTTGCCAACCAATTGTAAAGTGGGCACAAAAAGAGTATTGAACGAATTGAAGGCCCTTTACATAGAGTATAGGCATCCGCATACCTTGAGTGTTGAAATAATGTTAAACCGTATTTATCGCATAGTACAAAACAACAATGATGTAACTGTAGACTCGATCACGTGCGAGTTTAGTATTTTAGTTAAGCGCAGTAGAAAATAAAGAGCATGTATTTTGACGTATATTATTTTGAAGTTTATATATAAATGTGTATTTTTCTTGCAAAGATGTTAATTCAGCTCAGAATATATTTAATAGGTATTATTATTATTATTTTATTATTATTATTTAATATAAATGTGTATTTGCTCGTACATATATTAAATGTGTATATAGATTTCTCCTTTACTATTATTATTTTTGATGCTTATATATGTGTGTATTTGCTCATACATATATTAAATGTGTATATAGATTTCTCTTGTACTAATATTATTGTTTAAGAATATATATATATATATATATATATATATATATATATATATATATATATACATATATACAGGGCGTCCCAAAAAATGTATACACACTTTAACAGCTGATAGCTCAATTGATGTTTCTTTCTTTCCAAGTTAAACCCATTAGAATTAATAATGGCAGTCAGACTAAGCTTTGAACAAAGGAAATTCATTCTAAAATGCTACTGGAAGTGTGAAAACGCAGTTGAATGCAAAGACAGTTTAGGAGGGAGTTTCAAACAGATCCACCAACGCGACTTACCATCACTCGAATTAGAGATAAGTTTGAAGCCGATGGAACTGTTCAGAATGTCCACAAGAAGCGTTCCGGAAGACCACGGACATCGACAAGCCCCACAAAGCAAGAAAGAGTACTGGAAACGTATCACCAAAGTCCAAGAAAATCTGTGCGGCAAGCGAGTCGTGAGGTAGGAATTTCAGAATCGTCTGTCCAACGCATTTTGAAGCGCTGTCAATGGAAAAGTTACATTCCAAGATTAGTCCATGCTATTAATGAAGATGATCCTGACCGAAGAGTGGAGTATTGCGAGTGGTACTTGGCACGATGTGGATGTGGATTGGACGAAGGGGTTTCGTAGAATACCCTCCGCGTTCAGCAGACCTCACACCACTAGACTTTTTTATGGGGATACTTAAAAGACAAAGTCTACGCTATAAAACCTGCAACAGTCGCTGAATTGAGAGCAGCCATTGAACGAGAATGCACACAAATACCAAACGAAATGTTTCGTGATGTTTGCGATTCCATTGCTTCGCGTTATCAGCAGTGCCTGGACCAGAACGGACGTCAGTTTGAAAACAGGCGTTGACAAAACAATTAAATAATGTCTGTAGATTCTATTACATTTTGAAAATGAAATGTATTTTAATAAACACTGCCTTTATAAGTATTTAAAGTGTGTATACATTTTTTTGGGACGCCCTGTATATATATATATCCTTCGTTTAAAGTATATATTTTTGCTGTATAAAATTCTTCTGAACTATTTTTTAATATATATTTATTTTCTATATATTTCATGTATGTTAAATTATTTCCAATAATTCGTCTAAATAAACAGAATGATGTACTTGTATTTTATTATCCAATAAACGATTGAAACAAATGCTTTCCTGGGTGTGTATATATATTGATGAATAAAACCACGAAGGAAGGGAAACACAGAATGGTGCTCAAGCGCTTTCGTCTAATGACATCCTGAGGATGTCATTAGACGAAAGCGCTTGAGCACCATTCTATGTTTCCTTTCCTTCGTGGTTTTATTCATCATACAGATGAACGTGCTCAATATATCCGCCATTGTTTTCAATACACAAATTCAGACGTGATACCCAGTCAGCAAGCACACGGTGAATGATGTCAGGAGTAATGGTGTTACATGCCCCAATAATGCGCTGCCGCAAATGTTCAACACTCCTAATTTCCTCTGCGTATACCAACGCTTTCAAGTGGCCCCAGAGATAAAAATTTAGTGGCGTGAGATCCGGGCTTCTAGCTGGCCATTCCACAGGCCCTCGACGTCCTATCCAATGACCAGGGAATTGTTGGTACAGGTATTCCCTTACTTGGGTGCTGTAATGTGCAGGAGCGCCGTCTTGCTGGAACCATGTTGGGAAATTTCCTTCTTCGTTCAAGACACTGGGAAATGCTTCTTCCTTGAGCATACGTAGGTAGGTGCCTCCAGTGACATGTTCATCGAAAAAGAGGGGGCCTATGACGCGATCCTTCCAAATGCCACACAATACCATCACCCGAGATGCACCTTGTTCCTTTGAAGAGGTATACCAGTGAGGGTTGTTTTGAGACCAGAAGCGGGTGTTCTGTCGATTTACCTCACCATTTCCATAAAAAACAGCCTCGTCACTGAACAGAATGGTGGACGGGAAATTGGCATCCCGAGCATAAATTATGGTTTGTAGAAATAGAAAAATGTGAATTTCTCCTATGATTCGGCCTTATGGGACACCCTGTATATAAATAAACGATATTAAGGAATAACTGGGATGATGGGAATACACACACACACACACACCCATATATATATATATATATATATATATATATATATATATATATATATATATATATATATATAAACGATGCATGTATGGCTGTATGCTCCAATAAAAAAGAGATATATTTATATATACACACACAGGGTGTTTCAGGAGGAATGGTCAATACTTCGGGAGGTGATAGAGTCGGTCATTGTGAGAAAAAAAGTTCATATGAACATGTGTCTAATTCTGAATGGTTACGGAAATAGAGCTGTTTGAATCTGATGCACGCGCAGCTCTTCCTCTCCCTTCCCTCCCCTATAACCTTGAACCGTGTAAGCTGTAATGTAAGCATGTAACATAAGCCAATCGACAGCTGACTGTTGTGAGTGACATTGTTTGGTGTTTGAAACAGTGTTAAGAATGCCACACACCTTCACACATGCCGAATATGCAGATATGGTGTATGTCTACGGTTTTTGCGATGGAAGTGCAACAGCTGCTGTTGCAGAATACCGTCGACGGTTTCCGAACCGCAGAATTCCTGATCGAAGAGTGTTTACCAGGGTTTTCAACACATTGCGTGATATTGGTACACTTCCCAGCGCTCATGTTTCATCTGAACGTGAAGGTCAGCAAGATGTGGATGAAGTGGAAAACATTCTTCAGTTAGTAGAGCGTAGTCCTACTACTAGCTCACGAAGAATTTCTACACGTCTCGGTGTACCACACACAAGAGTATGGCGAACATTACGTGAGGAAGGCTTGCCATGCGACTGGAATTTTGTCATTGGGTAAATGCTAATCGCGATTGCTTCGATTAATACTGTTCACCGATGAAGCTACTTTCACCCGTGACGGTATCAACAACACTCGTAACTCTCATCGGTGGTCAGACGAAAATCCAAATGTCACTGTGGAAACAAATTTTCAACATCGCTTCTCTGCCAATGTGTGGTGCGGTATCATCGATGATCAGCTGATTGGCACTGTTACTTTAGAGAATCGTCTTACAAGACAAAGTTACCTAGAATTTCTGCAAAATGAATTGCCAGGACTATTGGAGGATGTTCCGTTGGCTCCACGCGCTGGTATGTACATTCAACATGACGGAGCTCCTCCACATTCTACCCGTCTGGTAATGCAATACCTAAATCAAACTTTCCCTGGTCGATGGATCGGCCGTGGTGGTCCCATTCAATGACCACCAAGGTCTCCAGACCTCTCTCCGTTAGATTATTGTTTGTGGGGGTGGATGAAAAGTAAAGTTTACAAAAGAAAGGTGGATACACGAGACGAATTGTTCGCGTGCATTTTGGATGCTGCTGCCCGCATAAAGGAACGTCAAGATCAACTCAGACGAACAACACGCGATCTTCGCACACGAGCTTGCAAAGTGCATTGAGGTTGACGGTGGGATTTTCGAAAACGTATTGTAAACTGTAACAAATTTGTCATTTCTGTATCTGATACCATTCAAAATGCCAATGTTTAAACATTAAATGTTAGAAACAGTAATTGGTTTCTCTTTCTTGATTACCATTAACAATGCTTTTGTATTTGTAGATTCAAACAGCTCTATCTCCGTAACCATTCAGAATTAGACACATGTTCATATGAACTTTTTTCTCACAATGACCGATACTATCACCTCCCGAAGTATTGACCTTTCCTCCTGAAACACCCTGTATATATATGTATATTAGGGCGGAGTGAAACACAATTTTTTATTTCAAATTTATTTGCTTCACTTGTTTTTTGGTGTATTAGGACATAAAAATGATGTATTCAGTCATTTAATGTTTGTAACTCAAACCATCTCTCGCATTTTTACATAAAAGCAAAATGGCCATCAGCCGGTTGTCCATAAATAAAAATATGCTCATAACAAAAAACTAAGTATTCTATAAAAAAAAATAATTGAAGAAAAACGCTTTATAATGCAAAACTATACTTAAAAAACACCATTGTGCATACATTGTATTGAAATAAAATTGTATCTTGTCTCACTTGGTTGGATGCCGTAAATCAGTGGTGCACAAACTTTTTTGATGAGGGCCAAGCGAAGAAAATAACTAAATGTATTAGCCTACTTACTTTCCATCTAAGTCATAAATTGGGTCACTTTTATATTCTAACTTTTTCATTGAATTGAAAAGACCCGTGGGGCCACTGAAAAGACCCGTGGGGGACACATTTGGCCCGCGGGCCAGGGTTTCTGCATCACTGCCGTAAATGAATTACATTTGAATGCGATATAAAACCCGCTCATCTCAAATATTATTATTTTTTCAGGAGAGCATCATATCCTTTTTGGTTTCAAGTGAGGGAAGCAGAGAGCGACTTTTTATTCTTGATCTAATAAATCCGTCTCTTGATTCCTGTGATATTACTGATGCTGATGCATCTGTAACCAACTTCACGGCTCTTTCGACGTTCTGTGAGTGAATGGGGTATTGCTCAACTTTGAAACATTTTGTTTCGTACTCAAGCAATTCTTCATCACACAATTTAGTAGTGAGCGGTGGTTCACTGATATCAATCCTATCCCAGAAGATGATGTCTGTCCAATGTGATGCTTTGAAGTTCAATTCTGTTACTCTAAATTCTCTGATTTTCCTTGTATTGGCTCCCTTACACTTTCTTGTCTGTATTATTCGATCGATTGTAACTTTGCGCAGCTTTTGCTCACTCTCTGACATCATTCATATAAGAATATTTTCTGAGTGAGCAAATAGGCATTCCGTGATATATATAAGGTTGGACAACTTTTTGTATATCTTGGGGTAACAGGTTGAACCTTTTTATCGCATCAAAGATATGTTTGGGTCCATCAGGCAGATACGGTTTAAATTTTATATTGAACCAGTTAGGACCATAGTTTGTTACTATGAACAGAACAAGGCTACGTAACTCTCTGGAGGGATTCTTTTGGGAAACATAATAAGGCATAGTCTGTTAGCTAGAGTTTGCCATCTAGAGTTGTTAAGGGGACCAGGCTTGAGTTTCTCTAGGCTTCCGTCAACATATCCTTCTCTTATGGCCCCATTTATTTTGAACATGTATTGTTGATCATTACTTAAATGCTCATCTGTGTGAACTAGGATGCTATCGCCCCATCCGTAATTGGGGAGAACCTTACCACAGGCATCTCATGATAAGTCTTAAGAGCATTACCAATAGATCCACTGAATGATCTTGGCCCAGTTGTTTTCCCGTCGTATCGCTCAAACAGATGCCTTAAGGGAAGTTAATGTGTATGTAACATACAAATGCTCCATTCAATGGTCGGTTCAGCCTCTGCTCGATGAAATGGATTATGCCACCTTTAGACCCAGTGTTGACATTCGTACTGTCGCACCCTATCACCTGGAGATTCTGGTCTAGTGTCACTTCATTCAAGTAAGCGAACAAGGATTCAGATACATCACTTGCTTTTCCAAATTTAGGGCTCAAATGGTTAAGGTATTCTCCACCAGGCTCACTCAATAATACATAATGTTCTTCAACAATTATATCCTGGTACCATTTACCATCTTTATTTGTTTTTACCAACGTCTTGTCTTTTCTCCCATCAAAATATAAAGCTTTAACATCACCATAACTTTGTGCAGCTTCAACTTGTAATGTTTTTCTTAATCTCTGTCTCTCTCTTCTCACCTTACTTCGATCAATAAAAAAATCACTCTCTTTTTCGGTAATGATACCCAAATCCACCAAAGTAGCTGAAGCAATGGCCGATATAGCCCTATCTGAAACACCAAATCTGTCGTCGGCTTCCATGGCGAAATTGGGTAAAGGACTCTCATTTGAATGTTGGAGCATTCATATTCAGACTCAGTTGTTGAACTTTCTTCGGTACTAGAGAGAGATCAGTATTAGTATCAGGTGAAAGCACATCATCAATGACTACCTTTTCGAATTCTTCATGCATGATTGTTTTTCTTCGCTTACTTCCTTGTTGCTCCTTCAACTTTCTTGCATTTCTTTTTGCTATAGATCTTGAAAGGGTAACATCCACACCTCTAATCACATATTTCGCATAGTCCTCTGATCCTCAAGGAATTCCAGTTCTTCTTTGGGTATTCTTGATTCTTTTGGACAAACACAAATAATATGTTTTTCTTTACATCCGCTTTTTCGGCAGCCAAAATCTTGGTGCGAAACGAAGTTGCATTTACAGGCACAAATGTCAAAGAGTTCTACCAATGATTTTTTGAACAATTCAATAAGCTTCGCTCTGCTTTTGGATCGATTGAGTTGCGTAACCTTGTCGGTAAAGCGTTTCAGCTTGGTAATTATGGATTTTTTACTCATTGAGGGTATTGATGAACGTTTCCACACCTCGACCAATGCTTCTGCTATCGTTTCGAGAATACCATTATTTGTCAGTTTTGCAGATGAGCCTTCCTTCAATAGAAGAAAATATCTCCCAACCTGCGTAGTAGAGGGTAAGACATTATGTGGCAATTCACTTGGAATTCCGAACAGAAAATGTTGCTTCACCGATTGTCAAGTTAGTAGGGATTTTGCCATATTTAGATCTAAGGTTAAAATTCTACAGAAATATCCCATTATGAAACTCTGAAAAAATACAAAACACGGAATTAGTTAAAACAAATTTTATATAAGCTCTAAAACTAAAATGTAAACATATTTTACTCAATAGTCTTTGTAGCCACTCATGCTACAATATGCACCATGCGGCTCCTACCCCCATCCCTTATCAGCCATATGCAGGATATCATTGACCTCGAGTGAGACTGATGTTTAGATAAACGTCTGTGTGTTCTTAAGTAATTGGTGATTAGTAAGTATCGCTTGTGTTGTGTGAATATATTTACTCGTTATCATAGTTATAACCAAATAACGCACAATATAACGCAATATCTTCTCTCAAAAACCGATAGATATTATACTAGGGGTCTTTCAAAATATGACTTTCCGCCATTTTGTTTTCGGCAAAAATGCGGCGGGTCGAGGGTCCTAAAAAGAAAATATTATCTTTATAGAACTTCTAGAGGGTCAATACACCAAATCATGAGTGAGGCAAGACGGTTTAATATTTTCACTACACCCTAATGTATATGTATACCCTATGCCAAATGGCTTGTTATGCCAGCTGCTTAAGCCAGTCAGCAGTGCCTTCTATGCCAACTGGCTGCTTAAGCCAAATGGCTAATTTACACCTAAGCCAACTGTAAGGACAAGTGCTTTATTATGTGTCTGGAGGTCCAGACGAAAAGATGTTCTCTCTCTCTCTCTCTCTCTCTCTCTTAGGTTAGATTTGGGACGGATTCCCCCTAGCTTGTGGCAGCTTGGGAATTCCCCCCCGCCACCTTTTTCTTTTTAGTGGCACCCTGTTGGGAGGGGGAGGGGGGGTTGACACCTTGCAACAAGGAGGGGTGAGGTGGCACTGGCACTGACACTCATATGATCAACATTGCAATTGCTCTGCACTCGTCCAGTTTGCAGTCATCCTACGTGCGCCGTACCCCCAGTTTGAGAACCACTGATCTAGAGGAACTCAACCTGACTGAACCTTCGTTGTTTTTCCTGCTTAAATAACATCTTTGACAAGTCTGTCTGAAATAGCCGAAAATAATCATGACAGTGGAACAAACTTTCAACCATTTTCAAGCACATTGATGGCAATACTCGGTAGAAATTTTGCTAATATTTAAAACAAAATACGATCAAAGCAGACATACTCTTTAAATTATGGCGAATTCGTATGATCATTGATCAGACATAAAAACCATTGTAACAGACTTACGTAATGCAGTCTCTAATGTTAACAAAATTATGAACAAAATGCAATCCCAAAGAACTGTGACACTGGAACACTTTAAAAGTTTAAAGGATTTAATCAACACAAAAAAAAAAACAGAACAAATCTGGCGTCCTTTTTCACACACGACAGAAACTCGTACAGTGATCTCAAAGACATAACTAGTATATTAAATCCGATTTATTAAAAAATTGGCATAATACAGCAGCCTCAGTTACAAATACTGACTGTGCAACACAGCCTCAACATCAAACGACATTTCTTTCTATTACTGAAAAATCTGAAAGCTAAAATTTTATATAAATATGATTCCAGCAAAAATATACAAATTAGAGTAAACTGAAATGGCAATGCCACTCACAAAACTAATGAAAGAGTCAATATATTCTCTGACTGTCTAAGCTCTGAAGGAAGCCAGAGTATACTCTATATTCGAGCAGTCTTGACAGTCCACATCGACCTGTTTCCATATTGCTAACTCGGAGTAAAGCACTTGAATATTTATATTCAGTAAACAATTAAATTGTTAATCAGTTACAATATTTTAGCCCTTTAGTGTCGAATCGTCTCTCCTGAGACTGAACAAAATTGTCTGGCGTTAGCCAGAATAAAATCAATAGAGTGACACTGGACATGAAATGGTTAACTGAAACAAAGTTTGGGTTTAGAGATGATTATACCACGAAAGATGTAATAAACATTTTATTAGGAAATGTTTCTGAGAACCTAAACAACAAAAACAGTGTCGGGAATTCAAAATTTTCTATGAGTAATAAACAAGTAACTCCTCCAATTTCGAGAAAATCTTTATACAGGGTGGTTTAAAAAAAGTTACCACCTTTCTATCAACGTTAAAAGACATGAAATGATGAAATTTTGATGAACCACCCTGTATATTGTTCATTTGTAATTAAATTTTCAAGTTTTGTATCTTCAAAGATTTAAAAGTTTCTTAAATTAATATTTTATCTGAGTTTTAATAAAAACACAGCTGATGTTAAGAGCATTTATCAAATCTCTACACAGTAAAAATGAATTGGTTTTACTGATATTATACAGGGTAGCGCAAAAGTCGCGCATCATAGGAATTTTCAGTGTTGACTATAATATATTATTTTTTTTCTTTTAGGTAGGAGATGGCTGCGAAATTAACAATAGACGAGAGAGTGAGTTTGGTTTTAATATATGGAATACCAGGTACAACAAATCGATGAATTCTGTACCCATTCATCGATTTGTTGTACCTGGTATTCCATACATTAAAACTAAGCTCATCCTCTCGTCTATTGTTAATTTCGCAGACATCCCCTACCTAAAAGAAAAAAATTATATATTATAGTCAACACTGAAAATTCCTATGATGCGCGAATTTTGCGCCACCCTGTATATATATATATATATATATATATATATATATATATATTAACTGCAAACGACACACAGCATATAATGTAAAGAACGACGCTTGTTAAAGAGTACCTCATTTTTCATTGCTCGTTTTCTCTTCTCATCTTGTGCTGACACTCTTCTAACAAGCGTCGCTCTTTATATATATATATATATATGTATGTGGTGTGTGTGTGTGTGTGTGTACATATACACATTTTTTGTGTGCTTTGCATGTGAAACGCGTGATTTTCAGCACACTGAAGAAGAAATGCTTGCATCTTGTAAGATATGACATGAGTGGTCGCAGGTGTTGTTGAGGACCTTGAAACGTGAATGTTCAAGCTTTATACACTTAAAAGATAGCTGTGATTAAATTAAAATAATAAAACTGGAGGTCCAGCTGGATGCGGGAGCAGCCCGAATTTTTAATTGAATGAATTTACTTTAATTCAATTTTTACGTTGACTTTGGCTTTTACTTTGAATTTAAGGGCGATTTGACCAAGGACTTTTCGCTTTGAATTTTTACTTTCTCTTCTACTGTATTTTGTATATAGTAAATTTTAACTATGATTCTGACGTTTACCGTTCGAGTTTGAATTATGAATTGAAACTTGACTTAGGACTTGGACCTTGACTTTTGACTTTGTTTTAATTGCAGCCAGCTTTTGATTTTGTCTTTGACTTTTGACTTTGACTTTAACTTTAAATTTAAATTTAACTTTTCGAATTTTAACTTTAACTTTGAATGTGAATGTGATTTTTTACCGAGTATGATATCTAATTTTGATCTTAACTCTGAATGTCAGCTTTGATAAATTTTTATTTTAAATTTTAAATTTGATTTTTTTTCGTTTTTGTTTACTTTTGAATTTAAATTTATTCAAACCGAAAACCAAATTGCAATGTGAATAAAAATTTAAATGATTTAAGTATATGACTTAAATGACTTTAAATGACTTTAATGACCTTTGACTTTAATGACTTTTAAATGACTTTAAATGACTTTAATGACCTTTGACTTTAATGACTTTTAAATGACTTTAAGTACATTGATGAAAATGAACATTACAAAAACAGAAATGGAAAATCGTGGGTGAGAGTGGGAAAGTATCAAATGTGAAGACACCGGTTCGAGATCCTCACTTCCGATTTCACTTTCTTCAACAAAGACTGAAGCGGAAACGATCAAGATTGAGCAAATATATAAAAATTCGAACATAAATTCTACTACATTAAAATACTTTGCTTCTTGAAGGAGGAGATTGTAGATATCAATCGACCAGGGAAGTACTCCGGTGGTGGGGACGTTAGGCAGGAGAGTGCTGGAACTGCCTTCTTTAGCTGATCATTTTTCGTGTCTCATCTATCTTGTGAGCAGTTCAACATGCTCTCAAACACACACGTCTCCCTCTAGTCCTTACTACACATAACTGCAGCTTACACACTACACAATCTTTTCAAAATTTAAAAAAAGAATTATTGAACATAATCTTTGTATTTTGGCCCTCTTCTTCTCTTTCTATTGGGGGCATTTTTGCGGGCGTTCGCTCATGGCCCCTGCTTCCTGCATGAAAATAAAATTAGAATGGTAGGTTAATATTTTATATACTTTACTCTTGAGATACAAATAATAAAGGAAAACAAAGCTCCAGTATCTAAGATGAAAGCAATGGGCTGCATAAGTTAGCCTGAGTACTGTAAAACTCCTGACTTATTATTATTATTTGATTATTATCTGAGCAAAGTACATTGCCTTCTATTTTTAAAATAATTTCTATAGTACTTATAAATTCCATAACGTTTCAGAAAATACAAAAGAGTAGAACGGCAGAGGAAATCCGCAACACACATTACTAAGTAAATGTTTACGACAAGGATGACATCATAAAGCCAGTCTCTTCCCGTTCAATGTCATTCCTGTTCCATTCTTCGTCCGAGAATGTGAAATCCACGAGGAAGAATCCTGAAGGAGCAATTCTCAGATCGATTTATTCCTGTTTCCATTCTACAGTAGGTTTATATAGGATTTACTACTTTAAGAAACATCTTCATAGAAAATATCCTCAAGACCGTAATAGCGTAACGAGCACTCTTTTTTTTCAATCCTTTCCCAATTTGGAATTCTCACTCTGAGGATTCCCACTTGCGGATCACCAATAGGAATGGGAATGACGCCACGTAGAAAGTGATCCATAAAGACTAACAAAGAGTTCACCTCAACTTTCGGTCATCAAAAAGTTCATATACTCTAAGATATTCTTTCTTGTTAACCTTGGTTTTGCTTCCGCCCGAATTGTTCATTCTGACGGAGGTCAAGCTTGTTGTTCCAACTTAGACCTACAGCTTAATGTGGAATCCAAACCACGACCCACCACGGGTGGTCAGAAATTACAAAGTTTGCAAAGTCCTCGCCCGGACTCGATCTCATGACCTCTCGATCAGCAGCCCAGCATCTTAACCACTAGGCTACTCAGGGTACCAATTTATCTACCAACCAATTTTATTGTATGGAAGCGTGAACAGCTGGGTTTACTGTGCGCCTACTGCCATCACCAGGTATCGAACCCGAGGCCGGTGGATTCGTAGTCAGCAATGCTAACCACTACACCACTGGGGCGCATCGAGGTTTTGAATCTACAGTATATGATGTTGTGACGGCAATTTTGGCGTGCCGAAATCTTTTACGAAAATAAGAGCAGAAATTTTAGTTTTAAGATTTTTTGCTTAGATCTCCAAAGCAAGGTGGTTTGGGTTATGACTATTAATAAATAAATAAATGAAAATGTTTCAGATTGTTTAACGTTCGTTCGATTTTTATTTTTGTGTTCTCACGAGAATAATATAAACCCGAACAGCCTTGTGACCGAGATTTATGGCCGGGTCGAACCGAGACCCTATGCGCAAAGCGAAGGGAAAACAGGCCGGCCGGTTCAGAGGTAAAATGGTTTGATTTTCCCTTCCCTTCGTGGCTAAACTTTTGTGAGACAGACTTCGAATCCACTTGTTAAATTGGACCATGACGTTGGTCATAAATTTGGGAAACCAAGTGGCTTCGAAGTCAAGAACTGTATTTTAAATTAATTTCCGGAAAAGGAGGAATTTTATCTTTGGACGGGAAGGCCAATATCCAATCAAGGGACAATGATTCTGGGAACACCCAGTAAGGGAAGAGAAAAAGCTCCTTCTTTCCTTATGTATGGAGGAAATCTTTTGTAGGGACGACCTTAGGTATTGAAAATGTTTTGATAGGTCATTCCGAATATGGGAGGGCGGAGTCCTTGGAATGTTAAGGTGTATTTTAGATTTTTAAGTCAGTTGTATGTTCCCGTCCTCGACAGTTAACAGTGGCTTAAATAACTTTAAAACTTGTGGTATGATAGAAAATTTCTAAGTTGAATTAAAACTATCTCACGATTGTACTTAACATTTGAATTGCCTTCGTTTACGCGAACTGGTGTATAAGAACTTTATTGTTAGCGACCGGGAAAAAAGAACTTAGTTAGATCTTAATTAATGTTAGCCGACAGACCAAGAATTTTGTGAAATTTCAATTAATTTAATTTTGTTCAAATTAAATGTTAAACTGTAATTTTGCGACCTATTTGGTTTCCTCAGGGAAGAGTCAATATCTTGAGTTAAAGTTGGTTCCAGTGGAAACCACGTAAGTTAGTGCATGACCCTTCAGTTATTTGTGAAGAAATCTAATTTATTGAACACACCTTTTTTTTGTTTTGTTCTGGAAATAAATCTACGGAACTCGCGCAGCATTGTTGAGAGTAACTTTCCAAAATATTTTGTAAGTAAATCATTTTTCGAATTTCTTCTTAGATTACGAAATTTGAATTTAATGCTGTTTGTGTTTGTTACACGCAAATAAAAAACCCCTCTGTATAAAGGATTTTTTTTTAGACTTAAATATTTGTAAACAGTTTCTTTAAATGAACAATTTGATTTTTTCCTTTTTTAACAAAATTTGTAATCATACATTAGCTTATTTCCTTGAATGTATATACTAATTGGAGTGAAATTGAATAAACTTTATAAGAGAGAGTGTGTCGTTTTTATGCTACCTTGCAATAGTCCTCTCTTGTAAGCTGAGGGTAAATTAACATTGAAAGTTTAACATTCAAAGTGGGCTTCAAGTAAGCCGAGGGAAAATACACGTATAAAATTAAAGAGCCATCCGAGTGGATAGGCAGAGTCATCCTGCAATAAACGAACACGCGCGTAAGAAATATGTGCAATTGAAAAAGGGTGCGCACTACATAAATTAAAGGGTTGCGCACGACATAAATGGTGTCACAGAAGTGGGATCCTATTGCAAGGTATTGGTAACACGAGTGTGACTTTTTGTTAAAATAAATTTGCGTGACAGAGTAAAGCACTAACGTAGAAAATATTGAGAACAGTGATTCGTTAAAATAAACTTTGGTACAGAGTAAAGCACTAACGTAAAAATATTGTGAACAGTGAAAAGTGTCGCTAACAGTGATAACGGTTTTAAAAAAAAATAAATAAACAAATAAGCATCGCGATGTCGGTAAAAAGCGTAGATATAATGAACGGGGAAGACAGTACAAGTGACATGAGTGATTCCGAACCAATGAACTTAAAGAAGATGAGTACAGAAAGTTTACGAAATTTAAAAAAGATAAAGTTTTCCAAAACTAATCGGTTATTAAAGGAATGCACGGAATTAGAGGAAGAATTAAACCTGAGAGAGTTAAAGCCGGAGGACCGTACGACGGATACTCCGCAGCTGGAGTATGGGAGCAACCTCACGTTAGGGGTTCGTCCCAAGAAAAGCGATTTAGTTCCTTCCGCTACAGGGGAAGGGGAACTTTCGATGCAGGAACTTCCTTCACCTTTGATCCTGAATTTCCAAAAGGTGGTAAAGGGTCCAGAGCAGACGACCTTTGGACAAACGACGGAAGGAAGTCTGCTGAGGTGCATGGGCAAACGGGCACAAGAACCCAGGAGCCATCCCAAAGAACCCCTTCAGAAGTGCACCCACCACAAGCGCCGAGAAACACCACACCCGATGAAGACCTGCAGAAGTATATACAAGCCGTCGTACAGGTATTACAGAGTACTAGCTTACCTTTGCAACGTGAACATGTAGTAGACGATTCGTACGTCCCGAGGTTGTGGGGCCACTTGGAGGACGACCGTGGGAACCCGGTTACGAGCCCTGCATCTTTTTTCTCTGCCCTGGAAGAAGTCACCATGGATGAAAAGAGGAGACTCCACATCTTGTACAAGAGTGCAGGTCCAGCCCGAGTGTTGTTGGACACGTGAAGGGATTCCAATCGCAAATTTTCCTACCAAGAGATTAAGGAGGAAATCCTACAGATGTGTGGCAGTACCATGGACGAAAGTGTAATTCGAAGGAAGATATACGCCGCCAAGAGGGAAAAAGGTGAGACACTCAACATGTTTGCCACAAGATTATTAAGTTTAGGTAATGCCTTGGTACAGGCTGAGCCTATAATGAGATATGCTAAAGATGCCCTCTTAAAGGATGCGTTCAAGTTGGTCCTACCAGAATACGCCAGAAATTTTGTAAAAGGAAAATCGTTTAAAGAATACTGGTTGGAATCGATCAAGTATGCTGCGAACAATCCAGGACTCGGACTACGGGACGAGGATGTACTAAAAGAAGAGACACCACAAGAGAGGAGTCGAAGACTCCAGCGGCTGCACAACCCAACCACGTCTTGGAACTACAACTCACGACATCAAGAAGAGAGGATAGCCACAGCCACAAAAGAGGACAGTAAGAGCAAAAACGTGGGGGCAACTGCCGTAGACAAAGCGGACATCCTAAACAAGCCCACCGGAAAAGGGGTGCCGGAGAAGAAGTGTTATATTTGCCACCGGAAAAAGTCACATCGCCCGAAACTGCTATCTCAACCCGAAGAACCAGAAGCGAAATAAAACGAAGTCAGGGACGGGAAAGGGTTCTAAGAAGAGAGAAACCAAAGAAGAAATCAGCCGGGATCAATGCTGGGTCTGCAAGCAAGTGGGGCACTGGGCCAAATCGTGCCCACGGCGAAATTTTCAAGCGGACCCGGAGGAGAGGTCTCCCAAGTAGCCGCAGTTGAAATAGCGGCGAATCGCCGGTTAGGACTGATCACCCTACCAGTATTCGTCGCTCAACAAGCTTTCACCGCGCTGGTCGATGGTAGAGCTTCCGTCTCACTGGTGACACTGGCTATGTAAGATCTGGAGTCCGCCTTTGAAAGCCGCCGACATCTCGGTGCGAGGTTTTACTGGACCCGCCTACCCTTGTCAAGGAGAACTTCGTTTAACTATCGGGATTGGGTTGGAGGAATTTTTTGTGTGTGGTTATATAGTACCAGAAGCCCCGCAGGATTTGATATTAGGTGTACCGTTCTTAGAAACGAAGCCAAGATAGACCACCGGAAGAGGACAGTCACGCTGAATGAAATAGTAACCATACAAGGAAATGGAGTAGACAGTGAAGAAGATGCGAGGGTGACTCTCATAGAGGCAATTCCGCACGAAGAACAAAAGGTGGCCGCCGTAATTTTGACGAGGGGAGTCAGAATGAAACCCGGGGACGTAGCTCCCCTGGACGTCCATTCTCCGCTGCACAGGATGTGCAGTGAGGCTCGGGGAAATTTAGAAATGTTGCCGAGCAGGATCCCAAAAGGGAAAATAAGGTTGCTGATGATCAATCAAAGTGACGAAGAATACCTTGACGACAAAGGAGACGTCGTGGGCCTAGTGACGGAGGCAGAGATAATAGGGAGGGTGGTCGATGCTCATCCCAAATTGGAACGAATGTCACGGTGAAAGGAAGTCAAGCGTCAAAGAAGGACTTCGAAGGACGAGTGACACGCCTCAAGTCCTATGTTCTCGGGCGCAGAACTAAATTATTCCACCTAAGAGAAGGAGCTGCTTGCAATCGTTTTCATTGAAGAAGGCTCGCCCCCTCATATTTGGTCAGAGAGTCATCGTCCGTTCTGACCATAAGCCGTTGAAGTGGCTTCTGAGGGAAGGACACCGAGAGCCCAATGGAAGACTAGCACGTTGGGTTATGACACTACAAGACTACGACGTTCTCATCGAGTACGTGAAGGGCAAACTCAACAGAGTGGCCGATTGGTTGTCCCGCCCGCCTGGAGTGACTAAGGAGTTTGTGAACGCGATATACGAAAAAGCGATCATTGATCGCAGGGTAATCAGCAAACACCAGCAGAAGGACGTTGAAATAGTGGAAATTCGAACAGCCATCGAAGGAAGGAAGGCTTTCAGCTGGCCCGTATCCAAGCCTATCCCGCCGTCGAGATTCAAACTCGTGAGAAACTTGCTGGTTTACATCGATGTGAACGGGAGAGAGGTCATCGTAGTTCCTAAAAAGTTGAGAGCAGCTCATTTGGAACGCACACACGGACGTTGGGAGCATTCATCCTGGAGCTGTGGGGACTACAGAAATTCCACGGGACCTCTATTTTTGGCCAGGCATGGTTCAACAAGTACGACAGGTGGTCCAAAAGTGCGACACGTACGCGCGGAACAAACAGACGAGAAAAGAGACTGTGGGAACAATGCCTTGTGTGTGAGGCCACAGTCCTTGGGAACTTCTGCACGTGGACTTAGTTGGCCCCTTTCCTCCGAGTGGGGAAGGCAGCAATTATATCCTCACCTGTGTGAACAATTTTAACAAGTTTACCATCCTGGCAGCAATAAAAGATAAGACGGCCCGCTAGGTGGCGGACAAGTTCCATCGTTTAATATTGTGCAAACTGGGCGCCCCTTCCGCAGTGGTATCCGACCAAGGCAAGGAATTTTGGAACTCTACCTTGCAGGCGCTCTTCCGGGTTTGGAAAGTACAACACCAACCGACCGCCGCATACCATCCCCAAAGCAACGGGAAAATCGAACGTCTGAACAAAGAGCTGTGCATCAAACTCCGAATACTTTGTGAAGAAACTGGACGAGACTGAATAAAATCCTCGACACCATGGAATTGTCCCTGAACATCCGAGTGCACCGAGCCACGGAGTATTCTTCATTCTTCTTGATGTACGGGCGACCCCCCGAATGTACCTTCGAAGCTATTCCGCATGCCACAAGAGGCGTGCCTGAGTCCGAACAACCCAGAAGAATACGCGGAAGACCGAAAGAGGAGTCTGAGCGAAATCTACCGCCGAGTGGAAGAGTTCATGCGTAGCTATGAGAAGACCAATGGAATCAAGGAATTGAAGCCGTTCGAAGAAAAGGCGCCCCACGGCTTGGTGTACATTGATTACCCACGACCGGCAGAGGCAAGTTGGAGCCCCGGTACGAGGGTCCATACATCATCCTCGAACAGAAGACTCCAGTCACTTATCTCCTGCGTCACATGATCACTGGACATCAGATAGTGATCCATCGGGACCGCATCCGCCGCAACATCGATGCCCCAGGGGACGTCGAGCGACAAGGCGGGGCGGATGGCGCAGGGATGAGATGGGGGAACGGTCACCGCCCCTCCTCTCTGGAGATTCGCCCTCGCACCGGAGAAACATCGGCACGGGGAAGTGAACCGGAATGCGTTTCCTGCCCACTGGCAGGACCGAATGGCGGAACGAGAACCGCCAGGCGCTTCCGAACTACTTCCTCACGGAGAGCTTCGCCCAGGAAACGGAGAAACATTGACTAGTGGAGGTGAACCGGAGTACACTTCCTACCCACTGGCAGGACCGAGTGGCGGACACGAACCGCCTGGTGCTTCCGAACTACTTCCTTGCGGGGACCTTGTGGAATAGGGTCCCCCAGACAAAGCAGACAGGCTGCTTTCACAGGGCCACCGTTTGAGCGTCCGTATGCTCTTAGGCCCAGACCTCGAGTATACTACGAAGAAACCGAGAACGATTAAAACTAAATGTGCCAGCGTTATTGTCTCAATAAAGGAAACAAATAAATGAAATAAAAAGTAGTGAAAATTGTGAATAAAGTGATGATACCCGACCCTAGTTAAGAAAGCTTGCACCGGAGTGCAAAATTAAAGGAGGGGAGGGATGTTGTGACGGCAATTTTGGCGTGCCGAAATTTTTACGAAAATAAGAGCAGAAATTTTAGTTTTAAAATTTTTTGTTTAGATCTCCAAAGCAGTAGTATGAATGACCGCAAAATGGTGGAGTGCAAATTGCAATACAATGTTGATCAATTGTTGCAAAAGGGGGAGGGGAAGTTGGCACAAAAAAATGGAGAGGGGAATGCAAGCAAGGGGGAGGGGGAAGTTGGCACAAAAAAAATGGAGAGGGTATGCAAGCAAGGGGAAGGGTTTATCCCAAGCTGCATGAAGGGGGGAGAGGTGGTTTACTCCCCTACCCAAACCTAACCTAGGAAGTAAGAGAGAAAAGGAGAGGAGGAGAGAGAACACCTTTTCGCCTGCAAATCTAGGAGCATAATGAATGCTCTTGGCCTCCGCACTTGGCTTAGAAGGTGTAATCAGCCAGTTGGCTTAGAAGGCTTAATCAGCCAGTTGGCTTAAAAGGCGTAACCAGCCATTTGGCGTAATATATACATATATATGTAGCGGGCAGACAAAGGAATTCTTCCTCGCCATTCTCAAACATCTTGGAATCATCGGAATCAAAAAACACACGTGGTTCGTCAAGGAGAGAGAAACAACAGGACGCTTGTAGGCGTCTCAAAAGGCCGCGAAAACTTAGCGTCCTACGGGTCTATAAAAGGCGAAGTCCACTGAAACTCTACCTCACACCTCAGCTACGAGTCAGCTCACAACTCACTCCTCTCTCCGCACTCTTCACTTCTCGTTTGGTCGTCACGTCTCACTCTCAGCCTTCGTCAGAAGCAACACTCGTCAAGCCACCCGCTCTCCGGCTTTGCCGGGGAGTGGCCTGCTGTTCCTTCAAAGCTCTGGTCTATCATCAAGTAAGGCCTTCTACAGTCCGTCTGCAGAAGCAATCCTTCGAAACCCAGCGCCGTTCGACTTCAGCCGGCCTCAGTCCCTCAAGCAACACCTCAACAATACACGAAGCGAATCAACACTTGAGGCGACATCCTTCTGAGCCTGGCTTAACTCATCCTTCACCTCAATTCGATCGGCGCCCGTTCAACAAGTTTTGAATAGGCCCCGCTACCGGCTTCATGGTCATCCTCGACGTACGAAACGCAGGACGGTCAACTTCACCTAGGGCCTACAGTCTACAAGGTCAACCTTCACGTATCTATTCCATCTCCAGAGGTATTCAGCATTTCGTGCCTACAGTCTACAAGGTCAACCTTCGAGTAAGTATCTTTTCCATCTCCAGAGGTATTCAGTATTTCGGTAAGCCTCCCCTCTTTGCCTCGTCTTAAACAATTCACGCGAAGCCTACACAGTGTAACCGCAGCGTCGTGATTAGGCTATATCGAAAGTGTCTCCATAATCGTTCAAACTAACTTTCTCGTTAAAACTGCAGTAGGCCTCTTTTCAAGTGTCATTCCAATACCGTAATTTTGTATCACCCTGTTATTGTGATCACCGTACAATTTATTTATCATGCATCCTACTGTTTGTGTGTTCTTTTAGGCATTTCATTCTTGGCGGCCTAATCCATTTACTGTACCAACCGTACAAGCATTATTTCATTTATCGATAGGTTTACATCATTTAGTCTGTGTTCCATGTCGCATATCTCATTAACCTATCTAAATAGTGTATTACTTAACAATTAATCTGTATAACCATTCCTTATTTGCTAATCCTCAGTCATCTTTAGCATAATATAAATGCCGTTATAAAATTGTTAATCATCGTAAATACCTTCATTGCATTGTTATTCACTGTGATCAAATAAGTGATTTATTTTTCTTAATTAAACACAAAACAACAAAGTGATTTTTCTAACCTTATTAATATTGTTTCCTTGGGTGTAATCCAAGCTGGTGACCTCTAATTATTCATATCATTTCATTAAGTAATTATAGTAAGTCCACTCCATTAGCCACATCAAACCGGTTAACCGTAGACCACTGTAAATTGGTAACTCCAGCCTAGTCATTAACATTTAATCATTAACCTTCAGTCATTCTCAATCAATTAACCATTATCATTATTATATTGCCAACTTTACGGTAATAACCGGTACCACCAAAGTATCATAGTTAATACTAGGCTTACTGTACATACTGTATATATATATATTATATATATTATATATATATATATATTATATATATATACTGTATATATACACACACACACATATTAATAGAGAGAGAGAATAGATGCTAATGTGTGCTCACAAAAAATTATTGAATTAAAAGCACACGCACACACACACACATACACACACATCGTATATAAACAGATGCATGTAAAGAAGAATTGTTTATTGTTTTATCCCAATAGCAAAATATATACGATCATGCCTTCCTTAGAATAACTACCACGTAAACCTCAAAAGCTATCCTTGGATTCTCTCCCCACAACCATCAGCTAAGCACCACCACAAACAATAGACCGACAATGTCTCTGAAAACGACCCAATTAATAGACAAAGCTATTAAGCATAAACAAATACTGTACATTTATGAGGCCAGAGTAGAGCGACAAGATCTCAAAAAACAGCAATACCAATAGTTTGATTTATCGAGCTTCTCGTGAAAAAAAACCAGCACGAGCCCGACGTGACATTTGGTGGGCAAACTTTTAAACAAAAAATCGAATATGATAAACCATATTTAATACAAAAACAAATTTTTTGTCTTACGAAGAAATATATCTTTAAACTATAATATAAAAAATATTAATATAATTTTTAAACAAAACTGGATTTAAGTTTAGGTATAACTATTTCATTTTTTCTTTTTTCGCTTTTTATCCCCATTATATTTAAAGCAAGTTTCTGGCTTAATATATGCAATTTTATTTTTAATCATATTACAAAAAGTACTTTAAAATAGCTAACGCATACCGTTAAAATATTTTATTTTCCACAGTAATGTAATGATATAGTGTTTAGATGGCAGTATATATATATATATATATATATATATATATATATATATACAGGGTGTCCCATAAGTCTAGAACCATAGGGTAAAATAAGTAATTCATGTTTTTCCGTTTAGGCAAGTGCCCATGATGTCTTTGAGTAAGGAAGAACGCATCCAGGTAATTCTGCTCGTAGGAAATCGGAGGCAGAGGGAGGTCGCTGAGGAATTTAACAGATTGCATCCGGACCGCGCGGCGATAACACACAGCTGTGTTGGCAAACTTGTAGCAAAGTTCAGGGAAACGGGATCCATAGGAGATAAACCAAGCAGTGGACCTCCGAGGACATCCACCGACGATGACACAGCCGCTACCACCCTCGCTCACTTCACAAACAGTCCCCAAAAGTCTCTTCGGCGTTTTTATTGCCGTTTTTATCATTTTGCTCTATGGTTCCAGACTTACGAGACACCCTAATATATATATATATATATATATATATATATATATCTCGGCAGTCCAAAAGAATAGTTGCCAGATTGCGCTACTTATTTAATTCGTATATATTTAATGGAGAGATGTTCCCTATAACCATATTGCTAAAACAGTAATTTAAAACAGTTGAAGCATACCATTAAAATATTTCTTTTTCCGCCGTAATTTTACGATATAGTGTTTAGATGGCAGCGTGTATATATATATATATATATATATACAGTGGTGGGCACCGTTAACCAAAAAGTTAACTTCGTTAACCGCTAATCCGTTAAAAAAAGTTAACTTCGTTAACCGTTAATCCGTTAATTCGTTAAACATGTAACGGAAGTTACCGATAAACCGTTAACGTTAACTTTTATTATAAAAAAAATGAAAACACAATATATATATATAATTTAATTTTCCCTCTTCTTCTCGTTCTCCATTTTGTCCATGAGATGCATGTTGCCCTTCATGAAAATTAGCATATCAAAGGGGATGGCTGTGTTGAACTTGATGAACAAGTCCACCAACACTTGCTCACCCAAGAAGGCAGCATCTGTCAGCAAGTCCTTGGAGTTGGTCTCCAGCCAGGTCTTAACCAAGTTCTGGGCCTTGCCCTTGAGTGACCTGTGGCTTCTGCTGCTCTCTTTTGTCTGGATGACAGCACTGAAGAAGTCATCCTCCTCCTCCTCCTCGTTGTTGCTGCCTCCACTGTTGCTGCCCACTTCGTTGGACTGCTGCTTCATGGCCTCCTCGACTGTACCCTCCATGCTTTTCCTCACCCTGGCGACCTTGGTGTTGTCATACTTGTCCAACCAGATGAGGCGAAACCTGGGATGGAAGGCAGCAGCCAGCCTGTAGTTATTTGTTGTAATTGTTACATATATATTATTGAAAGTGCCTTAAAATGCTCGTGATATTTCTTGAAAGAAGTTGAAACATTCAACTCAAATGGCAAATCTTTCCGCCTGATTTTACAGTCGACCATGTTTTGCTCAAACCAATGCCATAAATAACTACCATATTTGGTAAGACACAAATTGTGGCGACGGAAACAAATATATCGCCTGATTTTGCACTGCGGAAATGGAAATTCGTTCATCACTATTAACAGTGGCGGATTAATTGCGCACCTGCTCAGCACTGAAAATAATAGAAACTTTTAAACGTTTATTTATGAATTTTTTGGGTTAACGGACTTGAGTTAACGGAAGTTAAATGTAACGGAAGTTAATTAGTCCGATAATGATTTTCAAAGTTAACTTAAAAGTTAAATCGTTAACGAAAAAGTTAACTTCGTTAATTAACGATTAACGGATTAACGGTTTGTGCCCAGCTTTGTATATATATCGAAGCATTCCACAAGATTAGTTGCCAGATTGTGCTATTTATTTAATTTGTATATATATTTAATGATTATTTTATTCAAATCAACGAGTTACTTAAAACAAATTTTGGTACTTACGTATTATCGGGACTACCAAACTCTTTATTATGTATTTTTGCTCTCGTCATTTTCGTTTAAACTAACGAAAATATCACAACTTAACCTAACCAATCATCAAGGGCGTACAGTTGATCTAACCGGGCATTCAGTTGACCTAACCGGGCATTCAGTTGACCTAACTGTGCATTCAGTTAACCTAACCGGGCATGAGCTAACCTGGATGTTTTTATCAATTACGGCGTTATTCGCTCATCCTTAACTTGCCCGAAATGTGACAGTGCCTAATACGAAAAGATCAGAAGATATTTAGGTGGAATAACCAATATTAACCTGTTAAGTTAATTGAATGCCCGGTAAGATCAACTGAATGCCCAGTTAGGTCAACTGAATGCCCGGTTAGGTCAACTGAATGCCCTTGATGATTGGTTAGGTTAAGTTGTGATATTTTCGTTAGTTTAAACGAAAATAACGAGAGCAAAAATACATAATAAACAGTTTGGAATTTTATTTTTAATCATATTATAAAAATAGTAAATTAAAAACAGTTAACGCATACCATTAAAATATTTTATTTTCCGCAGTAATGTTACGGTATAGTTTTATAGAAATCATTTGCTATGTATATTTATAAAAAATGGAATTTATGGCATGACTTAGTTATTTGCGCCTTCTACAACTCAATAAATGGAACTAATATGATTTTACTCTAAATAATTATTCTCTTCGACATTACTACATTATTTTTAATGCGATTTTTTTTATCATATTAAATCTTACTATTTACAGATTAAAGTAAATTTTCTTCAGTGCAATTCTCGTTCCTCTTAGTGCTGTATATGAATAAAGCATACAATAGCAGCTATATGTGTAGGTCATACACATTAAAACCACCAGTAAAATGTTTATTCTGGCAGCAAATTGTACTAACTTTGTATAAGGATACTTTTACAACGTGAGTAGTTAATTGACTAATCTCAGTTTTGGTAGGCATAACGAATTGAAATAATTAATAAAGCAACATCAAATATCTGTGCTAAAACTCCGTTCTTTATGTATACAACTGTACAGCAGATTTTGCGGTAACGTCAACACTTTTACCATCTACATATTTATCTTATACTTTTCTAATCAGCTTTTTACTACTGCTAGAATGGTTGAAAGTCAAAAAACTTGCGAGGCTTTTATGCTGGAAGGTGGGGCCAAGGACGACTGCCTGCACTGCAAAATACCCCACCCATACAGAGAGAAGGACCAAAAAGAAGGATTGAGGTACCTAGGCACTCTACATTTGAAGGAACTGCAATTTGATGCCCTGAAAACCACAGAGATGGTAGGAAGAACATTGGGGGCATATCTACCAGTCATGCGCAGACATATGAATAATAGAATTTCCCTAGCTTCGCTCTTAAAATTTTCCTTTTTGATCTAAAATCTTATGCACAGGCATTTAAAGCAATATGTAGGAATAAATCATATCACGACTTAAACTAGTCATCCGTCAATGACGTACAGCTAATATAACCGTGCATTCAATTAGCACAGCATTTTCCCATTAGGAGTTCTTTTGAGATGGATGTCAACACGATTTGTCAGAACAGAATTAAAATGAGCACTCTCTTGCTAGACATATCTGGCAACTGTCTCATCCAGTTAGTGCAAAAGTAGCCAGTATCTATCTATCTATCTGTCCATCCAACTATCTATCTATCTATCCATCCCTCCATCTATCTATTTATCTATCTATCCATCCCTTTATCTATCTATCTATCTATCTATCTATCTATGTATATATATGAAAATGAAAATGTTTATTGGCAGATTATAGTTCATATGACAAATATTTTTAATACAATGACAGTTCACATACTAAGGATAGAAATATATACAGTTTATTAGAAATAATACAATAATGACGAAGTTAAATGGAGCTACAGACAGACGTTTTCGTACCAAGAATTCCATAGCGTAGAGGATAAACAGCAGGACGAATGGATAGCTTGGATAATCGGGTTGGTTGATTTTTTAATTCTTTGCATTAGACTGTATTGAACACGTCTTGTTACCTCCGGGAAGCTCGGGACATTGCGGGTAGGGTAGCAAACATTTGCGAAGCTGAGCATCTCGGGGGTAATTTATGTAAAAGTCTAAAAGACCTGTTCTACAGCAAATTTAGGGTTCTCCCAGAACCTTTTTTATGATTCACCCAGAGTTGCTGTCCATATATATTCCTGCAGAAAGTACGAAAGAGAGTGTCTTCAGCTTCACTTGTATAGAACTGAAAGTTCCTTATAGTTATATTCGCTTTAGCACAAAGGCTTCGAGATTGTTTTCTTATATCCGAGTCATCACTCAGGGAGCTGATAATAGTTTGACCCAAATATTTAAACTCTTGTACTTCCTCAATTACTTCACCTTTCATTTTAAACCTAATACAGTATCAGCTGGCTGATTACAGCTTTTCGGATAAAAATGCATAACCTTAATTTTTGTAACATTGAAAAGAATATCATGTTTCTGCGAATAAACTTCGCAGACTTTTAGTAGCCGATCCAGACCTTTAACAGAGGGACTTATTAACACCATATCATCGGCATAAACTAAGTTATTTATCCTTGTGTTATCTATACAACATCCCACTGTTGCCTCATTAAGTGAAGCAATTAATTCGTCAATATACACATTAAACAGCATACGGGAGAGCAAGGAGCCTTGTCTCACCCCGCAAGAGGAGCCAAAACATTCGGATAGTACATTGCTCCACCTAACAGTAAAAGATTGGTGGTATTACCAAAATTTCAATAAATTTTATATATACGTGGGAACCTTCCTGTCTTTAGTTTTTTAAATAAAATATTGTGGTTCACTCTGTCATATGTCTTACTTATATCTAGGAAACAGCTATAAATAGTTGAATTACTGTCAATGTATTTAGATATTGTTTCTTTAAGTACATAGATACACAGGTCAGTTGAGTAGGACCTTTTAAAACCAAACTGATTAAATGTCCATAGGTAATCATTTAATCGGAGTAACAAGAGCTTTTCTAGTAGTTTCGAGAAACAAGAAGCGACAGCAATAGGCCTGTAATTATTGCTGGACAGAATGTCTCCATACTTATTTTTGACCAGGGGCAAGATATATATACCCTCATGAACTCTGCAGGGAAACGGCTATGAGCAAGCATGGCTGATAAGAGCAATGATATATGCAGATATACTACGTCATTGGCATATTTTAAGTGCTCATTCGATACGACATCTACCCCTGACGCAGAACCAGTCTTTAACTCTTTAATTAACCTCTTTACTTCAGGAACTGATATCAAAGTATTTTCCTTTGTCCCTCCCACAGGCGTTTCGCTGCAATCTATCTTAAGAGTATCCCTACTCACACTGTTAAGAATGTTAGAGTAGTGGTTTTTCCACAGCTTTGCAATTTCACCCTCCCCTGACGCCCCATCGATTGTTGGAGGGAGGACACTTTTGACACTCGTTTGATTCTTAACAAATTTCCAAAATTTGTTATTATCGTTATTTATGCGAGCTTCACAGGCTTTTGATGCTCGAACAGACTCTTCTTCCTGTTTACATCGCCTTATGGCCGCCTTATACTGACCCCTACTTCTACATATATTCATATATACTGGTCCTAATCTGGGTCTACCATGAAAGCACCACAAATCGTAGATGTCTTTCGATTCCCTCTTCAGGTGGGGGGGGGGGCAATAAAATCATTTCATCCAGGAATAATCTTAGTATGATAGTTGTAAGATTTAATCAGGGGGCTTCCTGCTTCTCTTAACAGGGATATTATTTTACTATAATACCTATCTATGAGTTTACAGTGAGAATCATTTGAGCAAGGATTATTGCAGGCAAGATGCAAACTTTCTAAATTATTAAAGAGGTGACCTGTTCTTTCTTTGTATTCTATTCTCTATTGCATATTAACATCAGACCAATGGACGCGATTATTTTTACCCCATTGAGTTCTTGTTATGTCGTGTTGCGCATAAATTGGTAAAATTAATTAGTAGTTCTAATGGTTTATGATCAGAAAGAAGGAAATCATGCAGAATATGAACTCTAACAATTCGATCCTTTAGATCAGTGGTGCACAAACTTTTTTGATGTGAGGGCCAAGCGAAGAAAATAACTAAATGTATTAGCCTACTTACTTTCCATCTAAGTAATAAATTGGGTCACTTTTATATTCTAACTTTTTCATTGAATTGAAAAGACCCGTGGGGCCACTGAAAAGACCCGTGACGGGAACACATTTGGCCCGCGGGCCAGGGTTTGTGCATCACTGCTTTAGATTATTACCAGTGAGACAATGATCAATCCAGCTGGTGGTACCTGGTGGTATATATATATACATATACAACACACGGACCGTGAGTTGCCAGTGAGGTCATTATACCAATATTATTTCTCTAAACGTATTTCATCTTTTATCTCAATATTAAAGAAAAATTATCTGAAACAAGCCCATATATATACATATATATATATACACACACATATATTACCTCTATAGATACATCTTAGTATCATATGTTTTAATTAAGCATCTGATTCTTTCGCACTAAAATTCAGCACTGTCCGGCGCATGCGCAGATTCGACTATCGTAGAAATTTCTAAGGATTGTATGGCAACTGGATACATTCGTTCTCTTTCTCAGAAAACAGCATTCATATCATAGTCGATATTATATATATATATATATATATATATATATATATATATATATATATATATATATATATATATATATATACAGACAGTGCATGGAACAAGGAACTCTTCTGGGATAATTAAATCCACTATAGTCCGAATAAGTAATGGTAAATGACAAATACCATAGTTTTTCTTTTTCATGATGCTAGCCCGACGCGGGCAACGGGTCACTCGCAAAGAGGTCCCATAACTATAGCTTCCTTCACCAGCTATCTGTTCCATGCACTGTCTGTGTGAATCATAAAAAACTCACGGGACCATTCTGAGTTCATTCCCATCTTGAAACGGACATGTTATGTGCCTTGAAAAGTGGTCGCTCAATTCTGCCAGTTGAGGTTTAAGTTTTGGTTTTGGCTAAAAATATAATAGTTACCCCTTTTTCTTTGATGTATTCAATCTGACATGAAGGCAGCGAGTCTTTTGCTTATATTGAGGTTCTAAATGTAGCAGGGCTAGGCTGCTTTAAACCCTAGATCCATGTCCCAAAGCTCGATCCTGTCTGCTTTGCAGATAGCTGGTGAGGGAAGCTATATTTGTGGAACCTCTTTGCGAGTGACCCGTTGCCCGCATCGGGCTAGCATCATGAAAAAGAAAAACTATGGTATTTGTCATTTACCATTACTTATTCGGACTATAGTGGATTTAATTTTCCCAGAAGAGTTCCTTGTTCCATGCACTGTCTGTGTGTATCATAAAAAACTGAGGGGACCATTCTGAGTTCATTCCCATATATATATATATATATATATATATATATATATAAAACTTCTGAACATGGATGAAATAGGGCATTTAATATAATTTCTTCCACAGTAGAAAAATAAAATCATACTGAAAGTATGTACAAATTAAATGATTAGCGCAAGTTCAAATAGGCCTACCCAATTTTCAGTTATGTTTTCACTCCTCATTTGCCCGCGAAACTTCAACATATCATATGCCAGATGCTCTTGCGCCATGGATCCAGTGAACTGCATCTTCGACGGAATTTTGCCAGATTACACGGTTTGTCTTCCTCTCTTGCCCTTTATCTAGCTATCTATCTATCTGTCCTTCCCTCTATCTATTAATTATTCTCTTCGGCATTACTGCATTATTTTTAATGTAATTTTAAACCATATGGACTAATTACTTAAAAACTTGAGAGGCTCCGTCCTGTGTGTAAAATTGACACCGAACCCCTAGGGTCTAGGGCAGGGGTGGGCAACCTTTTTAAGTGAGCGTGCCAAAATCGTCAAATCTTTGATGCAAAATTTTCTCACGTGCCAACCGAAATTTTGGGAACATAATTGGTGCCTTTTAAGTATTGGGAGAACCTTTTCAAATAATCAAAAATTACACTGGAGCGGTAAAATCAAAGAATATTGTAAGAGCGATTATTGTAAGTCATGTAAGATTGAATAAATGTAAAATTTAGTGACGGAATTTTTACTTGAAGGTCGTTCTACCCTGTTGATAGCGTGGATATTTTTATTAGCCTTTAAGTGTAATTATAGCTGCCATATACAGCCACACAATTTAAAAACGCAATTTTTAACATCAGCAAAAGAGTAAACAATAATTCTGATTTTGTTTTGTTTTTTATATATCAGATCAATCAGCCATAAGTTTTTTCAAGTTTTCCCAATACATTACAGTGCCCAATCTCATAATCGTTTTACTTGACTAAAGCACAATGAAAGAAAATAAAATTAAAGATATTCTTTTATTGATTCTTAATCCCTTATGAATAATACATAAAAATTACAGAGAAAATAAAATGTTATTTTACCTACATAATATATTAAACAGAAGTTAATCTTTACCATTTTTTAGCAGAAAACATTAAGTTAAAATATAAAACTCAGCGAAGAATTTGGATATTTATTTATTTAATTTTTTTTAAGGTGAGCCCGGGGAATCGCGTGCCGGAAAAAAGTCGTTGGCGTGCCACGTTTGGCACGCGTGCCAATGGTTCCCCACCCCTGGTTTAGGGTGTATATATATATATATATATGAGAGAAATTTACTTTTGCGTAATTGATATGACAGTTATGTATCAAGGGCTTAGTTACCGACTAATTGAATCAGGTGCTTAATTTAAATATAATACTGTTTAAGCGTGAATACGAGCATATGTTTGGTTTAGTGTTTCTTTAAATTACCTGATTTAAATTAGCTGATTAGAAAAGTATAAGATAAATATGTAAAGAGTAAAAAATGTTGGCCTTACCTGCAAAATCCGCTGTACAGTTGTATACATAAAGAACGGAGTTTTAGCACAGACATTTGATGTTGCCTTATTAATTATTTTAATTCATTATGCCTACCAAATCTGAGATTAGCCAGTTAACTACTCACGCTGTAAAAGTATCATTATACAAAGATAGTACAATTTGCTGCCAGAATAAACATTTTACTGGTGGTTTTAATGTGTATGACCTACACACATAGCTGCTATTGTATGCTTTATTCATATCCAGCACTAAGAGGAACGAGAATTGCACTGAAGAAAATTTACTTTAATCTGTAAATAGTAAGATTTAATATGATCCGAAAAAATCCCATTAAAAATAATGCAGTAATACCGAAGAGAATAATTATTTAGAGTAAAATCATATTAGTTCCATTTATTGAATTGTAGAAGGCGCAAATAACTAAGTCATGCCATAAATTCCATTTTTTATAAATATGCATAGAAAATGTTATTTACTGGGTATGCCCTACTAAAACGATTTTATAAAACTATACTGTAACATTACTGCGGCAAATAAAATATTTTAACGGTATGCGTTAACTGTTTTTAATTTACTATTTTTATAATATAATTAAAAATAACGTACTTTCCTTTTATCCCGGACCCCCAGACTTTTTGTCAGATTCAGACGTCACTTGCCAGATTGCCAAATTTCATTGCCAACTTTTTTTAAGTGTTAAGTAACTAACCTAACCTAGCCCAACCCCTGGTTAGGTTAGGTTAGGTTAGTTAACATTAAAAAAAAATTGTCAATGAAATTTGGCAATCTGGCAAGTGGCACACGAATCTGGCAAAAAGTCTGGGGTCCGGGATAACAGGAAAGTACCAAATCTAAAATTGTATATTAAGGTGAAAATTTGTTTTAAATAACTTGTTGGTTTGAATAATCATTAAATATATACAAATTAAATAATTAGCACAATCTGACAACTAATCTTGTGGAATAATATATATACACACACACACACACACACTTCCAACTAAACATTATATCGTAAAATTACGGTGGAAAATATTTTGATGGTACGCTTCAGTAGTATAGCCTCAAAAAGGGAGAGTGCAGGAATGTTGCAATGTTTCAAGAGATAATGATCAAATGTTGCAAAGGGGTGGGGGTATGCAACAACTCAATGTTGCAGTTGGGTTGGGGTATGCAGCAACTCAATGTTGCAAAAGGGGTGGGGGTATGCAACATCTCAATGTTGCAAAGGTGGTGGGGTATGCAACAATCCAATGTTGCAAAGGGGGTGGGGGATGCTGCAGGTGCAACAAGGGGTCATGAAACTTGGAGGCGGCGTTATCCCCCAAGAGAAAGAGAGGAGAAGGAGAGAAAGGAGGAGGAGAGGTGTTCACCTGGCAGGAGCCAAGTGCGTAAGAAGACTTCAGCCGAGTAGGCATTGTCTTATAGACTCCTAATCAGCCAGTTGGCTTAGAAGGCGTAAATGGCTTGTTCAGGTTGAGTTGCCAGATATCACTTTTTATTTTAATTGTTCAGGTATACATTATTAAGTTGTCAGGAGCCAAGTGCACAATAAGACTTCAGCCGAGTGGCCGTTGTCTTATAGACTCCTAATCAGCCAGTTGGCTTAGAAGGCGTAAATGGCTTGTTCAGGTTGAGTTGCCAAATACCACTTTAATTGTTCAGGTATACATTATTATGGAGAGTTGCCAGATACCACTTTTTATTTTAATTGTTCAGGTATACATTATTATGGAGAGTTGCCAGATACCATTTTAATTGTTCACGTATACATTATTAAGTTGCCAGATTGTACCATTTATTTAATTAAGTCTTAAAAGTTGGCTTAAAATTCAGCTAGTAGGTTTAGAAGGCGTAACATGATATAATTGTCTACAACCAAAAGAATTAAATAAAACAACATTGCATCATTCTGTTTATTATAAATATATAGAAAATAAATATACATTTTGAATGATCAATTAAAAATAATAATAGTTTAAGAAATATGAACGAGGAATATGCATATAATCAAAAAATATATCCTTCAATATAACAGGACAGGAGAAATATATATATATCTACACACACACACACACACACACAATTATGGAGATATATAGAAATAAATATACATTGGAATGATCAAAACTAAGAAATAATATAATCATCAACATAGCAGAAATATATACACACAACTAAATAAATAAATACATACACTTTATCTTCTACCGCGCAACATAATAAATCGTAATCATCAATATAACTGAAATATATATATATATATATATATATATATATATACACACACACAAATATGTTAAATATATAAATACATTTCACTTTTTTTTAAAATACTAAACTCGCACTTAATCGAGTCTACAATTACATCATTATTGCTCTGCATTACGCAGTATACACGGTTTAATAATATTTAACCGCTTAAAGTATAGGGAAACCTGTACTCGATATGAAGGGCTTTCATATCGTTCAGTACTATTTTTGTTCCCACTTTACAACCGGTTGGTAAGTCATCTTTAGATACGTCTAGAATACAATCAAAAGCACGCACAAAGAGTTCATCGTTAGCTACATTATTAAACACAAGTTTATAAACACGCCTTTCCAATCGAGGGTTTATTTCTACCGACCCGAGCTTTTCAATCGTGAACTCATCTTCACTCAACATAGCGGCAATTGAAATAATCTTCTAAGTCGTTACGACAACTGCTCGTTATATAAAGAAATAGTTCTTCAGGGTGAACGGTGTAGGTGAGCTCAGCCTTGTACCGATCAATTGCTTTGTACCAAAGTTCATGATATTTCAAAGAGTCTAAACTTTTTAAATAAACGTCCAGCTCTAGACCATTCTCACCTTGTTCAGCCCTACACTCGGTAAACCCATCGAGCAGAGCGGTGTATGCGTATTCAAGTACTGTATCAAAATAAAGCATATCCGTAACACGCGCGTCTAATATAGGTTTCAGCTTGCGGAATCCGACGATTTCAAACATTCTGTCGAGGATGAAACGGTTTCGCGTAGGAACAAGAGCGTTATTATCAGAAGCATTCTTCCACATCAGCCGTATATCAATGCATGGCCGATCGTTATTTATACACAACGTACATACAACGGCGTATGAGGGTGCGTCACTAATCTGCTCTCTTCTTGTACCTACGTTAGCAGGTATTTTATAACGATCTTCACTCCACTTCTCAACTATCACGAAGATTCTATTCATCTCCTCGACACTTAAATAAACAACATTCCGTTTGTTTGTTTGTCTACATTCCGTTTCCAGTACATAGCTAACGGTACCGGATTTACGCCTGAACACGCGCAACGATTTCGTCACGGACACATCGTACGAGGCGTTGAGAATGCTGCTCAAAGGAAGTTCCATCGTATTCGAGGAGCGCACGTCCACTCGGTTCAAGCTCTGAGATAACTATGAGCCGCGTGAGGCACGCAGGTAGGCAGGAACGGTTCGATGGGCGGCTGCTCACCTGATGATACGTGAATGGGCTTGTTCGAACTCGTATGATCCGTAGGTGCGAGTCGCACCATAATCTAATGAAACGTGTGCGGCGAATTGTTGTACCCCATTATATTGGGTAGGTGTTTTTTCCGGTACAAGAATTAATTTCGGTTTTAACGTTTTATCACTACCAGAATACGCACCAGACAGTTTCCCTCAGGATAATTTTCACGAACTAGGCACATTTTATAATGTTTTATCTCTCCTAAACATCTTCACACTCCGGCGCACTATTTGAGAGGAACATATGCTCATATTTTTCCTTTCTGCCCAGCAAACGATACTCGTCTCTAAAGTCTGCTAAAAACTCACGCAGGGCACTAGCCACAACCTCACTACGAACCTCATCATGATATACATTAATATAGTGATAAAAATACTTAAGATTGTCCATGATGACGAGATTCACATTTTCAGTCGTAGGGTATGAGTAATCGACATGGTGTAACATGACATAATACCGCTTGTCATACCACCCATCCACAAGACTCATTATCCATATCTGCTGCTTCTCTTCTGCACGCGTTGTTTCTTTTACTTCACGGTATATGTGAGACTTTATAAAGTTTAGCTCTACAGCATACTTCAGCACATCGTCTGTGCAACGAAAGCCTGCAACGGTCTCACCAGAACATCCGTAGAGTATTTGTACATCTTGCAACTTCGCACGATCCAATGTGGTTTTAAAAGAGGCATAGGAGGGGGGAATAGGAAGTTTTTCGGTATCCACCACATCTTCACACTTTGCTGAATACCATTTCATAAACGTTGTACAAGCAATATTAAAGGTAGCCATTTTCTTCTACGCTGGCGAATACACGTCTGATCTCAAGGGCTTACTGCAGTCAACTGACCACGCAGGGAATCCCAGATAGTAGCATGACTCACGTTGCTGGTCTTACAGTGGGCGGAGCTTAGAACTTTCACCTGTGCACACACACACACACACAACAGTGGGCGGAGCTTAGAACTTTCACCTGTGCACACACACACACACACACAACAGTGGGCGGAGCTTAGAACTTTCACCTGTGCACACACACACACACACACACAAAGGAGAAAGTGAAACGCTAATTGAAACATGATTTATTTAATAAACGAGATATTCAAGTTATATATATATTTACAAATACGATTTAATAAACGAGATATTCAAGTTATATATATTTACAAATACGTGTAATAAATAAGTTAACAATAGATACATCAAAGATTATATACAAGACATACATATTTACAAATACGTGTGATAAGTAAGTTAACAATAGACGCATCAAAAGTTATGGTATCCAAAGGTACGGTATCATAGGTACCAGGTAACTGGTAACGTTTCCTATAGGTGTTACGGCACACCTTCGTTCCCCTAAGTTCCTTCACGCCCCCCAGCTTCTGCGCCCGAAAATTGTGGGTGCCTACAGTTAGTTGGGGAGGTCGTTCGCCCTCATCATCGTCCAAACACACTAGATCCTTCAACGATTCAAAGTTAACAACCCGCCGATTCGCATGGTTGAGCGTAATACCCTTTGCCTTCACGATATATTTCATATCCTCCCCCACCCTCACCCGTACCCCATAAGTTTTAGGTCCTGTTGAGACAAAAGAGTCGGCGTATGCGTTGTCCCCATACTCATCCTTGATCTCATCAGTGAGCTCGCCGAGGAACTCCCCAATAGCGGGCATGTATTCACCCTCCCTCTCTGTGAATATCACGCTATCTGTATCGGCATACAATACTCTCCGCCCAAGAGAATGCAATAGACCCCAAAGTTTTATACGGGCGTAGGCTGTTGTGAAGCTGGCCACAGGTATGTTTGTAACCCTTGAGGTATCTGTGGCCAATTCAGTGTTGTTGTACTTTATTATGTAAGTATTACCTACATTCACGATCTCCATGACCTCTTTATCGGGAGCATTGGCATAATCCCAGACATCACTATAACTTTGTGCCAAATGAATGTTCCCTTTGCCGGTATTCTGTGCAAATTTTCCCCATAGACTGTTTAGACACAACTTTGCACTAAAGCGCTTGCCAGGATTCTTTGCAATTTGGGCACGATCAAGTTGTATACCTTCGCGGTCGCGGTAACGTTGAATATAGGCAGACTTTTCATCTTCGGTATCAACTCCTCGCGGATACCCTGATGCCTCAACCTTATCCTTCAAAAATGCGTTTATATATGGTGTGAAAAGGTTGGGTAGCTTCTGAAACCTCCACACCTCATGTATCTTCAGTATTCTATACCCATGGCGTACGGCTAGGGCCAGCTCAGGACTTGTATATACGCCTCTGATCTTACGCTGGTGGGGTATATGGTTACAATCGCCGTTATTCTCTTCCGCGCACTTCACGCACAGGGAAACATGAGCTTGTGGTCGATAACGACAGGTAAGATTGGCATCCATAAATTGCGGGGGGAGTACGTCTACGAAAGAGAGCCCAAAGTAACGATCATTCAAATTTCTTGAAAATTCATTGATGGAGGGCAGGTTAGGTCCCACCAGTTTCTCAGGAGCGCCCACGGGGTACGGATTGTTCTTCATCACGTATGGGTATAAAGAACAGAAATCGTAGTAATGGAGCTTCACGCCCTCCGTAGGTGGAAAGTATAGTCTGAATGGATTTGTACGTCCTCCAAACAAGCTATCACCACATTTGAGAGGATCCAGCACCATTGAACGCTTGATCGTGTTTATTTCCTCACGGTACACCTCGTCTGTCTCCATCCGTGCATCATATTCATGCTCCCACAAGACTTTGTGAGTGAACTGTGATCCTATAAGTTGATCGCGGGTGCGGGTCCATGCAAGACAGTCGGCAGGAGATCTACCGTGGATATCTCCGGCGATTCCGCACTCAGGACGGGGGCATCCATGCCACCAGCATCCGTTAAAGGAGTACACAGTCTTCACACCAGTGACACGGTTTTCACTTAACCCATCAACCCAAAAAACACGACCATTAATCTTAATGGGTACTTCACCCGTGTTGCGGGCGTGCTTTATGTATACACCTGTCTGTTGCTGTAGGTGTATGAGCCAGTAAATAGCCTTGTGTCCGTAACTGCGGGGTTTGTTTCGGTGAATAATGGCTAAGGTGGCTTTAGGCATGAAGTTATTCTTGAACACCGTAAAACATAATGACGCGATGGTGGTTGCGACTTGCAGCGGATCGCATTTGAAACGGCCTATGTACATCCTTCTAAAGGCCTGGAAACATACTCTAAGCACGCGCACATCATTCACGCAATAACGCTCACATTCATCAGCTATATTATAAGGGTTACTTTCATTAAAACTGTTGTAGTATCGATCAAAGTCTTCACGTTCATCTACACTCATACAGTCATAGTTAAAATAATGTTTGGGTGGTGGTGGGCCTACGTAGTTTAAAGTCTCGCTGGTGAGGAAAGTGTAAGGGAAGTATCCTTTGGAAACTTCAGCTGCTACCCCCATCACCTTGGGTAGCTTTGCTAATTTACAAGGTGTGAATAATAAAGTGTCTTTAAACTGCTCCCTCAAAAATCTTTCAACATCTTTTTATTCTACTCCGTAAACACTTCTGTACAGTCTATCTACGCCGCCTTAGGAGGCTGGGTTAGAAATGTCATAATAGCGTTTACTTAATACGTTAGCCATTTGCGTATTTTAGAGGCACGTGGGTAGGGTTGACCGTTGGGTGCTACTGTAGTACGGTCTACCGACGATTGGTTAGGTTTAGTCATGATATTTTCGTTAAAACTAACGAAAATATCATGACTAAACCTAACCAATCGTCAAGGGCGATTGAAAATGGGATGTAAACAAACAATTAGTAAACAAGATAAGAAGCTATAATTAAAAGGTAGACCGCCGAATCGTAGGTAGACCGCATACTACAGTAGCACCGACCGTTGTTTAACCTCTTCTTTCTCCTCTTCAAAGGTGTTACCGCCGGGGGTGACGGCGTCTTCAATTGTGCCACATGCGTTGCATGTTCCAAGTCTTTTAACCTGTTCAGATTTCCTATCAACGTTTTAGGGACATTTATTTGTTGTAGTCTTGTTTTAATATGCTTCCATCCTGATGGTGATGGCCTATCCCACTTTCTCACCAGATCATGGACAATGTCTACGATATTCGACCCCTGTACCTTTGATCCTTCCACAATGATCTCGCCTGTATCGGTCCATTGTATGGCTGGGTCCTCATTCAATAGATTATAAAGACTTAAACCTTTACTCCTCAATGTATGTGGGAGGGTGCTTTTTAATACATGCTCGATATGTTGTGTGGCTAATCCCTTAATTTTTGGTTGGTCAGCTGTATCGTCGGGTACAGAGCCTATGTCGCCATGTCCATCGTCCCTCGTGCTGTGCCTAATAACCACAGGAATCTCTGTCGGGTTCTTATAATTTTCGTACTCGTGAAGAATTTTCTGCAGAGCTTCTTGGTATAAGATTCTTTTCTCATCAGGTGTTTTTTCACTGTTTAATAGGGCTAGCAATTCGCTTTCCATTCTTTTAAGTCTGCCTTTACGGGGATCTAGATCCGTGTCTGGATTCCTTTGCAGTGAAGCGTACACCTCGTGTGGAATCACTACCACTTTCTTCATTATATTAATCTAGTCAGTAAAGGACCCAAAACTGAAAATAAGATGGGGAGAAATGACCTCCTGTTTGTACAATAATTCGTTTTTTCTTCGCTACAGTTTGACTTTTACGAGCGAGTGCACGTATTATGTTCTTGTAACGGCGTAGGCGAGCCTTCTGAGGGGGTTTCATTGATACATTGCAATTTATAACGTTAAGACAGATTTCACAGATGCATTTTAAAAAGTCGGAGTCGATATTTTTAATAAACATCTGCTGCATTGCCCGGGGCAGTTGATGATAGATTTTTATTAATTCACGGTATTCTTTAGTCTCTTTGTCATTCTGGAATATACACCGTTTCAGGCTCGTTTGGAAATATATTCGTTCTTAGAAGCACCCTAAACGTGTTTCGCGGATGAAGGTCGCAAAGCAAATATCCGTAACGCGTGCTTGTAGCTTCTTTATAAACTTCAAAAACTCCTTACGCTGATTCGGGAACATTTGATTGGCTAATACCTCAATTTGTGATACATCTCTACGTTGTGCGAATAAGACTAGATATTGTGTATTTAACGACACATCGCGCATGTATCTATTTTTGAAAAATAGATTCTCATTGATGAAGAACACGCTTATGTTAAGATGGTGGGAGAATACTGTAAATGTCTCGGCAAACGTTTTATCCATCTCCAACATGAGATCGTCAATTACAATGACTATATGTTCATTTCCCTTTAACGAATTAACGTCATATACGCCTTTGTGGAACAAAATATCATCTTGGTACTCGTTGAACACTGATTGATACGTCGAATAGCACCATATAACTTTATGACAAATTTCGAGAACATCTCTCCCTTTTCTTTAATGATTTTAAGCATAAACACAGTTTTACCACATCCTGTAGGTCCAGATATAATACATGTGGATGGGCTTGTGAACCTGAATTTTTCTACAGAGTCCATTTCTAACACGTCACACTCCTAAGTGGATAATTTACAAAATATTACAAATTTTGAGTGCTGTTCCTTATATTTTGTTTTCTTCTCCCACAGAACCGTGAATGACGATGAGGTACAGCACCCCATCATCGACATTACGGATGACCCCGACGACAGTGTAGTTATGATCACAGAATCCTCCCCTGCCAACGAACCCTCACCAGCGATACCGGTAGCACGTCCAAAGCGGAGGTATGACGAAGAGAACCCCACGTCAGGTATAAAGCGACCGAAATACGCTCCTGTTTTTATCCAACCACCACCAGTAATAGATCCCCAACCCTCAACCTCTTAAACAATCCCCCCAGCAGCACCTCCCGCTAATATATCCCCTTATTCATCCGCCACAGTTGCCTCCCGTTCTGTTGAGTCTACAATAATAGATTCCAAGCCCTCAACGTCTTACGCAACAAGCCCCCAGCAGCACCTTCCGCCAATATACCCCTTATTCATCCGCCACAGTTGCTTCCGTTCTGTTGACGATGTTATAACGTTTGAGTGGTGCGCTCCGCAGCCCCCACCTCAGCCTTGACTAGAAATCGGTATAGAGTCAGGTCGACCCTAGAGCCATGTATAGCAATGGAATTGAGCGCGGGCTACGCCGGGTTGTACAGCGTATTGTAGAGTTTGCTCTTCAGAAACGCTACGAGCGTGAAGTCAGGACGAGTCTCTCCTTCGGATTCGGGTCAGATGACGGTGATGTAGATGATTATTGGGTAGTAGTGCCATTTAGACGTTTGGCTGCTGAAGATGTAGAATATATATTAGGACGTATAATGCAAGCCGCCAAAGTAGTATAGCCTTCAATATGGACAACTTCACGGTAAATATTGATCGTGTATTCCGTGTTGCGGTCATAGTGCCATACCGTATACTCTTAACTTCAATTCTGAAGCTATTTATAGACGGCATATAAACGTTGATCGTGGTTGCGGCTTTATAGCAGTAGTCTTGGCTCGCATGTTTACTGTACAAAATACACGGACTCAAAAAATTTGGCTGCCTACGGTCGTGGAACGTGCCCGTAAACTATCTGTAGACTGTGAACTTGAATTTGACTGTAATATGGGTCCTGAAGAGCTGAGAAGGGTAGAAGAGGAAATGAATGTTCGTATAGTTGTATCTGGGTTGGATGATCATCGTAGGACTGTGTATGTTTTTAAAAGCTGTGTGAGAGATCGTACAAGGCCCCTACTTATCTTAAGTCTGTCAGGGGCAACGTATCTCCCCATCCGTAATATAAGGTGCCTTACGCGAGTTATGACGAAAGTCGAAAATATGGGAGACATCATGATTTGTGTAAGGGGTGCCTCGAGTTTGCGGATGATATAGTAAGACATTGTAAAGAATGTCACATGGTATGTGAACAGTGTAAAAGCACCAAATGTGAAAGTCATGTAGTTGAAGCTGAGAAGAGAGACTGTGATGTGTGTAGACGCACATTCTTCAATAATAACTGCTTTGAGCTCCATAAATCAACTGGCACGTGCAGGAAAATGAGAATCTGTGAATGTGGTATGTTTCACACAATGGATAATTGGGGGAAATTTAAGCACAAGTGTGACGAAATTCACTGTCCTACATGCCAGAAGGAGTATAAGGCGGATGGAGTAAAGCATGTATGTTATATGAAAGATGCTAAACCTAAAAAAAAACCCTGTATAACTGTATACTACGATATAGAAACATATACGAATGCTGAAACCAAAGAGGTAATTCCACATTTACTTGTGACCCAGACTATCTGCGATGAATGTATGGAGATCGAATGTGACGAGTGCCCCAAATGCGGTAAACGGACAAACGTTTTTAAAACGAATGTCCACGATAGTCCTGTGAAACTATTTGTATCCTATATTGTCAAGTTAGCCGACAAGTTCAAAAAAATGACTGTGTATATTCTCGCCCATAACGGGGCAAAGTTTGACACGCAGTTCCTTTATAAGAAGTTGCTTGAGCACGAATCCTCTGAGATATTTACAGGTGATCCATTGAAAAGAGGCAACAAATTAATACAGATGCAAATAAGAGGCAATGTACAATTTAAAGACACTTTATATTCACACCTTGTAAATTAGCAACGCTACCCAAGGTGATGGGGGTAGCAGCTGAAGTTTCCAAAGGATACTTCCCTTACACTTTCCTCACCAGCGAGACTTTAAACTACGTAGGCCCACCACCACCCAAACATTATTTTAACTATGACTGTATGAGTGTAGATGAACGTGAAGACTTTGATCGATACTACAACAGTTTTAATGAAAGTAACCCTTATAATATAGCTGATGAATGTGAGCGTTATGCGTGAATGATGTGCGCGTGCTTAGAGTATGTTTCCAGGCCTTTAGAAGGATGTACATAGGCCGTTTCAAATGCGATCCGCTGCAAGTCGCAACCACCATCGCGTCATTGTGTTTCACGGTTGTTCAAGAATAACTTCATG
>JAJOZX010007866.1:0-208356 GCA_023014485.1 Bathynomus jamesi
GAATCTCTTTAAATGGGGGTGTTAGGACAGAGAGTATCCCCTAACCCAAGACGCTGCCTCCCTATATCCCACAACACTTGTGTTGAGCTGTGGGATCTATCCCACAAAGCCTTAATTTTACTACCTTAAACTATACCCAATCTATCAACATATGCGTCTAATCGATTTAAACATGTTTATAGACGTGCTACTAATTACTTCTACCGCAAACTATTCCAGCTATTTACTATTCTATGCGTAAAAAAGTTTTTCGCAACTGCTGTCTCGAACCTTCTACTTGTCAACTTACACCCGTTATTTCTAGTCCTATTATATTGAGATATTTCGAAAAAGCTATCCTATCTACGTTATACCCATTCATAATTTTGAAAACCTGGATTAGATCACCCCTTAACCTCCTAGTCTCGAGTGTTGTCAATTTTAACTCCTTAAGCTATCCTCGTATGACTTTGACCTAAGCGACGGAATCATCTTAGTTGATCGTCTTTGAACTCTTTCGATTTTGTCTATATCTTTGCGCATATGCGGATTCCAAAATTGGACCGCGTACTCCAAATGGGGTCTAACTAATGATTTATAAAGAGGAACTATAATATCGCGCGATTTGTACTCAAAATTCGAGCTATAAAACCTAACACTTTGTTCGCCTTATTGACCGCTGCTGTACTTTGTTTCGCTACTTTTAAATCACAGTGACTATAACTCCTAAATCTTTTTCCGCTCTACGCTTGTTAAATCTTTCCCTGACACTATACGCAAAATTACCGTTACGCGAACCTATATGCAAAATTTTGCACTTATCCACGTAAATCTCATTTGCCATGTGACTGACCAATCAACGATTTTATTCAGATCTTCTGAATTTTACCTCTATCTTCGTCATTAATCGCCCTACCACCCAGCTTCGTGTCATCCGCAAACTTTGAAACTGTACTGACTAGGCCGACATCTAAATCGTTAATATACAGGGTGGGGCACGGGAACCAAGTGTTTTTGGAATAATCAGGAAAATGATATTTATTTTTGTAAAGAAAATATATTGGTAGAACAACATTCGTAAGAACATAGCATTTCATGTCATAATAATCATGTACCGAAAATTATATCTGGCATATGATGTCCTTGGCCGTCGACGCATTGTTGAAGGCGTTTACGAAAATTGGCCTCCACTCTTCCCAGCAGGTCTCTGTTGATTTGGATGATTTGTTGACGGATCGCTTCCTTCAATGCATCTAATGTACGGGGCTTGTCCTCGTAGACACGTGACTTGAGGTACCCCCATAGAAAGAAGTCACATGTGGACAAGTCAGGGGACCGAGGGGGCCATGCAATGTCACCAAATCTCGAAATGAGATGGTTGGGAAACAGGGGGCGAAGAACAGCCATTGACGCTCTGGCGGTGTGTGGCGTGGCCCCATCTTGCTGAAACCACAAATGTCGACGAGCAATACGCCTTCTTCGTAACTCAGGGATGAAAAGGTGTTCACCATCTCAATGTAACGCCCAGATGTTATGGTAACGGTAACCCCATTTTGTTCGAAGAAATAGGGACCGATGACGCCAAACTTTCCCACCGCGCACCAAACTGTAACCTTAGGGCTATGCAGGTTTTTCATGGAGTTGTCGCGGATTTTCAGCAGCCCAATACCGACAGTTTTGATTGTTGACGGCCCCATTAAGGTGGAAATGGGCTTCATCACTCATTACCACCATCATGTTTTCATTCTGCTCATAAAGTGCAAGCATTTCCTGTGCAAAATTCAGTCGTTGGGGGCAATCGTTTACATTCAATTCCTGCACCATCGCTAACTTGTATGGGTGAAAATGTAATTCTTCATGCAAAATCCGTCTAACAGTACGATTGCTGATTCCGAGTGCAGCTGAATGTCTCCGAGCAGAGCGGCCTGGGCTTTGCAACATCGCTTGTCTGACCCTTTCAACGTTCTCTGGAGTACGCACAGTGCGTTGCGGCCCCTTCGGTTTTGTTTTCATTATTGAGCCTCCTGTTCGAAGATTGTTAACCCAACGTAAGATTGTGTCACGAGCGGGAACAGAGTCATTTCGATGAATGTTGAATCTGCGGCGAAACGCACGCTGAACTGCTGTCACTGACTCGCCACTCCTAACAAAATGATCATACGCGAACATGCGGTGTTCTAACGTCCACTGCTCCATGATGGCACCTGAAAGATAAAGGTGAGTGTTAGTTAAAGTTAAATGCTATGAACCCAGGAATGGAATGCTACCTACCGCACGCCCCTCCCATTCCTAATGGCCGATTACTAGCTATTCAAAAAACACTTGATTCCCGTGCCCCACCCTGTATATAACAAAAAGCAAGGGGCCCAATACAGAACCCTGAGGAACGCCACTCGCTACATTAGCCCAACACGACTCCTCCATCAACGACCACCCTCTGTTTCCTACCTCGCAACCACTCTTCTAGCCAATTTATTACTGCACCCGTGATTCCATGAGCCTTAGTTTTTTCAATGAGTCTTTTGTGCGGCACGGTGTCAAACGCTTTTTGAAAATCTAAATACACTACATCAACCGCCCGATGTCTATCGTAAACGTCAACCACGCTTTGGAAAAATTCTAAAAGATTAGTTAAGCAAGATTTGTTTCGCCTAAATCCGTGCTGCGTATTTCTAACTAGCTTATGGAATTCTAAGTGTTCGACTATACGATCCCTAATTATTGATTCCAGTAGCTTACCTACAACAGACGTTAAACTGATTGGCCTATAATTTCCCGCCGCACCTTTATCACCTTTCTTAAAGATAGGTGTTACGTTTGCTAACTTGAAATTATCTGGTACGCACCCCTCAGAAATAGACGCATTAAAAATCTTTGTTAGCGGCACAACAATGCTATCTTTTAATTCTTTTAGTTGTATGGGATATATGGAATCCGGACCGGTGATTTACGCGTTTTCATTTTATCAATATAGCGCATTACTCCCCTTCACTAACGACAATATTATCCAAAATATTACCATTATCAAAAGGTATTATGTCTATGACCGTAGGGATATTCGTTACATCTTCTATAGTAAAAACTGACATAAAAAATTCGTTTAGCAAGGTAGCCATTTCCTTGTTTTCAGAAACTAGATCTCCGTTTACATTTTTCAATGGACCCAAGACACTTTTTACTGGATTTCTATTATTGACGTATTGAAAGAATCGCTTGGGGTTTTCTTTACCGTCACGAGCTATGGAGATTTCAAATTCGCGCTTGGACTTTTTTATTACACTTTTCGCTTCACGCCTCAGAGATATGTAGTTGTTTCGTAACAACAAATTGTCTTTATCGCACTTATGTTGCCTATAAGCCCTATCTCTACTCTTTATAATGTCTCCTACTCTAGAAGTAAACCACAAGTGCTTGTTGTTTACTTTCGCACGCTTAATTTTGTACGGTACACATTCCCCATTTATAGTCCTAAATACTGTTTCGAACGATTCCCACATTAGTTTTGCGTTGGAGTTCCCCATCACGTTTTCCCAATTGACGTGTGACAATTTATCTCGAAATTTACTAAAGTCTGCGTGCTGGAAGTTAGGAATTTTAGTCGAGTTAGTTGGTTTCGAGTGACTTACTGAGAGGACAAACGCTACCATATTGTGATCGCTATTGCTTAACGGTTCTATTACTTGAAGATCATAATTAGCCTATCATCCGTAGTTATTACTAAATCTGAAATACTGTCCAACCTCGTAGGTTCCCCAACCTTTTGACTAAGAAAGCTATCCTCGAGAAAATTAACTAAACGATTACCTTCCGCGTCTCCCTGCATTGTATCGTAATTCACGTTGGCGCAATTAAAGTCACCCATAACTAAAGCCTGCTCACTACCGATTATTCTCTTTAGTTCACGATATAACGCTTCGTCCGTATCAGCTGTTTGATTAGGGGGCCTATATATAACCGCAACAAGAAGTTTGAAGTCGTTTAATTTAAGTTCTGCTATAGTCGCATCTATCGGTTCTGGAATTGAGTGCTTTACTTCTATAACTTTCGCAATATTATCTTTGATATACAACATAACACCGCCTCCTCGCCTACCTATTCTGTTTTTAACAAAAATTCTATAACCTTTAATTTGATACTCCCCTACAAAGTCACGTGTTTCAGTGCTAAGCCACGATTCGTTTATCGCAATTAAATCATAGTCTTTACAAGCAATTAAAGAAAAAAATCATTTATTTTATTTCGTAGGCTACGAGCATTTAAGGATAGTACCTTCAAATTGTTTGTAATTACACCTGCGCGAGCGCAGGGGAAATTTGTAGAATTTACGCTGGGACCGTTCGAGTTACGGCAGCCTGAAAAGAAGAGACAGTATTATGAAATAGTCTTCCTAAACGCGCAGCTCCTACGTCATTAAGATGAAGTCCATCTTCGAGGAACAAGTCCCTCCTACCGTAGAAACTGTTCCAAAAATTCGCATAATGCTCCTTCCTGTTGGCAAAGAGACTTTAGGTTATTGTTAATATAGGTTACATATATATGTTATATATATACACAAAGTAGCGGAATGCTGCCAGAAATGTTCAAATTAGGAAGCGATTCTTTGCCCTCGCTGGGGACCCTGAACAATTAATTCAAAGGACATCAAATTTTGACTGAACATTGACAGTAGCCCGTTGACAATGTTTGCAGGTATTCCAACTCGATATTTGAAAAATAAATTGTTTGGTCCATTTTCACTCCACCCTAATAAACGTGTGTATATATATATATATATGTATATATATATATATATATATATATATATATATATATAGTCGGTGTGTGTGTGTGTGTGATGTGTACAACCGTAATAATAATAATAACATTTGCGGCTATTAGTGCGTGTATAAACAACCTTGGTTGGTATATTCGTTGATGACAGAGGGAATTGTTTCCGAGTTTAACTTTGATTTACTTCATTGAAGGTCTATGATATATATATATATATATATATATATATAGTTGGTGCGTGCGTGTGTGTGTGTGTGTGTGTGCGCGCGTGTGTGCGTGTGTGTAATATGCCAACTGGCTGATATGACTGGCGGGCACTGGCTTCTATGCCAACCGGCTGAAAGACACTTCTAAGCCAAGTGATGCTGTCAAGAAATCTTATGCGTCTAGGTGCTGCAGACGTAGGATGCTCTGTCTTCCTCTCTCTCTCGCTTTGGTTAGGTAATAGGTATACCCCTTTCGGGGGTGAGGCCGTCCCCACTTCTCCCCCAAAGTCTCTTAGGTAGTCTATTTTCTTCTTTCAGCGTTCTTTTTACTTTTTTAGACATGATGGGGAAACAAATGAAGAAATTTATTTAATCTGAAAACACACAAATTATTGATTGATGGTAACAAGCAAGGCAGCGAAATAATCAAAGCAAATAACACGCATCGATAGACGGACACACATGCACGTGCACCACCACTGAAATCAAATCACTGACTGACATTTGCCAACAACTGACATTATGGTTCTTACGTCCTGTATTTTACAGGACAGTCCCGCATTTGATCCAAAAATCCCGCGTCAAAATCCCGCGTCAAAATCCCGCGTTCAAAATGTCCCGCAAAAAAATATTTTTTTAAGCAAATTTTTTAGGGCTGAATTGATTTAGAATTTCAATATTATGTATAATAATTTCAATTTATTCACGATGTTTAATTGTTAAATATTATTGCAATAAAATATTTCTAATTTTGTTTGTTGTAACCGTTGAAGAAATCTAGTTTCAATTTGAAAAAAAATTTGGTCTTAAAAAAACCTCAGAAATTTTTTTGTCCCGCATGGGCATTTGACAAATCTGGCAACCCTACCTACGTCATATATACTGTATACTTTGTAATTTGTTCTTATTTATTATAATGCGTCTTCCGTAGCATGTATTAAAAAAATGTATTTCCGTAGTTACGCAGTATGTAATTTGCTCATGTAATTAAAAAAATGTAAATAAGTGAAGATTTGAAAAACGTAGGTGTACGAAGAATTCTGGAAAAGCTTTAACTGAAGCGGGCAATTGGCGCAAATAACACATCATTTCATAAAGTTGCGTTCATTTTTCTTATTTTTACGTCTACATGTGTTTTGTACATATGGGTGTGAATGATTTATAAAGTTAGTTATATTTCGTTCACTTTACATTCAGCGCGATGCTTTAGCATTAGCTAGTATCTATTTTGTAAGAGTTCAGTAGTTATATTCTGTTATATATTATTATAACTGCTTGGAATTCATGGTTTTTATATAAATTAAGATTTATCTCGATAAGCCGCAGAAGGCCGCAGGTTCCCCACCCCTGGGTTAGGTGAACACCCCATCTTGCTGGGGGAATTCCCCCTTTCTTTCTTTTTTCTTGGCACCCTGGAGGGGTGGGGGTTTGCCACTGGGGGGAAAGGAGGGGGGCACTGGTACTCATTTGATTAATATTGCACTGCACTTGCACTCTAACCTTTTGCGTCCATGCTACTAACACGGATACCTGCATCTTATGAAAAAGTACTTAGATTTAGAAATTTTGCTGCTAAATTCAAGGTGAGCAAGGTTTTTCGGCTATGGGTCTACAGATTAATAGTGGGCCAATAGAGTATGGTGTGATAATTATGACTTGAATGTCTTTACTCCAAATGGAACAATGCAAGCACTCATTGGCGAAAGAGTTCAGTCAGCAGGCATCTGGAAATGACTAACAGTCTGGACGACATACAATACCTAAACTCAGTAAAGAAGAAGCATGTAACCTCAAGTTCAGTGAAATATTGCCTATTGCAGGGGTGGGGAACCTGCGGCCTTCTGGGTCATCAAGTGCGGCCTTCTGCGTAGGCTGACCATACGTACCGTTTTGAACGGGACAGTACCGTTTGTTTTATATTTCCTGGCCGTCCCGTCGTTTTAATAAAATGTCAATTTTGTCCCGGTTTATGTACTTACTTTTTCATGAATACAGAATATTACATAACCCCCGTCCCTTTTTTGCCATCCCAATGTCCCGTTTTTGTCTCAAGGAAATATGGTCAGCCTACTTCTGCGGCTTATCGAAATAAATCTTAATTTATATAAAACCATGAATTCCAAGCAGTTATACTAAATATATAACAGAATATAACTACTGAACTCTTACAAAATAGATACTAGCTAATGCTAAAACATCGCGCCGAATGTAAAGTGAACGAAATATAACTAACTTTATAAATCATTCACACCCATATGTACAAAACACATGTAGACGTAAAAATAAGAAAAATGAACTCAACTTTATGAAATGATGTGTTATTTGCGCCAATTGCCCGCTTCAGTTAAAGCTTTTCCAGAATTCTTCGTACACCTACGTTTTTCAAATCTTCACTTATTTACATTTTTTTAATTACATGAGCAAATTACATACTGCGTAACTACGGAAATACATTTTTTTAATACATGCTACGGAAGACGCATTATAATAAATAAGAACAAATTACAAAGTATACAGTATATATGACGTAGGTAGGGTTGCCAGATTTGTCAAATGCCCATGCGGGACAAAAAATTTTCTGAGGTTTTTTTTAAGGCAAATTTTTTTTCAAATTGAAACTAGATTTCTTCAACGGTTACAAAAACAAAATTAGAAAAATTTTATTGCAATAATATTTAACAATTAAACATCGTGAATAAATTGAAATTATTATACATAATATTGAAATTCTAAATCAATTCAGCCCTAAAAAATTTGCTTAAAAAAATATTTTTTTGCGGGAGATTTTGAACGCGGGATTTTGACGCGGGATTTTTGGATCAAATGCGGGACTGCCCTGTAAAATACAAGACGTAAGAACCATAATGTCAGTTGTTGGCAAATGTCAGTCAGTGATTTGATTTCAGTGGTGGTGCACGTGCATGTGTGTCCGTCTATCGATGTGTGTTATTTGCTTTGATTATTTCGCTGCCTTGCTTGTTACCATCAATCAATAATTTATGTGTTTTCAGATTAAATAAATTTCTTCATTTGCCTCCCCATCATGTCTAGAAAAGTAAAAAGAACGCTGAAAGAAGAAAATAGAGTCTTTAATGACGAATGGGAATTACAATTTTTTGTAGTGTTTAATAGTGGTAAAATGACTTGCTTGCTCTGTGATACCGTAATTTCAACAATAAAGAAATACAATGCGCACCAGCACTATGTTGCTCATAAGGACAATAAATATGCCAAATTAGAGGGTGAGGCTCGAAAGATTGCATTGAATAAATTAAAAGATGGAAAGCAAAAGCAAAGAGAATTATTCCACTCAGTGTTAGGCCTACATCAAGGAAATGCTACGACTAAGGCAAGTTATAAAGTAGCATATTTGCTTGGAAAAAAAGGTAAGCCATTTAGCGATGCAGAACTTATAAAGGAATGCATCGTTGAAGTCGCAAGATGCTTAGATCCAGATAAAGTTAACAAATATAAAGACGTACCTCTTTCAAGAAGAACTAATACAGATCGGCAGCATGAGTTAGCTCGCAATGTAACTGAGCAACTTCAAAAAATAATCCAAAAAGAAACTGTATATTACTCAATAGCTTTGGATGAATCGACCAGATTCCATTGATTCAGCACAAGTATTGTATTTTGTTCGTGCTGTAACTGAAGATTTTCATTTATTTGAAGAATTGCTCGCTTTAGGCACCCTTAAGGGAAGGACGCGGGGAATTGATATTTTCAACAACTTTAAAGATAAATGTTATGAAGTTGAACTAAATTTTACTAACTTGGTGAGTGTGTGTACAGATGGTGCTCCATCTATGACTGTGAAGAACGAAGGATTTATTGCACATCTTAAAAGAGAACTCTCAGATCCAAATGCAATGATTTCTTTTCATTGCATTTTGCATCAGCAAAATCTCTGTGCCAAATCTGTCATTTTAAATGACACTTTGCAAAAAGTTATAGGTATTGTGAACTATATTCGAGCAAATGCTACGAGGCATCGCCAGTTTCGAAACATGCTCATGATGGATGATGAGATAATCAGTTGCCCTAATTTGCCCTATCATTCGAAAGTGCGCTGGTTATCGCAAGGACAAGTATTAGTCAAAATTTTTTCATTGCGAGAGCAAATAATTACTTTTTTCAAGGAAACAGTCAACATTGTGAATTATCAGGTGCAAATTTTCACCGAGATGTTGCGTTTCTATGTGATATAATGTCAAAGCAAAATTAGTTAAATATTTCGCTGCAAGGTAAAACTAAATCTATCTATGATATGTGGCAAAAAATTCTGGCATTTAGAAAGAAGTTGTCGTTTTTCAAATCTTCTTGCTCAGTCGAAACTTTCAGAAGAACACTTTCCCCAGTTAACAAAAATAATTAATGAAAATGAAGAGTATAACTGTGAATCTTTCGAAAAATACGAATCTGTTTTAGACTCATTAATCAAAGAATACAATGAAAGATTCATTGATTTTGAAAAGCATGATATCACCCTGAAACTAGCTTTTCAACCTCACTTAGTTGATGTATCAAAGGCACCAGAAGAGTTACAAATGGAGCTTATTGAGTTGTCTGAAGATAATATCCTGAAATCTCTGTTTGATAGTAAGGAAGATCCCGTTGAAATTTGGAAAAAGGCGGTAGAATACCCTCGCCTTCGCGAACATGCTCGCCGATTGATTTCGTGCTTTTCTACGACATACCGTTGTGAATCCACATTCTCATACTTGACACAAATCAAGAATTCGTTGAGAACACAGATGACAGATGAGCATCTGGAGGACCAATTAAAACTTAAAACCTCCATATCACAATGTTGTCTCAACAGAAGCAATCTCAAAGAAGTCATTAAATTATTAAAAAGGTAAGTGAATAAATTATTCGTCTTAAAATGCATGTATACTCCCTGCTAGCTATTAATTTAAATAATATTAACAAAAGGTTTAAAATTACTGCAAAAAATAGTCACACTTATTGACTGCGGCCTCATTGAGGGCGGCAAATTTCAATGTGGCCTTCACACATAAAAAGGTTCCCCACCCCTGGCCTATTGCATTTGCACAATACCAAGGACCAAAGGCCCCAGTGCCCAGTGACACTGTATTGACAACGATGTTGCACTCCGAACACTTTGTACATGTACATGATCAACGATTTATTCACATTGTTGCTGATATGGTGTTGTATAAAGTAATTCTGAAAGTGAAATGGTCAGATCCTCCACGATGGAATCATCGTGTACATCCGTTTGTAAGTGCGGAGCCGATGACACATGCAGGAATAAATATACAACGCAGACAAATGAGAAGGCAGGAAATGATGATGAAGAAAATGACACTGATGAACTTATACGATAATGATAAATATAATGATGAATATACTTTATCTTAATATGATTTTCCACATTTGGTTGTGGCGTTTATTTTGATTTATTATTTCCCACTTCCCACTTCCTACCTTATGTATTATAGATATAACTATATTATTTTCTTATAATATGGCCATGACAGAACAGTGAATTATATTACATGCATTACAAATATGTATCATAATACAATTCTGATATCGACATACAGTATCTTAGTATGTTACAAATGTTAAATACAGAAAATTTCAGTTTCCCCCACTTTTGGTAATTTTTATGAAGAAAATTTTCAATTTTCAATTTTCGGTTGTTTATTTTATTGATATTTTGAATTCATAAGACTTGTTTGTTAGTAAGAATGAAAAAAAAAAGTTTCTTTCACTATATTGGTCTCTTGCTAAGGAAATCAGAATATCACGTTTAAGCGATGGCGGCCACTTTGAATTTCTATTAATAGCAGTTTTCCCCAAAGGTGACAAAGTGGCATCCATCTGTTTCTCTGTAAGTACAACATAATAAACATGAATAAGCAATAAAACGCTTGATCTACCGCATTGCAAGGTTCCATACATGTTCTACTGGACTAATTCATTCATTAACTTTATAGTACGTGTTTAATATAAATTTACTTCGTGCTTATAAATAAAAAGGGTTTCCATATATTCACAGCCACGATAAAATGAATTTCAAGAATCTTGACTGCGGCTGTCCGGTTTCGGAAAAAAGTTTCGGAAAGTTTTCGGAAAAAATTTCTGAAAAAAAAAATTGGTAATATTGATATTGATTGGAATTTGTTTTTTAAATTTTATTTCTATCACAAAAGCAAAGCCAAAGAAAAACAATAATACAAATTAGTAAGTTTGTATGCTTTTTACATCTCCCAAACTTCCAGTGAAAGAGACAAAATAGGCTACAAGTTCTTCGCTGGATACCTACAGACCCTCACATGAATCTGTTGAACACGTTTGTGAGCACCTTCATTATTAACTGCGAAAATGAAGTCCTCTCATATCTGTAGCAGCTCTAAAGAAAACTTCAATTGAATTTCGGCAGACTTTTCACCATAATATGATTCAAATGCTAATTACCTCTTTGGAAGGACGTGCCCTTAGCCCTTGAAGGTCATGGAAAAGCTGTTTGATATTAATTGACTATTCGAGCCTTTTCCGAAATTTAGACTGTTTCCTATTTTTTTGAAAATCAGATATTTAATGTAGATTTTTACGCAGATTTAAAAAATGTAAGTCTTTTATTGGAGAAATTAACCTAACCTAACCTAACATAACATAACATAACCTAACCGAACCTAACACAAGGCGTTGAATCTACAGTATGTGGAATAAGGCCAAACGAAGGAATAAGAGACAGTCAGGGACTCACCGGCAAATAACATTGGTCTGCGTTTGAAATTTTTTTTCCTGAGGTCAAGGTTTTTTTACTTGTTCTTTTATAATTTTTGCATGCTGAATTCATAAATGTAACTCATTTTGCTCAATCAGGTCAGGTTTTTATGCTATCTCAATTTTTAAAAAATAGATAATTCGAAAATAATCGTTATGAAATTAGGAAGTTTATTTTTTTAAAACGGACTTAAATTGACAGAAAATGTACAAAGTATATAAAAATGGTACACGAGTACAGTTAATGTGGACGAAAGGGCTTTCTCAAAGACTTTCATCTGTGCTCCACAGCTGGAACGTCTCTCTTGAGGCACCAGCAGTAGTCCGCGAGCATGTTCACATCCCAGCGGCCCTGGTGCCTCTCTTCCATCACTCGAATATCCTGGTGGAGGCGCTCTCCTTGCTCCTCGCTGACATCACCGCAGTTGTCCGGAAAGTAGTCTAAATGCGAGCTGAGAAAATGCATCTTTATGGACATACGTGCACCAAGAGCATGGAAGCTCTGCAGGAGCTCCTCGACAACACGTTCGTACTCTGGACTTCGGTGGTTGGCCAGAAAATTCGTGACAATGGACTTGAATGCGAGCCAGGCATTGATCTCATTGTCCTACAGACTTTCGTCGAATTGAGCATCTTTCATTAGCTCCCTGATCTGAGGGCCGTCAAAAATACCTGCTTTCAGTTTGCCCTCACTGACGCGTGGAAATTTCTGATTCAGGAAAGCGAAAGCTCGGCTTTCTTTGTTGAGTGCTCTGACGAAATTCTTCATAAGTCCGAGCTTGATGTGCAGCGGCGGAAGTAGAATCATCTGCGGATTCACGAGAGCGTGTGACAGAATGTTGTGCGAACCTGGTTCCAGGCCACGTCTTGCTGGCCAGTCGCGTTGTACGTAGTGTTGCTTGTCTGCTCGGCTGTCCCACAGACAGAGAAAACAGGGGTATTTGATTTGGTGTTACCGCCTTGTAGACCCAGCACTAGGCTATAACCTATAATATATATATATATATATAATATATATATATATATATATATATATATATATATATATATATATATATATATATATATATATATATATTTGTATTTTTTGTAGACACGAACATACCTTTAGGTCTCCGCATATCATCCAATTGTGATGTTTGTACTTCAAAGCAGTTAGCAAAGGCTCCATGTTACTATAACTTTCAGTCATCTGCACCGAGTGACCCACCGGAACAGACGCGACCTTGTTACCATTGTAGAGTAGTACTGCTTTCAAGCTTCTGCTTGAAGAGTCGATGAAGAGCCGCCATTCTGTAGGGTCATACGCTAAACCCATAGCTGCAATGAGGCCGTTGACGTTGTTACAGTAAACCAGCGAAGCTTCTTCGTCCAACGTGAAATATTCTCGAAACTCTTCTTCACAGCTGCGATACCAGAAGAGCTAACAAACGATTTTCGCGAAGACGTGACCCTAGCAACTGAGCAGATTCTTTGGACAAGCACAAATCTCTTGTCAAATCGTTCAACTCAGCTTGGCTCAAGAGTTTGGGTTGACTTGTCTCGACAGTAGGTTGGTATGTACCAGATATGTCACCGTCATCCATTTCTTCATCTGAGTCGGACGACGAATCAAAGTTGTCGGGCGGTGTTGGAATTGGAATTTCTGGTCCATGAGGCACTGGCTTTATGGCAGATGGCACGTCTGGATACTTTACGTGTTGCTTGTTTTTTCGATTTATGCCTAAAAGGAAACAGATAAAGACAGATAAGATAAAGACATATCTCATATATTGTCAGGCATATTTTTGTAAGTATAAAATGAAATTCATACTAAATTCATACTAACTTACCTTGTAGGTTTGTCATACAGAAATAACAGTCAGTAGTATGATCTCTTCCTTCGCTCCACACCATTGGGACACCAAAAGGTAGACACTCTACCTTCTTGTGGCTCCAGCGCCGCAGACTTTCAACGCACGTTTTGCAGCATATGTGAGGGGCAAAGGCTTTGTCCTGGTCACCAAGTTTAACTCCAAAGTAGGCGTTATAGCTTTTCCTCACAAAATGTGTGATGTTTGACTGCCGGTCTGACATAGTGACTTTACCACAGATGTAGCAGAACCTGTTTGGGTCATTCTTGTACATTCTATTCATGCTGAAAAACAGTAATGACAATCGTAATTAGAAATAAGTTCTGTCTGTTTATTATATAGAGCTTGGCTAACACTTGGCTAAAATGTAAGTCTGTTTTAAAAAAATAAACTTGCTCATTTCATAACGATTATCTAATTTTTTTAAAAATTGAGATAGCATAAAAACCTGACCTGATTGAGAAAAATGAGTTACATTTTTGAATTCAGCATGCAAAACTTATAAAAGAACAACTAAAAACACCTTGACCTCAAAAATGACGCAGACCAGTGTTTGATACCTACTTGTGCGAATTCATGTGGCGACAGAAAAATAACGGTCGAAATCTATTCACACAAATACTTAGTGACATAAGCCAATATTACTAAAGAATACAATAACTCTTGTATTAGTTTTCAATTGTGTTGTTATAGTTTTTGACCTAATACAAAATTACAATAACAAACAACTTTTGAACCGCTCATTTCTCCAAAAAAAGACTTACATTTTTAAATCAACGTACAAATCTACATTAAATATCTTATTTAAAAAAAATCGGAAACAGTCTAAATTTCGGAAAAGCTCTGTTCTCCTAAATTATCCACACCTTAATCGCGTGAAAATTAAAACAAGATCTAATTTCGTTACGAAGAAGCGAGCTTTTCAGCCTGGCAAGAATCTGAAAAACTAAAAACTTGTTTAAATCTAAGGAGAGTTACCACAATGATTGATTCTTCTAGGTCTTCCAACTCACGTTTTGGTGTTTTCATCTTTATTAGCTCCATAATTTTTCACTGTTTGGAACTCTGTTGGTTGATCTTCAAAGTTCTTTGTATCTCTTTCTTAGTCACTGGAGAGATAACCTTGATTAATTATTGCTTGTTTTCACACATCATTTTGATATATGGTTAAGTTTGGTTGGTTTAATTTTCAAATATAAAATGGCTTTGGCTGCTATTCAATTTTTTAAAGTAATGTTGCTTACATAATACTGTAGTTACGAGAGTAATGCTGGTAGATATAAGAAAGTTATTTTTTAAATATCATTAACCTTCTACGGACTCCTGATACGAAATACTAAGGAATATATTAAAAACATTCATAATCTGACCCCACAAAAAATTTCGTCCATGGAGGGTAAATGAGATGAACAACAAGAACAACAACAACAAAAAAGACAATTCCAAGTTTGTTTTTAAAAACTACTTCAAGAGTATCGCTTTAAAATTACTTTTATTTTTACAAAAGATATGTAAAATAAACATGAGCAAAATTCTAACGAACCATTTGTAGTTTAGAAATTTTAATTAAAACGATTATAGCGCCGCTTTTCAGCATGGAACTCTCAGTTTTAATTCAGCTTTTGTTCTTAATACACTCTCTCTCTTCCCCTCTCTCTCTCTCTCTCGTTCTAACACTCACCCACACGCGCGCGCGCACACACACACACACACACACACACACACACACACACACATATATATATATTATATACATATATATATATATGTATGTATGAAATACTATATAAATATGGTTTTTAATCCGACGAGGGTTTAAAATTGTAATCGGGCGGTGTTTCAAAAATGTTCCTGCAAACGCTTCTTTCTTTAAATCGGCTATAATTCGGGAGAGACGAGCCCTTTGCATCTTCCCTTATCGCTGCTTCTAATTTAACAAAGGCTTTGCGAGAGACTCGCAATTATTTCGCGATCAAATCCAAGTTAAGATATCGTCAAAAGTTATTGCCCGAATGCCATTAGACGGTTGGGTATGTAACAGTTAATATTTATAGAATGATATCGTACGCACACACACACACACACACACACGCACATACATATATATATATATATATATATATATATATATATATACACTCGGATATATACAGGGTGGGCGGAAAGTAGCTCCCTAATTTAAATTACATATAAATTATGTACAAATTGTGATTGTATTGTTATATTGTTATGGTGTGTTCTCTAAAGTGGTACAATTGTAACGTTCATTTTTTTTTTCATTTCAGATTGAAGGGTAACATGGCTGAGCGTTTAACACTGCAGGAGCGTGCCCAGTTGGCGGCACGGTACGAAGTTTGGCAATCTGTCGTTCGAGTTCAAAGATGGTGGCGGGCCATTCACGGACCACGTGCCCAAGTGGACCCGAAAACAATCAAGAACTGCCACTCGAAGCTCATGACCACGGGGTCTGTGGCAGATGTTCGAAGATGTGGTCGCCCTTCGACATCCAGGGCCCAGGAGACGGTGCAGGCAGTTCAGGAAATGTTCGCACGGAGTCCACGAAAGTCAACTCGCCAGGCAGCTTGGGAAAGTGGACTCTCCCGCTACTCAGTGCGAACTGTGCTGAAGAAGGAGCTGAACTGGCGTGCGTGGAAGCCGCATTACTGCCAATCTCTCTCGGACGAGGACGCGACATTCGCATGGAGTTCGGGGAAATCATGCTGGCTTGGCATGAAGACTGGCCCCATCTCTTCCGCAACATCCTCTGGAGCGACGAGGCGGTGTTCCACGTCGGAGGCTTTGTCAACCGCCACAATTGCCACTACTGGGCAGGAGAGGATCCCATGGTTACCGCTGAAAAACGGCAGAATCGGTTCAGTGTAACGGTGTGGTGTGGTATGACCTCAGATCAGGTTGTGGGCCCGTTCCTTCTGCGCAACACCATGAATGCTGAGCGGTACCTTGCTATGTTGCGAAACGAGGTCTGGCCGGTTGTCAGCACATGGAGAACATCGACGATCTGATATTTATGCAAGATGGCGCCCCTCCGCACTTCGCTCTTGTTGTCCGTGAGTGGCTGGATGCCCACTTCCCTGGGCGTTGGATGGGTCATCGTGGTCCACATCAATGGCCAGCCAGGAGCCCCGACTTGACACCGTGCGACTTCTTTCTTTGGGGGTGGGTAAAGGAAGAAGTCTACCGCACCAAACCGAGGACATTGGAAGAACTGGAGGACCGAATTCGGGAAGTCATGTCCTCCATCCCGCCGGAGTTCCTGCTAAAGTCAGTGAACGCCATTCCTGGGCGGCTCCAGAAGCTGGTGGAAAGAGTTGGAGCCCACATTGAATTTTAGAGAAAACCTACCATGTATGCCTACCTTTTCATATTATTTCTTCTGAAATAAATGGATAATATACGTATTTTTTTACCAATCCAAAATAGGGAGCTACTTTCCGCCCACCCTGTACATATACTGAATACATATGCAGTATATGAAGAGCTGATTTCCAAAAGTTGCTTAGTCTATTTTTGGTCAAAGTTGAGTTTGTACCACTAGAAAATAGTTCATGCCCATGTGCATCAACGTGTGTTATCGATTAGTTTCAAAAGGTATTACATCCCTTTCATAACGTGCATAATAATATGGCTTTGTTTTCAAAAGATGGAAAGTCCAGTTCACGTTGTTTCCAAAATGGTCTAAATCCACAACTCCACCAACAGCGCCCCCTATAACCTACAATGTTATTATAATTGTATGTACAATCCCCTGAAATAGTCTCGCTTCATCTATGTATAGCCCTCTCCGAGATGTGGTAGTAACGCAGTCCCTCTTTCTATCCCACCCTCACTCCCTCCCTCTCGCTATCACCCCCCCCTCGTCCTCCCCTTCTTCTTTCGCTATCCCTACCTCTCTCTCTCTCTCTCTCTCTCCCTCTCTCTCTCTGTTCCCTCCTCCTGCCTCCTTGTTATTTTCTTTTTATTAGCCTTCATTCTTATTTTCCTTTTTTCTTCTCCTTCACCTCATACTAATATATGACCCTTCTCTTTCTCCCCCCTGCTCCCCGATTATTACCTCCTCCCATGTCTCTCATTCCTCCCACCCTATTAACTACTTCTGTCATTTGTGTTTTTGTTTCTTTCCTTTTTACCTTCCCTCCTAATCCATTCCCTCTTTTACATAATACTATAACTGACTCCCTCATTCACTCACACATTTAATTTTTAATAAAACGTCCTCTATAAATACTAAAAAATATATTAACAGCTTCCGAAAATTTTCGTGATATCGATAATCTTGTTTCTCTTTTAAACAATACAACAAAACTACGATATTACGAGATCAAACCGTCTACATGGAATCGTACAATAGCTGAAATTAATCATCATAATGTAGAGGAATACAACACTTATTTGTAAGTGTTAATATTGAATCACGATATGACAAAAAGTATTGCATCACGAATGATCCCAAAATTCGGACACTGTAATTCGGCGTGTCAGATTATGGTTCGAATAGCATTTAATTTTAAACTGTGATTTGAACCCAGCGACAAAATATAGTATATTTGTAAGGAAAAAAATATGGGGAAAACTCCTTAATTAGCGTTTCGTTTCGACGATCTTTTTCCAGCCCATGTTTAACAGACAATATCAAAACACTAGATTAAATGTGTGTGTGTGTGTGTGATGGGAGAGGGAGAAGCAGAAGGAAAGAGGAGGTGGGGATATGAGGAGGGGTAGTGGGGACAGGGGTAATATCCAGTCAGAACGAGAGGTGGGTATCGTGTGTGTGTTTGAATACCCCGACACTTTATTTTTTATCCTTGAAACACTGTTCTATATACCGCTATCACATATGCTTTCCATCAGTTTCCAATGCAACGTATAAATAGATAATATTCTTAAATAGAGAAAAGAGTAATATGATTAACGATTGTTATACAAAGTATGTAATAGTATTAGTGTTGCAATCGACTATAATTTATATAGAAAAGGAAAGGGACACTTCTTGCATTAGTAAAAAAAATCACGAGTATCTGTTATTATGGTATACCTAAATATAAGAAATGGGTTAAAGTACAATAAAAAGGGAAACAACTTACAGCTCGTATATGGTAGTGACATAACTTGGACGGCCCAACCCGAGGTGTTGACAGGGTTACTGACTTTATCAAAGCTGAGACAGCACTAGTACTCCGTCTTGTGAACAACCGCTCTGGAGATGAACTCTTCTCAAGAGAAACTTCCACGTCGAGGACGGAACATTGGGTTGAGAGATGCATGTTTCGGCCATAGCAAGGGAGATGGGAATCGCTCGAATTACAGTTCGCCGTTGGTTACAGAAGTAGGAGGCATCAGGGAATCTCCTAGGCCGTCCTATATTTGGGAGACCAAGAAAAACAAACCCGGAAGAAGATAGGAGGATGTTGGATGAAGTCCAGAGAAATCCCATCCCAAATGCAGTTGCTGTTCGAGATCAACTTCATCAGGAAGTGAAAGCTGATGCATTTAGGAGTAGATTACATGAGCCAGGTTATCACCGCAGAACACTTGCCGTTAAAGAGAGACTCGAGAAGCGACACAGAGAGGCGAGGCTGCAGTTTGCCCAACAGTATATTAATGAAGACCTCGCACATTGGGGCAGAGTCATCTTCTCAGATGAAAAAACATTCGCCTCCACTAAACATGGGCGTGTTCATTGTTGGCGACCAGACAATACGAGGTATGCCTGCCAAAACATATATGAAGTGGCAAGGACTGGACATGTGATCTGCAACGTGTGGGATGGGTGCACCTGTACGGCATTGGAGCGCTGGCAGAAATTAACGGGCGGTTTACAGCCGACCAGTATTTAGAGATATTGGAGGAGGTGATGCTGCCAACGGTAAGAGCATACGCTTTGCCCCGTCCTGAGCGGATTATATTTATGCCGGTAAGTAATACAACTAAATTATTTTCGTTACACAGTAAATGCAAAAAACTTCACTTTTTTCTACGTGAAGGTCAAAATATGAAAATAAAAACCCACTCTAATAGACAGAGTTTATTTCCACAACAGTTTCGACGCCCACTGGCATCCTCCTCGGGTGGATACAGAGTAGGTTTTTATTAGAGTGGGTTTTTATTTTCATTACACAGAATATGCTTTCAAGAAAATGACTTAATTAAGGTCAGCAGTGTATATTATAAGGTAATATATTAAAGGAGGACATTAGTAAATGTAGCTTTAAATGTAATTTTAAATGTTCTTTATTTTTATTTATTTATTTATTTATTATTTTTGCGTCCTCTTAAGGGAACTTCAAAAATGTATGGATGAAATGTGAACTCTCAAGTATTGCTAATTTCTTTTTACAGGATAACTGCCCTGTTCATACTGCCAGGATCATCAGACGGTGGTTTCAGAAACAAGAAGATGTCGAGCTGCTGAACTAGCCCACCAAGAGGTGTGACTTAAACCCCATTGAAAATGTGTGGACAAATGTGGTTAACGCTTGGGAGCCTGGTCAGGAGCGGATATCTCGGCACCTTCTGGAACACACCATGGCAGAGTGGGAACTTTTCCGCACGAACCCACAAGTTATCTACAATCACGTGGCATCTGTTCCAAAAAGGCTAACAGAGGTCATTAATAATAATGGAGTATGGACCACGTATTCAGTAATTGTGTATAATAATGTTGTAGTTGTGATGTAGTAAATATATATTTATTTACCTGAACAATTGTCAGTTCCTTATAATTTGAACATTATGTTTTGTATGTTCTTAAGAAAATCTCTGAATTTACTTTATTCATATTTATTTGTGCAATAAAAAATTGAATTGTGTTATTATTATTTCTCCATGGATAGACCTTTTTCTGGATAATAGAAATGTTATTGCCTGGAGGAAAAGTCGATGCTACAACTGATCTTGCACTTTAACTGTAAAATAGCCACATCAAAATCCTATGATTGAAAGTCTTTAAAGTATCCCACGTTTGTGAAATAACCTAACTACTCTATTCCCTAAATTTAGAAATAATGCATGAATAAAATATATAGTCGTCCTAGCATTACCACCAAAACTACAGTGAACAATATACTTATTCTGTCATTGGTTTTCAAAAAATATAAGTATTACAATGACAACACCTGAGATGGGGAGGAGGGGAGAGAGGAAGTGAGGGTGGGGGACTGGGGTTTAAGAGGGACTGTGTTGCTGCCACGTCTCGGAGAGGGCTATACAGGGTGGAGCGGACTATTGCAATAGACTGTACCTACATCTACAGTGAAAGATAAATGAGGATGTTGGTGAACACTCTGCATTCTGAGTCCAACACACGCATGGTATGGCATGGGCTCAACAGTGGTATGTGGCTCAGCGTTAGGATGATATTTGGCTTGATATAATTTGATATGATTGATTGAACTGGTAGAGATATTGAAATAAATAATACTGGTTTGGTACGGCTGTTTTTTTTGTGTTTGTTTCGGTGTAATCCAGAAGTCTTTTGTACAACATGTCTTTGAATGTGTTCCGAAAGGTGCTAAGTCCACCACCAATTAATTACAAACCAAAAACGTATTTACAAATTAACCATATGTACTAGATTTTATTTAGTCACTTTTTTGTTTAATGGCATTCACTCCCAACATCAATTTGAAAAACTAATTTAAGGACAGACTATAGTAAAAAAATAAAATGTGTCATATCTTAGAAACTGGTTTATGGACTTAGGGCCTTTTGGAAATCAGCTCTTCATCTATAAAATAAGTAGAGTGAAGTAACACGGGCGGCACAGAGGTTTTATTTCCGCGTAATGTCTACTCGTGCGGCATGTTTTACTTCATTCTCCGTATTTCCGTATTAACATCAATCTACTGTACGATTATTATACCCCCTCTCCTCTCTCTCTCTCTCTATCCATAATATATATATATATATATCCGCGCAAGATGAGAGAGAGAGAAGGAAACAAATGAAAAAATGAGGTACCATCCGGGAATCGAACGGGATCTTCCGATGCCGGTCAGATATGATAACCATTACACATGGGCCCACTCATTCAAATGCGTAATTTCTTCTACATACGCGCAGAAACCAATGCCCCAAGGGGGCACCTCCCGCATGCCGTAACATATATACATTTAACTGCAAACACGCAGTATAATTAACGTAAAGAACGACGCTTGTATAGATATATTCCGCGAAGATGAGAGAGAGACGAACGAAACAAATGAAAAATGAGGTAACCACAAGCGTCGTTCTTTACGTTAATTATACTGCGTTGTTGCAGTTAAATGTATATAATGTTTGGCTGCGGGAGGTGCCCCCTGGGGCATTGGTTTCTGCGCGTATGTAGAAGAATTACGGCATTTGAATGAGTGAGGCCCATGGGGTAATGGTTATCATATCTGACCGGCAATCGGAAGATCCCGGGTCGATTCCCGTGTGGTTACCTCATTTTTTCATTTGTTTCGTTCTCTCCTCTCATCTTGCGCGGAATATTTCCTATACAAGCGTCGTTCTTTACGTTAATTATACTGCGGTGTTGCAGTTATATATATATATATATATATATATATATATATATATATATATACGACGCTTGTATAGGAGATATTCCGCGCAAGACGAGAGAGAGAGAACTGAAAAAATGAGGTAACCACCTGGGAATCGAACCCGGGATCTTCCGATTGCCGGTCAGACGCGATACCATTACACTATGGACCTCACTCTTCCAAATGCCGTAATTCTTCTACATACTCGCAGAAACCAATGCCCCAAGGGGGCACCTCCCGCATGCCGTAACATTATATACCTTCAACTGCAAAGAACACGCAGTATAAATAACGTAAAGAAACGACGCTTGTATAGGAGATATTCCGCGCAAGACGAGAGAGAGAGAACGGAACAAATGAAAAAATGAGGTAACCACCTGGGAATCGAACCCGGGATCTTCCGATTGCCGGTCAGACGCGAGTATGTAGAAGAATTACGGCATTTGGAAGAGTGAGGTCCATAGTGTAATGGTATCGCGTCTGACCGGCAATCGGAAGATCCCGGGTTCGATTCCCAGGTGGTTACCTCATTTTTTCATTTGTTCCGTTCTCTCTCTCTCGTCTTGCGCGGAATATCTCCTATACAAGCGTCGTTTCTTTACGTTATTTATACTGCGTGTTCTTTGCAGTTGAAGGTATATAATGTTACGGCATGCGGGAGGTGCCCCTTGGGGCATTGGTTTCTGCGAGTATGTAGAAGAATTACGGCATTTGGAAGAGTGAGGTCCATAGTGTAATGGTATCGCGTCTGACCGGCAATCGGAAGATCCCGGGTTCGATTCCCAGGTGGTTACCTCATTTTTTCATTTGTTCCGTTCTCTCTCTCTCGTCTTGCGCGGAATATCTCCTATACAAGCGTCGTTTCTTTACGTTATTTATACTGCGTGTTCTTTGCAGTTGAAGGTATATAATGTTACGGCATGCGGGAGGTGCCCCCTTGGGGCATTGGTTTCTGCGAGTATGTAGAAGAATTACGGCATTTGGAAGAGTCAGGTCCATAGTGTAATGGTATCGCGTCTGACCGGCAATCGGAAGATCCCGGGTTCGATTCCCAGGTGGTTACCTCATTTTTTCATTTGTTCCGTTCTCTCTCTCTCGTCTTGCGCGGAATATCTCCTATACAAGCGTCGTTTCTTTACGTTATTTATACTGCGTGTTCTTTGCAGTTGAAGGTATATAATGTTACGGCATGCGGGAGGTGCCCCCTTGGGGCATTGGTTTCTGCGAGTATGTAGAAGAATTACGGCATTTGGAAGAGTCAGGTCCATAGTGTAATGGTATCGCGTCTGACCGGCAATCGGAAGATCCCGGGTTCGATTCCCAGGTGGTTACCTCATTTTTTCATTTGTTCCGTTCTCTCTCTCTCGTCTTGCGCGGAATATCTCCTATACAAGCGTCGTTTCTTTACGTTATTTATACTGCGTGTTCTTTGCAGTTGAAGGTATATATATATATATATATATACGAGTGTACACTATATATATATGATAAAACCGTTGTTCCCATAAATTGCATTAAACTTATTGTTTTAAAGAAGAGCTTTCTTTCATGCGCATTTTTCAAATTGCCTTAAATGGAAAACAAAAAAATTAGAACCACTTTAATATTAATCAAGTGAACAAACACTTCACCAAAATTTGAAAACAAAAGCACAAAGATAACAAAAACAAATTAAAAGCCGCATCGAAAAGGCGAAAAAGCGCCATTTTTACTGTAATATTTGGTGTATATATATATATATATATATATAAAGTGAAATATAGTACCTTTTGGATAAATTCGACATTTATATATTATATAAATAAACCATATAATTTATAAGATATCTTTGTTTACTTCAGAAATTGTGAATATTATACATAAAAATCGTGTGTGCATGAATATATATATATATATATATATTGCTAACGCAGTTATCTGTGATTGAGGGGCCGTCCATGATGACGGATAACCCGATTTCACGGTTAATTTAGTATACCTTTTCCTCTTATATACCTGTTATTATAAAGTTTGGCAGCACAGAAAATCATTATTTATAATGTTTTAACACTATATAATTAATTAAACAATCTGGCTTCTAACAAACCCCCACTCGCTTTGACTGACTAGTTCTAAAGTATTGCCATACGAATATACAGGGTGTTTATAAAGTCCCTATCTATTTCAGTGTAAACGTAGCAAAAAGGGTAAAATTCAATAATAATATAATAGAAGGCATACATTTAATGAATACTTAAGCATATAATTCTACATGAGCACTATCATTATCTTTACAGAGTTCGAATCTGTCAGCAGCATTGCGGAACACATTTTGGAGCATGACAGGGGTTATTTTTGTAACTGCTGTTACGATACGAGCACGTAAATGTCCCAGCTTCATTCAGATGGCATTTTAAACGACGTCGTCTTTCAACAAGATGGGGCACCTTGTCATTACGCAAACATTGTTCGGGACCTAAATGAACGATTTCCAAATCGGTGGATCGGACGTGGAGGCAACAGGCCCTGGGTGGCTCGATCTCCTGATCTAACGCCCTTGGATTTCTTTGCACGGGGCTTTATCATATCAAACGTCTATCAAACGAGGGTTACAGATCTGCAAGATTTACGTGCTCGTATCGTAACAGCAGTTACGAAAATAACCCTTGTCATGTTCCAAAATGTGTTCCGCAATGCTGCTGACAGATTCGAACTCTGTAGAGATACTGATGGTGCTCATGTAGAATCATATGCTTAAATATTCGTTAAATGTATGCCTTCTATTATATTGTTATTGAATTTTACCGTTTTTGCTACGTTTTCACTGAAATAGATAGGGACTTTATAAACACCCGTACATCTAACAATATTGAAATGGCTTTTTATGATTGAAAATTATTACAAAATAACATGAAAAATATATTACTGAAAAATACTTCTAAGACTGGGATAACTTACTCTAATAAAAATAAAATAAAAAATAACCTGTCAGCCATCTTGTACACAAGTCTTATGTGTAGGCAAATTTGGCGCATATTTTGTGTTATACTATATATATCTATATATATTAGGGTGTCCCAGCCTCACATGTGAAAATAAAAATTTGCAAGAGTCAAATCGCACACCCCTTTAATTAATTACACTTGAAGAAAGGAAACAATGGGCGAAATTTCATTGGCCTATTAGGAGGGGAAGGGTCCCCTCATTGACCTTGTTTATTCGACCCTATATGAACAAACGTAAATGCTCAGCATTAATCATTCTAGAATGGAAGAATGAAATGTAAATTCTTTCTAATGACTAAATTAAAGGAAATGGAAATTCTTCCTAATGGCACATTTCATTTCGGGGGACAGAGGATCTTTTTGTCTGCTGAGGGGAACTGCTGGCGGTGGTATTCGACGACTTGGTACACGAGCTGCCGTTCCTCCTCGTTTTTTGTCAGGCCCTCATTGAAATCTTCCGCCAGTTTCACCGCCTGTTCTGCCGCGTCGTTCACAGACTTCAACGATGGTGCATATCCTTCGAGATCTTTGGGGGTTTTTGGAACCGGCAGCTTCAGGCAATGAAAAAGGTTTTGAGTCCTTTTCGTGACCAAGGTGCTCAAATCCGACCGTCTCACGGTCAAGACACTCTTTCCCTCCAGCCAACACAGATCTTTTGGGTTTTCGGTCTTCTTGTGCAGGTTTTGGAGCATGGCCGTCTTCTCTGCATCGGTGGTTTTGGAGAACATAGCGAGTCCGGCTAAATCTTCGCTTAGGTACCAGAGGTGGCCCCGGAATTTTGTCAATGCGGCGGTACCTACATCATGATCCACCGCCTTGTACCGCTCTAGGTCCTCCAACAGCTCCAGGTCATTGACGGGCGCATCCGCCGTCAATGGAGCCTCGAACCACCTGGTAGATGGTGACGGCAAAGACGTTTATCCTGCGTAGTGACCGGACCTCGTGAGCGGTCAGGTGGAATTGGCTTCAGAAGATGAACATCTTAAGACAGTAAATGCCTTTGGCCATCCACCTGGCCCAGTGGTATGCTCCAGGACGATTGTACCGGAGATCTCGTTTGCCATGACCATCGAGGAAGACCAGAGTGAGGATCAGGAACTCCCGGTAATCGTCTCTTGGGTGGCCAACTTCAAGCTGGTCTTCAATGAAGTGGACAATCTGCTCTTTTTTCAACGCCACCCATTCCGAAAGGATGTCGCTTGGGCCATCGCCGTTGAACAGAGAAGCCTGCTTCTGGTCGATGAACTCCCATTGGGATTTGAAGCGAGCGAACAGCGAAATTTCGGGGCCAGAAGACCTGAAGAATAGGTCAAAGACTGAGGTGATTACCAATTCCATCATGTGGTGTCTGCAAGCCAGGAAAAGAACGCGGCGGTCCATTTGGTCCTGGATAATCGTACAAGCGCGGCTGTGAATACCGGTATTCGCCACTGTTGTTTCGAAGCAGAGACCGGCAATCCATGGTTGAACTTGCGGCCAATCGTCCAGCACCTTCAGAACAGCTCCAGCCATCCGCTGTCCCGTGCTGTCAGGGATTTTTGGGATCGCCAACAACTTCTCAAGATTCTTCCCGCTGACCAGCACTGGTATGCGATCCGATTTCCCTCCATCCAAATCAGGGAGGAGTTTGCCATCAAAGTGGACGACAAGCGCGTATCAGGACTGAACTCGGTCTTGATTCCAGCTGCCAAGTTCTTCCTGGACTTCTGCCGTGAACGGTGAAGACTTGATTTGGACAAGGTGACCGGATAACTCAACTCCCGCGGCAGCGAGTGCTGAGCCACAATGTGCATCGCTTGGCGTACTGAGGTTCCAGTTCGATCCAGGGCTGCAGCAAAATTGGGATATTGGTGATCCTCCGTGCCGACACTTGGCCGTCCTTGGGAGCGGATCGGAGCAAGGACCAGGAGAGGAATATTGGACATCATCATTGGATGCTTCGGCCATGGACTCCGAAGAAGAAGAAGACCCACTTTTCACCGTTCCTTTTGCTTGCAGTGAGTCCATCTCTTCGCGGCTTTTCTTCTTCCTCTTTCTCTTCAGCTGCTCGGCGTTTCTCCCCCCTCCGCTGCCCTGCGAACAAACTCCATCCTCTCCTCCAATGTACCATCTTCCGCACGGTTCGCTGGTCATTCAGAAAGTCTTGATCTTCGGGGACTTTGATGAGTTTCATGGCGTTGGCATGAGCTGTTTCGAACAGTGTATTCAGGTTGGCTTAGAATCCCTTTTCCCGCTCCAGTTGCTTCTCTCCCCCACGGTTTCGGTTTCTGGCAACCTTCTCATAGTCCGTGGAGAGGGCCTTGATCTTCTCGATGCACTTGGGCTTGTGGGAGGTCGGAATAGATGCCCGAGCCCACCCGCCATAACCTCATCAGCTACCACATTGGCAGCTTCCGCCGTGGACATTTTTTTCTTTCCGAGTGAAGAACAACAAACGTCGAAGAACATCTCCCACTGTCGGGAGTTGACACAGCGTTTCCAGGGGTTCATTTCACAACACCCACAACCACCCACAGTCTCCTGCTTTCTTGTATCCATAACCTGAAAAGAAATATGCCACAATTAGTATAAGGTAGAGAGTAGCCGTTCAGCAAGAGTAACACATGGTTTGAGGGGACCCTTAAAATTAAAGAACACGAATGAAATTCATCTTGCTGGCATGTTTTCACGAGTGGAAGAAATTAGTGGGTGTGCATGACAAACTTCAGGAACAAAAAAATTGGGACACTCTAATATATATATTAGTGATGTTACTGATGTATGTCACATTCGCATCCGCATCCGCACCTGCGGGATGCGGATGTTACGGATGTGTACTATTTACTAATTTGCTATTTTTGAAGCACAATTTGCCCCTCATTCAGTTTAAATACTGAAACTTGTGCAGCCTTCATTTGATCTTTAATGTAACTGGCAATGTCTGTCGTGTATTTGTAAAATTAATTGCTCATACTACAATACATAACAATGTCATAAGCACACTACTTTCCAAGGGTGGTGGTTAGGGAAAGTGGCTGGTGGGATGCAAGACGAGTTGGGTCCCCATCACGCATCCTGGTAACACAGAGTTGTATGGCACTTAACATGTCCGTTTGTCATTTACTATTACTTATTCAGACTATAGTGATTTAATTTTCCCAGAAGAGTTCCTTGTTCTATGCATGGTCTGTGTGTAACATAAAAGATCTCAGGGACCATTCTGAGTTCTATCCCCATCATGAAACGGACATTTGAAGTGCCTTGAAAAGTGGACGCTCAAGTCTGCCATTGAGGTTTAAGTTTTGGTTTTTGGCTAAAAATACAATAGTTACCTCTTTTTCTTTGATATATTCAATCAGACGTGAATGCAACGAGTTTTTTTGCTTATATTGAGGTTCTAATATAGTGGGGCTAGCTGCTTTAAACCCTAGATTCCGTCCCAAAGCTGGATCCTATCTGTTTCGCAGATAGCTAGTGAGGGAAGCTATATATTGGGGTCTATTTGCGAGTGGCCCGTTGCCCACGTCAGGCTAACATCATGAAAAAGAAAAAACTTAGGGTTTGTCATTTACCATTACTTATTCGGACTATAATGAATTTAATTTTCCCAGAAGAGTTTCTTGTTTCATGACGGTCTATGTGAAACATAAAAAGATCTCAGGGGACCATTCTGAGTTGTATCCCATATATATATATACCGGGTGGGCCAAAAAAAACTATTACCCTGATTTTGAACAATATAATTTTACCTTTATCAAATGTTATTTGCAAAATCAATATGTGTGTCTTGTATAGAATTTCATGGTCTATCTCGTGGTGAAGTTGGATTTTTTCTAATTTTAACCATTATTTTGTATCATAATTCGCTGTTATACAGACACAGGTAGAAAAACTTTCTGTTTCTATACAGTTACCTAATTAAGTACAAGATTATGCGGAATGTGCCCTACTCCATTATCAATGCACGCTTGCAACCTTTACTTCTCTCTTATCGACGGCAATAAGCAGCAGTGATTTTCGCATTTTGATCAAAAAAACAATCTCTGACTTCCCGAGCTTTGAAATAAAGATGGAAACCATGACTTTTTGAGAAAAATTCGGACGTTCCCTGCAAAGTCGATCTAGACTGATAGAATTTTTGTCCTGTCTTCCATAAACTCGGTCATTTTGTGTGTTTATTGTTGAAGCAACCGTAAAGATCTCGTCGCTGAACCATATTTTCGACACTTCTCTGTCTGGGAATCGATGTAACAGAGCACGACAGTTTTCAACTCTTGCTTGCTTATTTGATGCAGAGGGCTTATGACCTTCGACTCTTTTAAAACATTTAAGACCCAGATCATTTTTTACTATACGACGAGCACTTGAGCGAGAAATACCAGTAGTTTTGAAATTTCTCTAACGGACTTATAGGTGTTGGGCCATTCTTCTTGGGCCTTCTACTGACTTCTTTTCGTTTGGTCGACCATGTGATATCGATTTTCTTATGAGATATTGAAGTCCAGGTATCTTCCATCGTTTATTTGGAAACTCTTTCTTCATTCGTTTTGCACCCAAGTGTTTCTCCTTACGCAGGTTCAATATCAGTTCTTCATCTTCCAAAGCGTATCTCATTATGTTATAACTTGTTCACCAACTACTGTAAAACAGAATGATTGTCTGAAATGAAAAAGGAAATAAATTAATTGTTTTGTGTAAAAATTAGGAAAATTAATTACACTGGTCAACACTCATTTTATTGCCAATCATATTAGAGTGATTTTCGGGTAACTTTGTGGTGCTGATTCCGAATATGACATCGGTTTTGCTAGATTGGCTCTAATTTATGAATAATTGGTACCCCATTGAAACACGTAAAAATGCAAAAATTTAATGTTCAGGCGGAGCCTACTTACAAATCGCATTGAAATTGTCTCAAATCATACAAAAGTAAACACATGAAATACATAATGGCATTTTATTCGGTATAATAACAGATAAACACAGTAAGCTGATTCGCATAATTACAATTAATGTATAGTAAATCTGTTTGTACGATTCTCTTTTATGTGGGTTATCAGGACAATCACGTTGGAGGTTCCAGCAATAGTCTGCCATCATGTGTCTGTCCCATCTGCCTTGATACCTTTCCTCCATCACCTTGATATCTTGATGAAACCTCTCCCCTTGTTCCTCGCTAAAATCACCAAGATTATCCGGAAATCTGTGTAAGTGGCTATGGAGAAAGTGTACCTTTATGCTCATATTAGTACCCAACTTTTCAAAGTTTGTGAGCATGTTTTGCACCAGTTCTTCATAATTGTCTGCTTTGTGGTTACCCAAGAAGTTCTTGACAACTGAGACATAACTGCACCAGGCAGAAGCTTCAACACCATTCATAAATTTTGTGAAATTAGAATCCTTGATAAGTGTACGGATTTGAGGGCCATCAAAGATTCCAGCTTTTAGTTTTTCCATACTTAGTCCAGGGAACGATCTACAAATGTATTTGAAGCAATCGCCATCTTTGTCCAAGGCCTTAACAAATTGTTTCATTAGTCCCAGCTTGATATGAAGTGGTGGGAGGATGATTTTTTCCCTGCCAACCAAAGGCTCGTTAATGATGTTCGCTGCACCTACAGTCATGTTTTCTCTTGAAGGCCATGTCACTTTTTTCCAATGATCTTGCCTTGCCCTACTATCCCATAAACAGATGAAACAAGGGTACTTCGTATATCCACTTTGCTGCCCAAGCAAGAAGTTTACCATCTTTAGATCAACACAAATAGGCATCTGGTGCTCATGATAGCAGAGTTTCTGCAGGACCATTTTGATATTTTCATATTCTTCTTTAAGTTTTGTTGAGTGAGCAATTGGAAGAGATGCATATCGGTTACCATTGTGCAATAAAACACATTTCAAGCTTCTACTGGAGCTGTCTATAAAAAGCCGCCAATCTCCTGGTCGATATTCCACTCCCATTTGAAGAACAAGTCCAGGGATGTTATTGCAGTATACAAGTTCTTCATCTTGGCTGAAGTAAGGAAGAAGTCCCGCCTCTCTTGTCCGATAACCTGTTATTTTAGCTTCTGGCTGTAGACAGTTCTTTTCTTTTAGTCTGGATGCTAAAAGTTCAGATGCTTGCTTTGACAGACTGAGGTCCCGTATCAGATCATTGAGTTCGTCTTGGGAGAACTGCTGAGGTGTTGAAATGCTTCCTTCATAGTCACTTCCACTACTACCACCTAAGTCCTGAATTTCTTCAAATTCTGACAACGGAAGGTCGGGCAGTGTGGTAAACACTGGTATGGGAACGTCTTCGCTGTGTGACACAGGTCGCCTTGCTGATTCCAAATCGGGATAATCCCACTTGAGTTTCTTGTATCGATTGAAACCTTTCACATTAACCACACAGAAATAACAATCGTCGTGGTGGTTTTTCGGCTCTCGCCACACCATAGGCACACCGAAGTTTAAACTTTTCCTTTCTCGATTTTTCCACTGTCGTAAGCATTCTACACAGGTTTTGCAAACCTTATGGGGAGCCCATGACTTGTCTTGGTCTCCAAGCGCCACGCCAAAATACGCAAGATAAGCTTGCTTTACAAAGTCTGTGATGTTTTTTCTTTGTTTGTGCAGAGTGTATTCGCCGCAAATGTAGCAGAATACATTAGGATTGTTTAAGCAGCCTCTTCGTGAAGAACTCATATTTCTCTGAAAAAAGAAAACAATAAAATTATAAGTTCATTTCATATTGACTTATGTACACTAAGTACATGTATACAAATACATTATACGGACGAGAAACACGAAAAACACAACAGACAACACGTACCGCTCCACTGCCAACTGTCAACTGACTACTGGTTGGGTGGCCGATGACTTATATACGGAGGGGGAATATTCTAGAATGATCGCGGAGTAAACACTAAGAATATTCGCGTGTCTCACCATCTAGAATGTTCCGGTAGTTTCCCATATGCACGCGTTATGGTTACGGTTCCTATTAATTGAGGGTATTCATTATCTCAAGAACTAGAGCCAAATCGGAAAAAACTACTTTCATTTTGGAATTCAGCAACCCCAAAATACCCTAAATTCGTACGAATTTCCTTGGCAACGAAACAAATTTTTTTTTTTGTTCAGCTGTGTTATTTATGAAGAAACTGACCGTCATCTGACAGTATCAGTTGCTGACTTTGACCGCCTTTCAATTGAGCGCCATATTCTGATACCTCCCTCCAGTTGTGAGCCTGTACCTCTACTCCTAGGGCATTGAATCTAGATTCAAAGCCAGCGTTTGAAAGAGTAAAAGTATGGGTACAACATACGGCCTCAGCAGTAAGATGAATATAAAGGGTGAGCCCACAATATAATATTTTTTCAAATGTTGGGTAACAGTTTTTTGGCCCAGCCTGTGTGTGTGTGTGTGTATATATATATATATATAATATATATATATATATATATATATATATATATATTATCTTGACTATGCGGGAGGCAAGCCATGGATGTAAACAACGCCCCAAATCACGGTTAACTCACTGTATTGATCACGGATAACTGCACAATGGTCACAATTAAGAAAGCACAGTTAATTCCATTCATGTATAACCACGTTAGTAATATATACACCTCGCTAACCTCGTTGTTGTTCCGTGCGTTGGTCTCTCTTCACACGAAGGTCAAGCTGGTGGCCCCCCTCTAGGTCTGGCTTGGTGGAGGAGCGAGTTGCTTTCTTGCGCTCTCCACTGTACACGCCAGATACACCCGGCCCATCTGGTACCGTCCTGAGCCAGGCATCTAATCTTCTCATGAAGACTTCAACTTTCACCCCTGTAACGTTTCTGAGGTCCTTTAGAAGCTGGTTAAAAAGTTTTGGTCCCCTGACAACCAAGCTATTTAACTTCAGTGTTGAGGAGGTCTCTTCTCGGGTCTTTAATTTGGGAACACTACACATCCTGCCTTTCTTATTTTCCAGTGTTGTTTGAATGGTAATTGGGTTTAGTTTGAGGTTTGGTACCACTTTTTCGATCATTTTCCATATGTACTGTAGATTATGGTGTACCTCTCTCTTCTTCTTTCCAGCGAGTACAAATTTAGTTTACGTAGTCTTTCCCAGTAGTTGAGTTCTTTGTAGCCATCATTCTTTGCTGTGAAATGTCTCTCAGTTTCTTTTAGTTTATTAGTTTCTTCCATTTTATGTGGGGACGTCAAGACTGAACAGTATTCAAGTTTTGGTATTTCAGTGTTTTCAACAGGGGAATCATTATTGTCTTGTCTTTTTTTTTAACGTTCTTAGTACCCGTCCCGCGACTCTTTTTACTTTGTTTAATGTCATCTGATTTTGTGTTTCGAATTTCGCATCATATATACACCTCGCTAACCTCGTTGTTGTTCCGTGCGTTGGTCTCTCTTCACACGAAGGTCAAGCTGGTGGCCCCCCCTCTAGGTCTGGCTTGGTGGAGGAGCGAGTTGCTTTCTTGCGCTCTCCACTGTACACGCCAGATACACCCGGCCCATCTGGTACCGTCCTGAGCCAGGCATCTAATCTTCTCATGAAGACTTCAACTTTCACCCCTGTAACGTTTCTGAGGTCCTTTAGAAGCTGGTTAAAAAGTTTTTGTCCCCTGACAACCAAGCTATTTAACTTCAGTGTTGAGGTCTCTTCTCGGGTCTTTAATTTGGGAACACTACACATCCTGCCTTTCTTATTTTCCGCATAATATGCGGTCTTTTTAAGTTCCTCATTTCTATCATATTTGAAGAGCTAGAATTTCTCGGTGTTAAATGTCATGTTGTTGTCTTCTGACCATTTGTATATTTTGTTCATGTCCGTCTGCAAGGTCTCCACCTCATTTACATCGCTGATTTTTCTGCTGATCTTTGTGTCGTCTGCAAAGGATGTTACTATATTGTTGCTGTTTACTCCGCTGTCTATGTCTGTTAGCATGATAATGAACAGGAGTGGGGCCAGTACTCTACCTTGTGGTACTGAGCTGCATACTTCCGATTCTGATGATGATATACCTTGAATTCTGACGACCTGTAGGCGTTCTCTGAGGAAGTTGTAGATCAATTTTCCCACTTTGCATGTTATTCTCATTTATTTAATTTTATGTGTTATATACCATGATCAGGTTGTCGAAAGCTTTTTCAAAATCCGTATATATGACATCGTAGTTGTCATTGCCTTTCAGGGCATCTAGGATATTGTTATAGTGCTCTATAAGTTGTGATAGGCATGATCTTCCTGATCGGAATCCGTGCTGATTTTCGTTGAATTTTCCAGTGTCTACAAGAAGTCATAGATTTTTTCTCTAACTATTCTTTCAATACTATGGTGAAGCGGGACGTCAATGACAATAGTTTATAGTTCTTTGCTTGAGATCTGTCTCCTCCTTTATATATACAGGGACGATGTTTGCTGTTTACAAGATGCTCGGTATTTCCCCAGTGTGTAGGGATCTCCATATCCAGTATAAGGGTGAAGCTATTCATTTTGCAGTTTTTAATCAATAATGTGTTCCATTTGTCCGAACCTCCAGCTGAATGTGATTTTATTTGTTTTATAGCTCTCGCTACATCCTCTGGGATAAAATCAAAGTCTGTTCCAATCTCCTTGCAATTTCTCTTCAAAGAATGCACCTTCGTCAGGTTTCTCTTTTCACATTTTGGGTTACTGAAGATTGATTCTATGGCTCTCAATGTTTCATATATTTCTCTACATCGTCCGTTAGTTCATTATTTCCTTTCCTCGAGGGCCTGATCGTGGCATAGAGGCGCGCGTTTTTTTTTTCCTTTTCGCATAGCTATAGAAGTATTTTTGGATTTTCTTTTATTGCTTCTACCGACTTTTTCTCCCTCTCTGTATAGCCCTTAATGAGGGTTTGTATTTCCTTATCGATACTCTCCATTTCTTCTTGTATTACTTTCCTGGCATTGTTACTCTATATCCGCAATTAGCTAACTTCGCCGCTACTCTCTTTCTTTTGCGGAATATTCTTCTCTTTTGCCTCTGTAACCGGTTCCTCTTTCCTTTTGGCTGTGTTTTCGGAGCATATTTTTCTAAAATTCTCAGCGTCTTTTCGTCCAAGGTTGTTACCATTTCTTCAGTTGTTTTATTCTCTAAACCTGTTCTCCACTCTATGTATGATCTGATTGCTTCCCAATTTATAGTCTTAGAGTTTAAGTTAAAAGCTGCAAATTTGCTTCTTTCTTCAGTATGTGTATTGTCTTTTAATGTTGTCGCCATATTTGTTGATATCTCAATTATGTTGTGGTCTGAGATAATAGTTGGTGATATTTTTATATCAGCAATCAAGTTCGTGTTATTTGTGATTACCAGCTCTAGGCAGTTATTTTTTTCTGGTATTTTCTACAGGGTGTCCCATAAGTCTGGACCCATAGGGTAAAATAAGTAATTCATGTTTTTCCGTTTATGCAAGTGCCCATGATGTCTTTGAGTAAGGAAGAACGCATCCAGGTATTTCTGCTCGTAGGAAATCGGAGTCAGAGGGAGGTCGCTGAGGAATTTAACAGATTGCATCCGGACGCGCGCCGATAACACACAGCTGTGTCGGCAAACTTGTAGCAAAGTTCAGGGAAACGGGATCCATAAGTGATAAACCACGCAGTGGACCTCCGTGGACATCCACCGACGATGACACAGCCGCTACCATCCTCGCTCATTTCACAAACAGTCCCCAAAATCTCTTCGGCGTTTTTATTGCCGTTTTTGTCATTTTGGTTCTTGTTGGGGGGACAGTTTCACTTTGTTTTCTTGATTGCACGCTTGTCTTTTCCTATTTGTGCTATTTGTGCTAATGTCCTTCGTTGCATTTATACTATGTGTTGCCTGCATGTTTTCGACCTCGTTGTGTGACGGTATTTGATTTATTTCTACTTTGCTTTCCTTCGTTTCTTCTGTTTTCCTCTTTTCTTTATTCACACTTTCCTCTTTTTCTGTCTCCTCATAGTCTCTTTCTGCTTTAAGTACTGTAAAAGAGTTTATTTCGGTCATGTAGTTTTCGCAGAAAAACTTTATCCCATTAAGTTGCTTTGTGTTCGTTATAAGAGAGATTGCTTCATCTTCGCATTCTAGGCATTTGAAATGGAGAGGCGACTGACAGAGATCGCACCTCATCCCTTTTGCCTCATTTGTTGCATTGTTACAGACACCACAGAGTTGCAGGAATTTACTTACCATTGTCATGTTACTAATAAAATGTAGCCGCTGGTGCACAAAGTTGACTTAAAAAGGTATTATGGGAGGCATTAGTAGTATGCCTGCAAAATGGACGAGTGCAATGCAATTGCAAATGTTGATCAGTGTCACAAAGGGGGGAGGGGGTGTTGCAAGGAGATATGCAACAAAGAGGGGAGGGGGTTATGCAACAAGGGGAAGGGCTATCCCCAAGCTGAAATGAAGGGAACTCCCCTAGCTTGCTGGAGGAGTCCACCTCACCTCTTTGGGTAGAAAGTGGGACGGCCTCACCCCCCAAAGGGGTAACCTTAACCTAAGAGAGGGAGAGAAAGGAGAAGGAGGAGGGTATTTGGGGGAGAAGGTGGGGCGGCCTCATCCCCCAAAGGGAAACCTAACCTAAGCCATAACCTAAGAAGGAGAGAGGGGTGTTCGCCTGGCTCCAGCCAGACGAATAATGAGAGTCTACGGGCGGCCCAGCATATGTTATATACAGGGTCTGGAGTTGCCAGTTAACACTTATTTTATTTATTTCTATGAGGAGAGTTGGCAGATACCACCATTTTAATTATTTATTTATAGATGAGTTTCCAGAGAGTCCTATATAATTTAATCATATGCAGGATTACCATGTTGCACCATTTATTTTAATTACTTATTTATTAAAGGCAAGAGAAACTTTCTTCTTAAATTGCCCGAACTAATTAAAACACATTATTTATTTAATTAACAATAAAAGAAAAATGCCTGCAAAATAACAGTACACACTTTTTATATATAAAAGAAAAACAACAATTATTTTAACTAACTTCTCCGAAAGTGTCTATTTACTTTTGTCAATCATCTCTTATACAGGGTGTCCCAGAATTAACTATCTATTTCAATGAAATCGGACAAATTTTTTAAAAACACACTTTTATTTATGTTTATCATGTTTAATATGTGTTAAAAATGTATACATTTCTAAATTTTTTTCATAATTTTATTTTCATAATTTTTTCATTATCTGGTCCAATGAAAGACCGTCTGAAGTCATAGAATGGCAAAGAGACTCTCCAAAAGTTAACGTGTGGTTCGGAATGACCAAATCCAAAATTTATGGTGCTCCATCTTGTTGAAACACAACATTATCAAGAATGCCATCATCAAGAAGCTGTGGTTCGAGAAACTGCTGAAGCATATCAAGGTAGACGGTACCTGTTACAGTTGCCTCCGCAAAGAAGAATGGGCCATAAATTTTGGATTTGGTCATTCCAAGCCACACGTTAACTTTTGGAGAGTCTCTTTGCCATTCTATGACTTCAGACGGTCTTTCATTGGACCAGATAATGAAAAAATTATGAAAATAAAATTATGAACAAAATTTAGAAATTTATACATTTTTAACACATTAAACATGATAACAAAAATAAAAGTGTGTTTTTAAAAAATTTGTCCGATTTCATTGAAATAGATAGTTAATTCTGGGACACCCTGTATAAAATATCTTCAAAAACAGCATTTCTTTTTATTTTAAGAAAGACAAAAATGCCCGAATTGTTCATTCTGACGAAGGTCAAGCTTTTCACTCCACCTTACACCTACAGTTTAACGTGGAATCCGAACCACCAGCAGCCCAGAGTCTTACTCAAATAGGTCAACCAGGGTACCCATTTATCTACCAACCAATTGTGCGGAAGGATGATCGTTTGCCGTGCGCCGGCTGCAATCGCCGAGTCACGAACACGGAACCGATGGATTCATAGTCAGCGATGCTAACCAACTAGGCTGGACTTTGAATGAAAAACAATTGGCTGAAAATACAAGCAATATAATATACACACTTTATAATTTTATATTAAGCAATAAACATTTAACTAAACTCGCCGAGTGTCTATTTACTTATGCAATTCCTTTCTATATACCTTCTATATTTCTTATGAGAGAGAGAGAGAGAGAGAGAGAGAGAGAGAGAGAGGAGAGGTGTCTATTTACTTTTGTCAAACATCTCTTATATAAGAAGCGGTTCTCGTTTTCGTACAATTTTTTCATCCATCTTAATATTCATTCTTTTGATTTGAGAAATCTATATATACACATTTATATTATATTTCCCATATGAAAACAGGTTTAATAATATGCTGTATATATACTAAACCGTATATTAAATTTGGTAATAAACAATTATAATTATTCTCATAGAATAACATTTAACAAACCTTTCTATATACTTTTATATTATCTTTTAATAAAGAAAATTCCGCGTATTAAAAGTTAATTAACTGTTAATTTTTATAAAAAACAAAGTGAAATACATTTACATTAAAATGACTTCGCTTCCCAACCAAGACAGAAGAATGTAACTATCGTCGACCAAAAAGTAAAAAGGTCACAATGGAATGTGATTGACTCCCATTCACATTTCGGCGATTTTGCTTCTCTGTTACTGTGTATTAAATTTACTTTTATATTTTATTTTTCTCTGCATGATTGAAAAGGGTTATGATTATTATTATTATTATTAGTATTATCATTTTTATTATTACTATTATTATACAGACATCGACACATTTTTTTCAAAATTAGCACACACACACACACACACACATACACACACACACACACACACACACACATTCTCCCTTCAACATTTCTGCTCACCTGCGATATCCATGTGCACAGTGAGAGCTCAGGTGACACTGTATACAACGTTTGAACAGCCAAGAAGCGCACACAAACGGACATATTAAAGTAAATTTTCTTCAGTGCAATTCATGAATTAAACACGGCCTTGAGGATTCGATTTTTAATACAGCGTATTGTCAAAAAAACATTTAAAAACGTAGAAGCTTGGGTTCTACCCAGCAATAAAGAATTATGAAATGCTTCGATATATATATATATATATATATATATATATATTTAATACTATAAACACCCAGGAGTCTGTCACGCTCGAAAAGAGAAGATTCTTGATATATATGGGCGATATTTGTATTTTAATGCATTAGAAAAAGGTGTAATGAATTCTACTTTTAATTATAATTTTAAAAAGTGTAAAAAATATTTGCTTTTGCGTTCAGCTTTGAGCCGAAATTTAATCTGCGGCTAAGTTCAAAAATTTACCAAATCAGTTCTTTTTATGCACTTTCATACTGGTGCTGCAACCATTACAGACTAAATATTTATTATAATTTAGCAAAAATGTGTCTGCCTGTCCGCAGAAAAAACTTTTACGTTTCTGAACCGATTTCGACCAAACTTCGTATGGTGGATCGGGGTGATGAGTAATCAACGAAAATATATGTGTGACCAACCCCCCCCCACCAATTACTGGGCCGAGGGCCCCCAGCACCGCGATAAAACTATAGAAAAGAACGCAGCAATGAAAATCTTGAGGTTCACACTGTGTCAATATTTGTGAAGCTTAAGATTTTCATGACTATAGTTTTATTGACCAAACAATTGAACCCCCAGTAATTAGGGGCCTGCGACCCCCCCAATTACTGTCGGTTCAATTATTTGGTTAATAAAACTATAGAAAAGAACGCAGTCATGAAAATCTTGAGCTTCACATCCGAGTTCATCGTTTCAAGATTTGTGAAGTTTTAGATTTTCATGGCTGCGTTCTTTTCTGTAGTTTTATTGACCGAATAATTGGTTCGCCAGTAATTGGAGGGCCACAGGCACCGCAATTACTGAGGCCCAAGGTGAGAGGAATGGGAACGATATCCAGATAAAGGGCTATTGATGTTCAAAATAAAATACGTCGTCGGCCCACAATTCGGTTTCGGTCGAAGGTCCAAACACCACAGATTTAGCAAAATCGGCGCGTAGCGCCGATCTTTTGCTAGTATATATATATATATATATATATATATGTATAGAAACGACGTAAGTATAGAGGAGTGTTCTGCACACGAGGAAGAGAAATAACGAACAAATGAAAAATGAGGTAACCGCCCGGGAATCGAACCCAGGATCTTCCGATTGCCGGTCAGATATGCTATCCACTACACCACGGGCCTCGATCAGTCAGAAGTCGTAATTCTCGTACATAGGGCAATCGAAAGATCCTGGGTTCGATTCCCGGGCGGTTACCTCATTTTTCATTTGTTCGTTATTTCTCTTCCTCGTGTGCAGAACACTCCTCTATACTTACGTCGTTTCTATACATTAATATACTGCGTGGTCATTGCAGTAAAATGTATATATATATATATATAAGAACTACTAAGTCCTTTTTCATTGTATAGTAAAACGAATACATTCATTTTCACCTGGTCAGTCTCTATTGGTTAAGGGTATAAGGTTCAAAATTGAGTGTCAAACGCGGATACTTTTAGCCTATCCATCTAACTGTCTATCTCTCTATCTGCCTGTCTATCCATCTATCTATACATCTATCTATCTACCTATACATCTATCTATCTATCTATCTGCCTGTCTACCCATCTATCTATCTATATCTATCTACTTATCCATCTATTTATATATTTATATACAGTATATATATATAATATATATATATATATATATATATATATATTGGCTATGTGCAGTGGAGAGCGCAAGAGAACAACTCGCTCCTCCACCAAGCCAGTCCTAGAGGCAGGGAACACCCACTTGACCTTCGTGTGAAGAGAGAACAACGCACGGAAACACAACGAGGAATATACACATATTTTATTCATGCATTTATCCGTGATTCACTGTCGTCAATTGAATTAACATGACTTACTAATTGTTACCACTGTGCACTTATCCGTGATCGTGATATGGAGTTAACCGTGATTTGGTGGTGTTTATATTTGCGGGTCCCTCCCGCCATACCACCAAAATGCGCCAGAGTCAGTATCTCTCAGCGCTGCCAAATACAATATTACGGACGAAATTATCAAAGAAGCAAAGAGAAAAAACAGTGAGTGGTACCAAACCTCAAAGTAAACCCAATTACCATCCAAACTACGCAGGACAATAGGAGAGGCAGAGTATGTAGTGTTCCCAGACTAAAGGCCTGACAAGGAACCTCCTCAACACTGAAGAAAAATAGTTTGGTTGTCATAGGGCCGAGAATTTTTAACCAGCTTCATAAGGACCTCAGAAACGTTACAGGGAACATAGTTGAAGTCTTCAAGAGAAGACTAGATGCCTGGCACAGGACGGTATCAGATGAGCCGGGTGTACCTGGCTATGCGCGGTTGAGAGCGCAAGTGCGCGACTCGCTCCTCCACCAAGCCAGGCCAAGAGGCGGGGGTCACCAGGTTGACATTTGTGTGAAGAGAGACCGATGCAGAGGGGCACTGCACTAACAAAATGGTCAGAAGACAACAATATGGCATTTAGCACCGAGAAATTTCAGCTCTTGAGATATGGTAGAAATGAGGAAATTAAATAGACTGCATAGTATGCCAGATGAGCAGGGTGTACCTGACTATGTGCGGTAAAGAGCGCAAGAGAGCAACTCGTTCATCCACCAAACTAGTCCTAGAGGCAGACACGACCAACGTGACCTTCGTGTGAAGAGAGAACGACGCACGGAAACACAACGTGACACACACACATTTATTCATGCAGTTATCCGTGATTCACTGTCGTCAATTGAATTAACATGGTTTAATAATTGTTACCATTGTGCATTTATCCTTGATCGTGACATGGAGTTAACCGTGATTTGGTGGTGTTTACATTCGCAGGTCCCTCCCGCCATACCACCACAATCCGCCTCAGTCAGTGTCTCTCAACGCTGCCAAAGACAATATTACAGACGATACAAAGATCAGCAGAAAAATCAGCGAGTGGTACCAAACGTCACACTAAACCCAATTACCATCCAAACAACGCAGGACAATAGGAAAGTCAGAATATGTAATGTTCCCAAACTAAACGTCTGACAAGGGACCTCCTCAACACTGAAGGAAAATAGCTTGGTTGTCAGGGGGGTCGAGACTTTTTAACCAGTTTCCTAGGGACCTCAAAAACGTAACAGGGAACATAGTTGAAGTCTTCAAGAGAAGACTAGATGCCTGGCACAGGACGGGACCAAATGAGCCGGGTGTACCTGGCTATGTGCGGTGGAGAGTGCAAGAGAGCAACTCACTCTTCCACCAGACCAGGCCAAGAGGTGAGGGTCACTAGCTTGACCTTTGTGTGAAGAGAGCAGCTCGCTCCTCCACCAAGCCAGTCTCAGAGGCAGGGACCACCAGCTTCACCCTCGTGTGAAGAGAGAACGACGCACGGAAACGCAACGTGGTATATACACACATTTTTATTCATGCAGTTATCCGTGATTCACTGTCGTCAATTGAATTGACATGACTTACTAATTGTTACCATTGTGCACTTATCCGTGATCGTGACATGGAGTTAACCGTGATTTGATGGTGTTCACATTCGCGTTTTCCCCCGCCATACCACCACAGTGCGCCATAGTCAATGTCTCTCAGCGCTGCCAAAGACAATATTACGGACGAAATTATCAAAGATGCAAAGAGAAAAATCACCGAGTGGTACCAAACCTCAAACTAAACCCAATTACCATCCGCACAACGCAGGACAATAGGAAAGGCAGAATATGTAGTGTTCCCAAACTAAAGACCTGACGAGGGACCTCTTCAACACTGAAAGAAAATACCTTGGTTGTCAGCGGGCCGAGACTTTTTAACCAGCTTCATAAAGACCTCAGAAACGTTACAGGGATCATAGTTGAAGTCTTCAAGAGAAGACTGGATGCCTAGCACAGGGCGGTACCAGATGAGCCGGGTCTACCTGGTATGTGCGGTGGAGAGCGCAAGTGCGCAACTCGCTCCTCCACCAAGCCAGGCCAAGCGGCGGTACACTAACAAAATGGTCAGAAGACTGCATATTATTAAACTGCATATTATTAAACCTGTTTTCATATTGGAAATTTAATATAAATTTGTATATATAAGTTTCTCAAATCAAAAGAATGAATATCAAGATGGATGAAAAAATTGTACAAAAACGAGAACCGCTTTTTATACAAGAGATGTTTGACAAAAGTAAATAGACATCTCTCTCTCTCTCTCTCTCTCTCTCTCTCTCTCTCTCTCTCATAAAAAATATAGAAGGTATAGAGAAAGGAATGGCATAAGTAAATAGACACTTTCGGCGAGTTTAGTTAAAATGTTTATTGCTTAATACAAAATTTTTCCTGTAGTTATTTAAGAATGTAGTAGTTATCATATCTGACCGGCAATCGGAAGATCCCGGGTTCGATTCCCGGGTGGTTACCTACCTCATTTTTTCATTTGTTCGTTCTCCCTCCTCATCTTGCGCGGTATGTTCTCCTATACAAGCGTCGTTCTTTACGTTAATTATACTGCGTGTTCTTTGCAGTTAAAATGTATATATATGTTATATATATATATATATATATATATATATATATATATATATATATATATATATATATGTGTGTGTGTGTATATATATATATATATATATATATGTGTGTGTGTGTGTATATATATATATATATATATATATATATATATATATATATATATATATATGTGTGTGTATATATATATATATATATATATATATATATATATATATATATAAAGTGTGGTATATTATATTGCTTGTATTTTCAGCCAATTGTTTTTCAGCCAATTGTTTTTCATTCAAAGTCCAGCCTAGTTGGTTAGCATCGCTGACTATGAATCCATCGGTTCCGTGTTCGAGACCCGGGGATTGCAGCCGGCGCGCGACAAACGATCATCATTCCGCACAATTGGTTGGTAGATAAATGGGTACCCTGGGTGACCTAGTGATTAAGACGCTGGGCTGGTGGTGGTTCGGATTCCACGTTAAACTGTAGGTATAAGGTGGAGTGAAAAGCTTGACCTTCGTCAGAATGATCAATTCGGGTATTTTTTGTCTTTCTTGGAATAAAAAGAAATGCTGTTTTTAAGACATTTTATATAAGAGATGATTGACAAAAGTAAATAGACACTTTCGGTTTGGCTTTAGAGTAAATGGATGCTATTCAGGTCTCTCGAGTTATAGATAAATTAAATATTATTCTTATAGATTATGTTATTGGAATAATGTACAGTATAAAGAGTCCTGCGTATTTCTTTTATTATTAATATTGGCGTTTTTTTCTTTCTTTTGCTAAGTCATGGATTAATTGTATTTCTTTTAAATATTGAGATTCGTCTATTATGGGCAGTGTCAAGCTTTCGCTTAGTTGGCTGTATTGAGAAGACACAGAGGAATGACAAAAGTAAATAGACACTTTCGGAGAAGTTAGTTAAAATAAGTATTGTTTTTCTTTTATATATAAAAAGTGTGTACTGTTATTTTGCAGGTATTTTTCTTTTATTGGTAATTAAATAAATAATGTGTTTTAATTAGTTCGGGCAATTTAACGAGAAAGTTTCTCTTGCCTTTAATAAATAAGTAATTAAAATAAATGGTGCAACCTGGTAACCCTGCATATAATTAAATTATATAGGAGTCTCTGGAAACTCATCTATAAATAAATAATTGAAATGGTGGTATCTGCTAACTCTCCTTATAGAAATAAATAAATAAATAAGTGTTAACTGGCAACTCCAGACCCTGTATATAATATATGCTGGGCCCCTGGACTCTCATTATGCGTCTGGCTGGAGCCATGCGAACACCTCTCTCTCCTTCTTAGGTTAAGGCTTAGGTTAGGTTTCCTTTTGGGGGTGAGGCCGACCCACTTCTCCCCCAATGAGGTTAGTTCCCTTCATTGCAGCTTGGGGGATAACCCCTCCCCCTCGTTGCATACCCCTCCCCCTTTGTTGCATAACCTCTGGCGACAACCCCTCCCCCTTTGCAACATTGATCAACATTTGCAATTGCATTGTACTCGTCCATTTTGCAGGCATACTACTGAATTCAATGGGGGTTGACTCAAAGTGAGTGAAGAGAAAGTATTCTCTGTTACTTCGGGGAATGGGGGATGTGGCACGGTGTATACTTCTCACTGATTGGTACTCGCGAGTGTGGCCAAGGGGGATAACTGGCGGGTATTTGTAGGAATTTCAGCCTCGCGATGGGCAGCTAATTTCCTTCATAAAGAAACACTCGGAAAAATAGTGTACAGATTAATTCGCTTCGTTTTATTTACTTTTTTGATATATGCCGCGATTTTTACTACTTAAAGAGAAATACAATATATATATATATATAATATATATATATATATATATATATATATATATATATATATAATATATATATATATATATATATATATATAAACTTCATTCACAGGCCTGTTCTTACGGAAGTTCAATTTTAGGATAAACAGGGAAACCCAGATGTATATAATTTTTATTCGGAAAATATGAGAGCAAACATCTCGGAAATACATTGCCATCTTTAGTGTGACAAAAATATTAAAAATGACGATGTTAAAAAGTTATAGTTTATTTGAAAAACAATTAAAAACATTTTTTAAATAAAAAGCCTTATAATCGGCAGATTGAAATGGAACAATGCAAGAGAACTTACTCAGGGTATGCTTTGTACATCATCAGTTTATATATTAGCATTTAGAACACTAAACTACACAAGTTATAAATCTCAAAATAAGTAGTTAAAAATTTAAACTGCAGCAAAGAGATCAAAGGCAGAAACTGAGCGTTCATAATAGGTTTAATTTTACGAATGTGTAAAGATTCCAGAATGTGGAGATGAGCAAATTGATTGTTATTAGCGTTGTTTATAATTTGAAAGGAGGAAGGTTCAAGGGATGGTCTGCGACAATATTATGAAAGATTTTGAAGACTTATTTAAAGAATGTGAAGTAAGATTTCATATATATACAGGGCGTCCCAAAAAAATGTATACACACTTTAACAGCTGATAGCTCAATTGATGTTTCTTTCTTTCCAAGTTAAACCCATTAGAATTAATAATGGCAGTCAGACTAAGCTTTGAACAAAGGAAATTCATTCTAAAATGCTACTGGAAGTGTGAAAACGCAGTTGAAGTACAAAGACAGTTTAGGAGGGAGTTTCAAACAGATCCACCAACGCGACTTACCGTCACTCGAATTAGAGATAAGTTTGAAGCCGATGGAACTGTTCAGAATGTCCACAAGAAGCGTTCCGGAAGACCACGGACATCGACAAGCCCCACAAAGCAAGAAAGAGTACTGGAAACGTATCACCAAAGTCCAGAAAATCTGTGCGGCAAGCGAGTCGTGAGGTAGGAATTTCAGAATCGTCTGTCCAACGCATTTTGAAGCGCTGTGAATGGAAAAGTTACATTCCAAGATTAGTCCATGCTATTAATGAAGATGATCCGGACCGAAGAGTGGAGTATTGCGAGTGGTACTTGGCACGATGTGGATGTGGATTGGACGAAGGGGTTTCGTAGAATACCCTCCGCGTTCACCAGACCTCACACCACTAGACTTTTTTTTATGGGGATACTTAAAAGACAAAGTCTACGCTATAAAACCTGCAACAGTCGCTGAATTGAGAGCAGCCATTGAACGAGAATGCACACAAATACCAAACGAAATGTTTCGTGATGTTTGCGATTCCATTGCTTCGCGTTATCAGCAGTGCCTGGACCAGAACGGACGTCAGTTTGAAAACAGGCGTTGACAAAACAATTAAATAATGTCTGTAGATTCTATTACATTTTGAAAATGAAATGTATTTTAATAAACACTGCCTTTATAAGTATTTAAAGTGTGTATACACATTTTTTTGGGACGCCCTGTATATATATTATTAGCGTGTAGCGTCATGAGCGATCTGGAGGCACATTTCAGGTTTTGTACAATCAATCTTGCTGATTTCAGAAAAGAAATGAAAAATTTTCTGCAAAAGCAGAACATCTCCTTTTTCGCATGTAAAAAATACAAAATTCTTGTTAATTACAGTTGGCAACACTGACTGACATGGTACTTCTGGCAGCTTTCTAATTATTCTCAGTGAGTCATCCCCTGGAATTTCTTAGTTCTACGTTAGCTCGCTTGAGAGAAACAAGTGTTTTTTCTGTGGATGGGGTGTTCAAAAACCCCAAGGTACTAACGAAAGGTGCGTTTTGTGATATATACATTATACACATTTCTTTGTTTTATGGTGTTTTACATTGTTTATAGATTTGTTATGTCTTAGGGTGTATATATATATATACCTATGGATATTTATATACATAATACATATGTGTGTGTGCAGTATATTTATATATATATATTGGTAAACTTATTGTTTACCAATAAACCAAGCCTTATATATATATATACTCATAATCATATATATTTTTATTTATACGTTTGTGTTTTTGTTTCAGTGTTCCTGTGTGATACTTGTTGAGTTTTGCTGGTACAATGAGCACGCAAAGAACACGGGGATCTGCCAGCCACATTGTCTTTGGTTCTCCACTATCAGAGCTTCCTCTGTCTGAACTTCCAACCCGTATACAAGTTGCAAGGCATTTCCTCTTCTTGAAGGAGAACAAGTACACCAGCAACAGGGAGATTCTTCCGGAGGTATGCCAAACACTCATTGACCTTTGGAATCGTGCTAACATTCCATCGCAGCCAATCAAGAATGTGAAGACCAAACTGCTCCGATTGATAGAAAAAGGCTCACAAGCATCGAAGCAAGACAAGCAGGCCACAAGAACCAAGAAGTTCGAGGAAAGCCTGCTTGAATGAATTGTTTGACATAGCTGTTTGCCAATGCGATGATCTGTCTGCATGCCACTGTGAAAAAGGAATGAAAGTTCCACGACGAGAGCATGCCTTTCTGATCGACCAGAGAACCACGCGGATCATACAGATCAGGCGGGTGGATACGAATGTGACTCAGATGATGGAGAGAAGGAAGTCAAGAGAGGATCGGATGCAAGAAAGACAAGAAGAGAATAGAAGAAAAACGGAACGGCAAGAGGTAGCATCCTCTGCAGATGTGGTCGAATCAGCTCAAGCAGAAGCAGACTCCAGTGGTGAAAGTGTTGGCGATGAGTGGATGGGTGATAGTGCCCAGGAGGACAGGAACATCACACCGATTCCCACTGTTGCTTTGGAAGCTGCCGGTATGGTGTATCGAACAGGGCTGCTGCAGCTGTCAGCACTGCAACATTGGTTGACTATGGCATCATTAGTTCTGATGATCAGATAAACGTAATTGACCACCACAAAGTGTGGAGAGCACGGCAGAAGGTACGGAGGGATCTGAAGGAAGCAGTAACTTACCACGATGTGGAAGTCACTGCTTTATTTTTTGATGGGCGGAAAGACATGACTCTTGTCAAAGAGAAAAAGGGGAACAAATGGTACAGCACAAAGAAAGTTGAGGACCACTATGTGCTGGTCGGAGAGCCTGGAACCTTCTATCTAAGCCATCTGACACTGGAACGAGGAACTGGCACTGTCATTCGGGTGGACTTCAAAATGCGATTGAAGAAATGGGTATTGCAGACAACATAATTGCAGTGGGAGCCGACAGCACAGAAGTGGAGCCAGAAGTGGAGCAATACACCTGCTAGAGTGCCGCCTGGGTCGCCCTTTGCACTGGTTCATCTGTAGTCTGCATCTAAATGAACTCCCACTGCGCCACTTGTGCAAGGAACTCATCGGCCCAACAGAATCTGCAACTCAATGGGAAGGACCAATTGGCAAAGCTTTGGCCACATGTGAAAGTTTGCCACTTTCCTCTAGAGGAATTCAACGTAATGCTGATGGCCACACTCTCCCGGATGTTGACCTTACTGAATTGAGTCGTGACCAAGCCTACCTCTACAGAATGATGAAAGCGATAAGGACTGGTGTCATTAATGAAGATCTTCTACGAGAGAAGCCTGGACCAATCTCCCATGCAAGATGGGTTACAACTGCCAGCAGAATTTGTCGGCTATATGTAGCGATGGCGCAGCCAAGTGATGAACTGTATTCACTCACACAGTTTGTCGTGTGCCACTATGGACCCATGTGGTTTAGCATCAAGTGCCATCCAAGGTGCACAGATGGCCCAAAACATTTCCTGGAGCAAATCAAGCTGCTACGATTACTGTCACCAGCTAGCAACACTGTCACATGGCCTGTGATCCAAAGAAATGCATATTGGGCTCACCCAGAGAATGTTCTACTGGCAATGCTTGCAGATGCAGATCAAGCAAACCGGAAATTGGCCATCGATGTAATCAAGACCATTCGACGAGCTCCCAAACCTGCTCAACAGCAAGTCAGAGAATTTCGGCCACCAAAGATCAAACAAAGTGCTCAGAATTTGAAAGATTTACTTCCACCAGTGGAGGAGTGCACAATGGAACCACCACTCACGAAGCAGTTCTCTGTCGAGCAACTCGATAAGATCACTGAAGAGCCCCTTGTTGTCCGGATACCATGTCATTCCCAAGGTGTAGAACGCTGTGTTAGGATGGTAACTGAAGTGTCTGGGGCAGTGTATGGAAAGGATTCAAGAGATGGTTACATTAGAGCAGTACTTAAATCCCGTGACTTTATGCCGTCATTCAAAACTAAACAAGATTGTAATGTATCATTTACTAAATAAAACTATCTAGTCTACCTACCTACCTACCTACTGTGTATATGTTTATTCCAAAAATAAATTTTTCTATTTTTCCTGAAAAGCAGTACATTGTAAGGGGTCAAATGATAGCTCAAACACTAGGAAAGCAAGTGTCCAAAAGTTATGGGTAACTAGCAATTTTCACGATTTTCACATGCGAAAAAGGTGTTGCACTTTTCACAAAAAAATTTTGTTTTCAATTTTGAATTTAGGGAGGTCAATTGTACAAAACCTGAAATGTGCCTCTTGATCCGTTACACTTTGCCCAATGACACTACACGCTAATATATAATTTTATGCACCATGCGCTTCTGTGGTGTAGTGGTTAGCGTCACTGACTACGAATCCATCGGCCGGGATCGAGACCCGATGACGGCAGGCGGCACGCAGCAAAACCTGGTGGTTCATCGTTTCACACAATAAAGAAATTAGTTGGTAGATAAATGGGTACCCTGGGTACTCTAGTGGTTAAGACGCTCAGCTGCTGGTGGGGCGTATTTCGGGTTCCATGTTGGACTGTAGGACTATGGTGGAGTGACAAGCTTGAACTTCGTCAGAATGAACAATTCGGACGGAAGCAAAACCAACGTTAACCAAGGTGTGTATATATATATATATATATATATATATTTTTTTTTTTACTGCAAACAACACAGTATAATTAATGTAAAGAACGACGCTTGTCTAGAAGAGCGTTCCGCACAAGATGAGGAGGGAGAACGAGCAAATGAAAATGAGGTACTTCCCAGGAATCGAACCCGGGATCATCCAATTGCCGGTCGGATATGTTAACCACTACACCAAGGACCCCGATTAGTCAGTCCTCGTAATTCTCCTACATACGAGCGGAATCAAATGCCCTGAGGGGGCACTTTCGCATGCCATACATATATACATTTTAACTACAAACAACACACAGTATAATTAATGTAAAGAACGACGCTTGTGTAGAAGAGCTCTGCCATAGGGTACTTAAAGTGAACTGTACAATGGTTCCTCCTCTCACATATATATTTAATAATAAATCATTACAGTCTTGAGAAGTTCCGATCGATTGGAAACTTGCAAACATTACGCCAATATTTAAAAAAGGGGACAAATCGCTTCAGGGAAATTATCGTCCCATCAGCCTGGCTTCAATACTTGGTAAACTTATGGAGACGATCGTTCGGAACAAAATAGTTAATCACATAGAAATTACTAAATTAGTGAAAGATTCTCAACACAGCTTTCGACGTAATCGTTCTTGTCTTACTAATTTCCTCGATTTCTTCAATGATATTGTAAATATATATGACCAGGCTCACGAGAGGGTGCGAATACCGTGGAAAAATTCCTGGGCCAGGACCTCTAGCGGGCCCGGAAAGAGGGGGTATAAAATCTAAAAATATTAATAAAGCAATTGATTAAATAACAGAGAGAAAATATAATTAATGACCATACATTTTATAGAGATTATCATAGTCAAACTGAAACAGATAAAATATTATTTGCCGTCCACTAATGCCCAAGACAGACTGACAGATCTGGGAACCATTGCAATTGAAAGCCAGTTATCCCGTACTTTAAATTTCATCAGAATCATTTACCACTTTGCTAGAGAGAAGGCAAAGAAAGTACACTTCTGATTAGGAAAATCTTGCAGTAAACAACTGTCTTGTCTGCATGGACTGGTACTGCATTTATAAATTGTATGGTGGTAGAATTAATATAATTGTTTCGAAAAATAAAATGGTCATTTTCTTCTGAGTTGTTTATTCATAGATTATGTTTTGAATAGTGACTTGGACATATAATCAGTTTGCTTGTTATGTACACAAAAAACATTCCTAATAAAATACTGAGTAAACAGGGGGGGGGCCCATATACCAACCCTTCCCCAGGGCCGGTGGCAGCTCTCGGCTGCCCTGTATATGACGAGAGTAAAAGAGTAACTATTATATATTTCGATTTTCAAAAAGCGTTTGATAAAGTGCCACATAGAAGATTATTAACTGAACTTCATTCTCACGAAATTGATGGTAAAGTTCTCAAATGGATCGAAAATTGGCTTAGTGAACGTAAAGAAAGAGGGGTCATCAATGGCAAAACGCATAACTGGAAGAGTGTAACTAGCGGCGTGCCTCAGGGATCAGTTCTGGGAACAGTTCTTTTATTATTATATCAGTGACATCGACTTCGGAATTAAGAGTATAATTTCAAATATGCTATGATACCAAACTAAGGGAACGAACAAAATCAGCGGCAGAAAGTTTGCAGATTCAAGAAGATATTAATAAATTACTAGAGTGGGTGGAAATTTGGCAAATGAACTTTAATATATGTAGATAAATGTAAAACGATGAATATCGGTAAAAACAATGTTAAAGTAAAGTATTTTATGCGCGACAAGACACTAACAAGTGTTACGAAAGAGAAAGAGTTAGGTATTATTGTTGCCGACACTCTTAAACCGCGTAAGCAATGTATGGAAGCGGTCAGAAAAGCAAATAGATTCTTTGGATTTATTGGTAGATCGTTTGAATTTAAGTCGGAGAAAACAATGCTAACATTATATAATTCCTTTGTTCGTCCCCGTATTTACGAGAGGACAAAGATAGAAAGGAGAGAGTGCAGCGACGGGCGACTAAGTTGATTCCTAAACTAAAAAACAAATCATACGCTCCCGTTTAAAAACGTTAAATTTATTCTCACTTGTATAAAGTCGAATTCGACGAGATTTAATCCAGGTTTTTAAAATGATTAAAGGTTTTGATAATGTCGATGCGAAAAAAATATTTCACCTTCAGGAATGCAGATAGAACTCATGGTAATGTTCTGAAATTAGTGGGTAAACATTTTAATTCTAATAAAACTAAACATTTTTTCTTGAATCGTATAGTTAATTTGTGGAATGGATTACCAGCCAGCGTAGTTCAAAGTAATTCGATCGTATCCTTTAAAAAGAAACTAGATGTTTATCTTGCTTTAAACTCTCAGTTGTTGTTGTTGTTGTTTAGCCGATCAGCCCATCCTGATCGAGCAAGCCAGCGGCACGCAGGTAACCGATCGCCCTCTCCGGAGTGGACCAGAGGTTCAGCGCACTCGTGATGTTGTGTTGTGTTCGTTGTTGTGCTAGAGCGGTACAGTCCGTCATAATGTGTTCAATTGTTTGTGGTGTGTCTTGGCACAGGTGGCAGGTGTCGTCTATGGAGTTGTCTAGTCTGTGTTTATATGTCCATAAGTTGGGGTGATGTCCACATCGGAATCGTGCTAAGTTAACTCGATCCGATCTGCTCAGGCTGATCTCTGACCTGTTAATGGGCGGCGGCTTCGCACCTAGGACCGCATTCGGACCGAGTCGTGTCAGTGCTTTGTGGGTTAGGTGTGTGTGTATGTGTTTTCTGTACTGTGTGATGTCTGTGGGGCGTGGTATGGAATGGAGTATTTGGTTATAATGTCTCTCTGGTGTTACCTTAATGGTGCGAGGTGTTGGTGCATGATTGTACATGTAGTGGCAAGGGTGTTGTGGGTTAGTTGTCGCTGCTGCCATGAATTGTGTTCCCCTCATGTCTAAATGTTCCCTAACTTTTAGTATTTTTGTTTCTGTGTGCAGGTGTTCTATTGGTGTTGTTTGAGTGCATCCTGTAATGATACGAAGTGCGTTGTTTTGTATTGTTTGTAAGGTGTTTATGTGTGTGTTTGAGATAATGGGTGCCCAGCATGGGCTAGCATAGTCCATAACTGAGCGAATATATTGTTTGTAGATGAGTGATGTTGTTTCCTGCTGGTGTCCAAAGTTTGTGCCTGTTAGTACCCTAAGCGTGTTAAGTCTTGACGTACATTTGTTTTTAATGTCCTGAATGTGGTTTGCAAAAGATAATGATGTGTTGTATGTGACACCTAGTATTTTGGTTCTGTGAGTGTGTGGAATGTTGATGTTGTTTAGTGTAAGTTGTGGAATTACCTGATGTTCTTTTGTGTTGCTTGTAAGCAAGGTGATGGTTGATTTTGTGGGCGCTACTTTGAGTCTATTGTGTGTGAGCCAGTCTTGTATACTGTTTATGTATGTTTGTAGGTTATTTGTAGCGGTGTCGATGTTGTTGTGGGTGGATGTTAGAGTGATATCATCTGCATATGATGATAAGGTAAGCTTGTTATCTATGGGTGTTGGAATGTCATGCATGTATAAGTTGAAGAGTGTTGGTGAGAGAACAGAGCCTTGAGGGACCCCGTTCGGAAAAAGCTTGTTTTTGGATGACTTGCCATTAAATGTGACATGTGAGTATCTTCCTGAGAGATAGTTGCTCAGCCACCTTTTGGTGTTATTGTGCATGTTTGTGTTGAGTATTTTGTTTATGAGAGGGAAGCGTGGGATAGCATCAAATGCTTTACTAATGTCTATTGTTGCTAATAGTGTACGTTGAGCTGGTCTTCTAGAGTTGATGCCATCCATGATGTGCTGCGTCAGGTTAGTGAGTAATGTCGTGGTTGAGTGGTGAGGTCTGAATCCATGTTGAGTAGGCGATAGTGGTATGTGTGGGTTGGTGATTTGTAAGATTAGTCTTTCTGTTACTTTGGAAGGTGTGCATAGTAAAGTAATGGGTCTATAGGAAGCTGGTTCTGTTGGATTTTTGTTTGGTTTGAGTAGTGTAATAATTTTACCTTGTTTCCAGATGTCAGGAATAATACAGTGTTGGTATGAATATGTGCTGATATTTGTGAGAGCTAGTATTCCTTGTGGGCCCAAGTGTTTAAGGTGTATGTTAGATATGTTGTCTGGTCCAGTAGCCTTCGAATTTTTAATGTTTTTGATGATCTTGGTGGTCTGGTCTGTATTGAAGGGTGTAATGGTCGTGTCGAGTCTGTAGGTTTTTGTGTCAGGCTGTTTGTTTGTCTGCGTGTTTCTGGTTGTTGTCTCTGTTTAAGTGACTTATCTTTGCGTAGTGATTAACTAGAATGTTAGCTTGTTGTGTGTATGTTGGGATATTATTTTGGCTGCGACAGATAGCCGCGTGTGAGGTGTGAATGCCGCTGTTAGAGTGGGTAATGCTGTTTATAGTCTTGTATAGCCTGTATGTATCTCTGGAGTGGTTTAGTGTTGTTATGAATTCCCTGAATGTTTCTGTTTGTTTTTCTTTGAGTTTGTTGTTTATTTCTGTGTTGAGCTGTTGTATCTGCTGCTTTATGGCTTCTGTGTGTGGTGTTTGTGTGTTATGTTTGAGGTTGTTACGTTGCCTTATGAGGTGGGCTATTTCTCTAGTGTAATTTGGGTTGTATTTCCTAATGTTGCCCTTGGGTATGTATTTGTTTGCATTATTGATAATCTGATTAAATGTCTTGAGTGTTGTATCGATGTTTATGTTGGAAGCATTTGTTAGCGCATAGAAATATTGTAGAATTTTCATTTGGATTTCGTCCTCTGTATTTAAAAATTTTCAATTTAGCTTTAAATTTCTTTCCTACCTCTCAACCTCTTTTCTCTCCTTTGCTTTAAAACTTTCACTCGTCTTTAAATTTTCTTACTTCTTTTAACCTTTCTCCTTAAACAGACAGCTTAGTAGGGACCAGCTGGTCTGTTGCTGTTTGGTGTCTTTTGTATATTTGTATATTCCTTTGTAATATTTAGTGCTGATTGATTACGAAAACTGCTACTATGTTTGTATATTGCCAAATCGAAAATCGTCTTCCGGGATCACCCAAGAATGCTTCCTTTACTACAACAGGTTCTGGTAATTGTGATTGGGAGTGGACCTGTATATCAACAACTCCCTGAGATCTGGATAAAATATAATGTCATAAACGCGGGGACTTAGACAATGTTTTGAAACTGCAGGCAAAATATCTAATGTAATGTAATGTAATATGAAGGTATTTCTTTGACCTCTGTATTACTTCCCAAATTAAAATGATCTTTTTTTGTGCCTTCCGTTATCAAAATTACTGACAGTTGTATAAATGTGTTTCACAAGGAACTCTTCTGGGAAAATTAAATTTTCCCAGAAGAGTTCCTTGTTCCATGCACGGTCTGTGTGTATCATGAAATAACCTCAGGGGGACCATTCTGAGTTCAATCCTATCATAAAACGGACATGTTATGTGCCTTGAAAAGTGGACGCTCAATTTTGCCAGTTGAGGTTTAAATTTTGGTTTTTGGCTAAAAATACAATAGTTACCCCTTTTTTCTTTAATGTATTCAATCCGAAGCGAATGCAACGAGTCTTTTGCTTATATTGGGGTTCTGGATATAGTAATCTAGGTGTAGCTGTAACCCCTCGATCCTGTCCCAAAGCTGGATCCTATCTGCTTTGCAGATAGCTGGTGAGGGAAGCTATATTTTTGGGACCTCTTTGCGAGTGACCCGTTGCCTACGTCGGGCTAACATCATGAAAAAGAAAAACTATAGTGTTTGTCATTTACCATTACTTATTCGGACTATAGTGGATTTAATTTTCCCAGAAGAGTTCCTTGTTCCATGCACGGTCTGTGTGTATCATATACTGTATATATATATATATATATATATATGGAAAAACTATACACGCTTACAACATGGTGTCGTATGTGATACCTTTATTTCATAATTAAATATAAATTATTAATTAATTGAATTAAATATCTACAAAATTGTCTCGGGATTGGCGACATCGCCTATTGGGAAAGAAAATAATTGTCATACCTACATAGAACCCATATGTAGGCATCGGACCTGCATAACAACAAGAAAACCAAATTTATTATTTCGTGTTCAACATTTTTCATTGCTGACTCGTGAAAATTACTTCGAGAGAAGAGTCAACGAACTATGAAAAATCAGCAAATAATAAAAGACAAAGATTATATTATAGCGGCTCGCTCGGAGCTTGCTTATGTTACAGCGATGCTTTAATCAAGGAAGATGTACTTTATCTTCTTACAAGTTCTGAGTGAAATCCTCATAATATAAAACCTAATAACTATAAAAAGGATATGCGTATTCCTTCAGGTATTTAAATACCGTGACTGTTTATATTAATTACATCAAAGCCTCTCGTTGTGTAACTCCATCATACCGCGGCCCTACATCGAAAAACATCGTCGCGTCCTACGAACAGAAGCGAGGCCCAACGAAGTAATAAGGTAAGGCAATTCCTTTCTTTACCATTAAGCAGCGCAAATACCGAAGGCAAATAAACATAAAGAGGTCCTTTGAAGACCTACATATACATAACTCTCTAACGAAAAAACGTAGAGTTTTGTCTTTAACTCGCCACTGAAATCTGCTGGAAATTTCCAACGGATGAGGGTAACAGGCAATCAACCCATAGCCCTATAGTTTTTTCACATGGTGACCCGTGTGGGGAACTGATCCCTTTACCTTTCACTAATACAAACTTTACCTTTACACTACCCGTAAACAAAGCGTTCTTCATTTAACAGGCTTAACTCATTTTAGATCCTATAAAAAATAGGCCAATTTCAACTAAGCCTAGATAGTAGGCCCACAACATAAGCCAATTTAGTAGGCTCACTTCACCTTTATCAATAGGCCTAATATACTCCTACACTGAAGGCCTACTTCAAACACTGCAATTTGCAATTTAAATATACAAGAAGCCTACCTCACAAAGTAGGCCCTACTCTTTACACTCAAGGCCTATCCTAACTGGTGTAGGTTATAAAATTTATTTCAGCAATTTAACTTACTCATAAGGCTCATTAACATCACAAAATTCTACTCAGAACTGTAACATCACAAAATTCAACTCAGAACTGTAACATCACAAAATTAAACTCAGAACTTTAACATCACAAAGACCTAAAGCAATTGCACGAATTCAAACCTACACCCACCTGACGCACACATTTTAAGTCCTATTTCACATATAGGCGCAACTTATTCTAAGTCCCAGTTCACATATAGGCATAAAACAGACAAGGCTTGATATAAGGGTTTCAAATGTAACATTTGAAGATCTTTACTCAGCCAAATTGGTTAACCTAACACAACTCAAAAATAAAACCCTACAACAAAATATACATTTGCACATATATATACAGTACATAAATATATACATACAACTCCAAGCATCCAGTTCTTCTTTTAAGGAAGAATCACACAACAGATTTCATCAACAGAAACATACATTCCTTGCAAACAGATTGGATTCCTTCAAAACCCCAAACCTTCCAGACCTACCTATAGGACACATAACATTTACTCAATCATCACTACGGGTATTGACTTCACTGGAGTGGTGAATCCAAGTTTTGAAGACCAACTGGATTCAGAGGAATGCAAAAAATATATATATACACACACACACTGTACTCTTTACATGTCACAAACACAACAACCTGTCTGAACATAGCCAAGGATCGGAGAGTAAAAGCTTTTATTGCTGCGCTCTGGTTCTGTGCACATAATTTTGTGCAAAAAATTATATGGTTAGACAGTGGCACATACAAACAAACTACTCTAAAGGGTTTTATGGCCTACCTTGGCCATAGCCCAAACTATTCAACAAAGGGCTGATGGCCTACCTTGGCCATAGCCCAAACTATTCAACAAGGGTATTATGGCCTACCTTGGCCATAGACCAAACTATTCAACAAGGAGCTGATGGCCCCCCTTGGCCATAGCCCAAACTATTCAACAAGGGGCTGATGGCTTACTTTGGCCATAGCCCAAACTATTCAACAAGGCGCTTATGGCCTTCCTTGGCCATAGGGCAAACTTTTACAAGGTTCTTGTGGCCTCCCTTGGCCAGAGACCAACTACAAAAGAGTTTTGTGGCCTCCCTTGGTCAGAGACCAAACTACAACAAAAGGGTCTTATGGCCTCCCTTGGCCATGGGTCAAACAAAATGGTCTTATGGCTTCCCTTGGCCATGGGCCAAACAAAATGGTCGTATGGCCTCCCTTGGCCATGGGCCAAACAACAAGGGTCTTTTGGCCTCCTTTGGCCATGGGCCAAACAACAAGGGTCTTATGGCCTCCTTTGGCCATGGGCCAAACAACAAGGGTCCTATGTCCTACTTTGGCCATGGGTCAAACAACAACGGTCTTATGGCCTCCCTTGGCCAGAGACAAAACAACACAAAAACAGTACAGGATTCAAAGCCCCAAGCCCTCCAGATCTACCTGTGGAGGAGTAACATTTACTCTACTAAAACTACGGGTATTGACTAGTCTGAAGTGGTAGGAGGTTTGAATACAGTACAAACTCTTTTAACCAAACAATACAATATGGAAATACAGTACATTTCAATTAACTCACCAACGTAGAAGTCACTTCAAAACATAAATCGTTAACAAAACAAAACATAACAAAACTCCAAAACAACATTAGTAAACCAGCATTTAAAAACTGGTGACTTATAAAACTTAGACAAATAATGAGCAAAGTTAAAATGCTTAATAACTTTACTTTAATTCTATAAATTTCCTATACCTAAGGGGAGTCAAACTGATTGACATAACTTTAACTAAACTTGAGAAGCTAGCCTCTTGAACTTTTATATTTAAATAGGTCTTCAGTAACCTTCCTCTTCCTAAATTCCTACTTCATTCTTTTTAATCCATTTCACATGGTTTAAAACACAGTTTGTCAAAAAATTTAATCTATAACAAACAAATTTTTCTCCGGCACCCCCAGTATATGAAAAAACTATACACGCTTACAACATGGTATCGTATGTGATACCTTTATTTCATAATTAAATATAAATTATTAATTAATTGAATTAAATATCTACAAAATTGCCTCGGGATTGACGACATCGCCTATTGGGAAAGAAAATAATTGCCATACATACATAGAACCCATATGTAGGCATCGGACCTGCATAACAACAAGAAAACCAAATTTATTATTTCGTGTTCAACATTTTTCATTGCTGACTCGTGAAAATTACTTCGAGAGAAGAGTCAACGAACTTTGAAAAATCAGCAAATAATAAAAGACAAAGATTATATTGTAGCGGCTCGCTCGGAGCTTGCTTATGTTACAGCGATGCTTTAATCAAGGAAGATGTACTTTATCTTCCTACAGGTTCTGAGTGAAATCCTCATAATATAAAACCTAATAACTATAAAAAGGATAGGCGTATTCCGTCAGGTATTTAAATACAGGGTGTCCCAGAATTAACTATCTATTTCAATGAAATCGGACAATTTTTTTAAAACACACTTTTATTTATGTTTATCATGTTTAATATGTGTTAAAAATGTATACATTTCTAAATTTTTTTCATAATTTTATTTTCATAATTTTTTCATTATCTGGTCCAATGAAAGACCGTCTGAAGTCATAGAATGGCAAAGAGACTCTCCAAAAGTTAACGTGTGGCTTGGAATGACCAAATCCAAAATTTATGGCCCATTCTTCTTTGCGGAAGCAACTGTAACAGGTACCGTCTACCTTGATATGCTTCAGCAGTTTCTCGAACCACAGCTTCTTGATGATGGCATTCTTGATAATGTTGTGTTTCAACAAGATGGAGCACCATGTCATTATGCTCTAATTGTTCGAGAATACCTCAACAGACGCCTTCCGAATCGGTGGATTGGACGTGGAGGACCTCAACCTTGGCCTCCGCGTTTTCCGGATTTGACACCCCCTGGATTTCTTTGCATGGGGTTTCATAAAAACAAAGGTTTATCGCCAAAAGATCAATGCTTCTTGTTGAAACACAACATTATCAAGAATGCCATCATCAAGAAGCTGTGGTTCGAAAACTGCTGAAGCATATCAAGGTAGACGGTACCTGTTACAGTTGCCTCCGCAAAGAAGAATGGGCCATAAATTTTGGATTTGGTCATTCCAAGCCACACGTTAACTTTTGGAGAGTCTCTTTGCCATTCTATGGCTTCAGACGGTCTTTCATTGGACCAGATAATGAAAAAATTATGAAAATAAAATTATGAAAAAAATTTAGAAATTTATACATTTTTAACACATATTAAACATGATAAACATAAATAAAAGTGTGTTTTTAAAAAATTTGTCCGATTTCATTGAAATAGATAGTTAATTCTGGGACACCCTGTACAGTGACTGTTTATATTAATTACATCAAAGCAACTCGTTGTGTAACTCCATCATACCGCGGCCCTACATCGAAAAACATCGTCGCGTCCTACGAACAGAAGCGAGGCCCAACGAAATAATAAGGTAAGGCAATTCCTTTCTTTACCATTAAGCAGCGCAAATACCGAAGGCAAATAAACATAAAAAGGTCCTTTGAAGACCTACATATACATAACTCTCTAACGAAAAAACATAGAGTTTTGTCGTTAACTCTCCACTGAAATCTGCTGGAAATTTCCAACAGATGAGGGTAGCAGGCAATCAACCCTTAGATCCTGTCCCAAAGCTGGATCCTATCTGCTTTGCAGATAGCTGGTGAGGGAAGCTATATTTTTGGGACCTCTTTGCGAGTGACCCGTTGCCTACGTCGGGCTAACATCATGAAAAAGAAAAACTATAGTATTTGTCATTTACCATTACTTATTCGGACTATAGTGAATTTAATTTTACCAGAAGAGTTCCTTGTTCCATGCACGGTCTGTGTTTATCATATACTATATATAATATATATATATATATATATATATATATACAGGGCCGGCCTTACGGCAAGGCGAGCTAGGCAGCCGCCTAGAGCCCCGCGCCTAAGAGGGCCCCGCGCTGCCAGCAGGGTTGGGCAAATAAATTTTTTATATATTTCGCTTCCACCAGATTCCCTGACTCACGCCGGCTGTCATAGGAAAGGGGAAAATTAAGGACAGTTTTAATGAAATCTAAAACCATTAGTATATTACAAATTTATTGAGTGTACCATTTAAAACAACGTTTTCTTTCTTTTCTTCCAAAGTGGGCGTTAGAAAAATTAGTCTTTAAAATATATTATAAATTTATAAAGTATGGTATTTCTTTAGTATTCTTAATGAAAGCATTTTTTTGTTATTCTTAATATTATTAGACAGATGTCTACAATAAATGTATAGCACTTCAGATTATTTTTTTGCCTTTTTACTATGAACTAAAATCTTTTCTGGAGTGGGGCCCCGTATTATGAAAATGCCTAGGGCTCCGCACTTGTTAGGGCCGGCTCTGTATATATATATATATATATATATTATATATATAGACTTGCACTGAAGAGCACAGTTCTAATTTTTTCAGACTTTTTAGACACCCTGTATATATACAGAATAAATAAAATACCAACAGTATTTAAAAAGCAATCTTCAAAGCAAAATAATTCATAACAAATATCCGAAATTGTAAGTAGATTTTTCCCTCTTGGTGAAAAAAAAGTCATAAAAGTAGATATCCCATAAATAATTGCATTTGTGAGACGCTCATACTAAGTTATTTGCTTACTTTCGGATTTATGAGGGAAAAGAATCCTCGGTAAAACAACTTTAAAGTCATTCAGGTTTTCTAAAAAATCTGCCATCTGCAAAAGTATAGATTTTTGTTGATGTTTGCTGCAAATCCAATGATTTTCGTAGTTTCTGTTTGACCTTTTTTCTTGAACTCATGTACGATGTGAGATGAAGGTTCTCGAGGAATTTTTTTTATGAAGGAAGGAGGGGACCAAGGAGTTGGTCTATAACTGTAAAAGAGAAACAAAGTGGAATTGATTATGATGCCAAATCTGTTATAAAAATTCTGTTGTGAAACTCCATGGTTCTCACAGATATTTACCGTAACAAACATTTCATTCCACAAGTTTTTTTAACCGACTGTACATACAGTTGCGCTCATTATTCGTAGGACACTCTTGAGAACAGATTTCAACACCTGGCATATATTTGTTGTGTGTACTACAAACGGTTGTAACATTTTGTGAGTGAATGTTTAGTGAGTGAGGAGCTGATTGGTTAGTTGACTCATTGCCAAATGTCTTTAGAACATAATTATTTCCATCCATCACTCTGGTTTACATATTACTAAGGAAGCAGAAATGAATAATTAAATATAAATTAAAGAAGGGGATATATATTAACAAGGGGTATGTCAATGAAGTGAATAAAAAATGGTCTTGTAGAAACTATAAAAAACCTTCTGACGTGATTACAGTGTTCATGGTATTAGCAAGCCTGAACGAACTGAAGTTTCAATGTATAAAAACAGAGCCGTTGATAGGCATTATTGCGCCCTGAGCAAATTCCACGACTTGTACCACCCATCTCCCCTGTATGTATGTATTGATTCATTTATTTATTTATTTATTTATATTTAATATTGAACATAGATTCAGATATTATTTTGTGTTATAACAAAGACAGAGCAAAAACCTGATATATATAAATACCTATACAGGGTGTCCCATAAGTCCGGCATCATAGGAGAAATTCATATTTTTCTATTTCTACAAACCATAATTCATATTTTTCTCTTTCTACAGGCCATAATGTCTGTGAGCAAGGAAGAACGAATCCAGATAATTCTACTCATAGGAAATCGGAGTCAAAGAGAGGCCGCTGCTGAATTTAACAGACTGCATCCAGACCGCGAGCCAATAAGTTAGCAGCCAATAAGTTAGCAGCCAATAAGTTGTGTTAGCAGACTCGTTCCAAAGTTTAAGGAAACAGGATCCATAGAAGATAAACCACGCAGTGGACCTTCAAGGAGGTCCACTGACGATGATACAGCGACTGCTATCCTAGCTCATTTTAACAGAAGTCCCAATAAGTCTCTTCGGCGATTGTCCGCCGAGACAGGAGTGTCGAAAAGTAGCATCCATCGCATTCTTCAGGCTCACAAATGGCATCCATATAAACTTCAGATCCTACAGAAATTAAGCGAAGATGATCCCGACCGGCGGATGGAATTTTGTGGATGGGCTACGGAACAATATGCTCGGGATGCCAATTTCCCGTCCACCATTCTGTTCAGTGACGAGGCTATTTTTTATGGAAATGGTGAGGTAAATAGACAGAACACCCGCTACTGGTCTCAAAAACAACCCTCACTGGTATACCTCTTCAAAGGAACAAGGTGCATCTCGGGTGATGGTATGGTGTGGCATTTGGAAGGATCGCATCATAGGCCCCCTCTTTTTCGATGAACATGTCACTGGAGGCACCTACCTACGTATGCTCAAGGAAGAAGCATTTCCCAGTGTCTTGAACGAAGAAGGAAATTTCCCAACATGGTTCCAGCAAGACGGTGCTCCTGCACATTACACCACCCAAGTAAGGGAATACCTGTACCAACAATTCCCTGGTCATTGGATAGGACGTCGAGGGCCTGTGGAATGGCCAGCTAGAAGCCCGGATCTCACGCCACTAGATTTTTATCTCTGTGGCCACTTGAAAGCGCTGGTATTAGCAGAAAATTAGGAGTGTTGAACATTTGCGGCAGCGCATTATTGGGGCATGTAACACCATTACTCCTGACATCATTCACCGTGTGCTTGCTGACTGGGTATCACGTCTGAATTTGTGTATTGAAAACAATGGTGGACATATTGAGCACGTTCTGTAAATAAAAGCTTTTGTTTTGTCTTTTTGTATTATTTTTCCTATGATGCCAGACTTATGGGACACCCTGTATAGTAGCCTCAGGATTACCAATTTGTAGTGGCCAAGAAAGTAGGCTAAATATAATTTATTAATTAAATTGAAATGAATAATTAGTGGTCACCAGTTCGGGCCACAGCCCAAACAAACAATATTTAATAAGGAGAGAGAGTAATTACTTTGTCGTTTTGTGTTTAATTAAAAAAAAAAATTAATTATTTGTTCACAGTGATTAAATGAATGGAATACGGTAAAATAATTAAATAGGCCTACTGTAGTCGTAATAGGAAAGTTAGTTTTCCGGTTGTTTGCGTACACTTTTGGGCCTACTTGATTAGGCAGAGTTTGTGGACTTTTCAGCTTTAAATCCTGAATAGTCTAGCACGACGTAACAAAACAATGTAGGCTGAGTGAGGGCCTACAAGAGGCTTACCGACCTGCGATTTCGATGGAGATAACTCTGAAGGCTGAAGAAACCTACGTGAAAACTGACGAGGGCCTACGTGAAAGTTGACCGTACTGCGTTTCGACGGAGATGGTCTGGGGACATACAGACCTACCGGCAGGAGGATGTGTTGAGGGCCCGTTGATAGATTTGTTGAAAGGGGGCCGATCGAATTGTGGTGAAGGCTGTGTGAAGCCAAGGCCAGAAGGATGACGCCAGGAGAGTGATGTTTGCTTCCGGCGAGATGAAATTGTAGGTCACCTCAAGTGGTGATTCACTTTGTGTATTGGTGAACTGTTGCTTGAAGGACTGAGGCCAGCTGAGATCGAACGGCGGTACGTGAAAGTGGAGATTCACGAGAAGGAGTAACGAGCAGAGTGAGAGCGATTTTTAGTGAACTCGGGCTTATATAGGCTCGGAAGACTCGTAGATTTCGCGGGCCATTTTGGGAAAAGCCCAGCACAATTTGCTTCTTTCTCCTTGAGCCCAGGTGTTTTTCGGTCTCTGGTGATTCACAGATGTTTGCGAACGGCGAGGAAAGGAATTTCCGGTCGGTCTCTACACACATATAGGCGGTTTATGAATGAAAAAACAATGTTTTGATGCACATTAAATTTTAATAACATTATAACATTACCAGATTGATAGGTATCTGTAGGTTTCATAGTCACTGCTTAGAATATCTTCCAATTGGCAAATGGACGACAGCTGAATGGATACTGTTGGTATGGCATTGTCATATCCGGAGCAAATGCTATTTCTAGATCAGCAACACTGATATAGAAATAAAGAGTCACTGAGAGAAATATTTAGAAACGAAGAATGTTTTGTATTGAGGCAGCATCATAAATGTACATAATTGTTTTGTATTAATAAGTTCCATGTTACATTTTAAATGTTGAACCACTGCAGCTGTAACTCTTGGCGGTCTCTCACCTCAAAGGAGAGAATTACAGAAAATAAAGCTATTACAGTGATTCATATCAATAAACATAGAACATTTAAGCGATGATATTTGACAATTTTGCAAAGGCGTTACACGTTCATAATTACCATTGTGTTTGAGGGATATTTTATACATGAACACAACAAATTTAATATCTTGTCCAGCCACCGTTGTTGTCTATGACGTCCTGTAGTCGATGTGGTACAGAAGCAACATGATTATATCCCAGCTGTTGATTCCTCCTTAGCACATCCCACTCACTAAATGTGTGTTGTAAAAGCTGGTCCGTTGTTCGTTCCTCCGCTGGTTCCCACACATTTACAATATTGGCCCTATATTCTCAATGGGATTCATATCACAACCCTTACTTGGCCAATCCAGAGGGTCGATATTTCTTTGCTGAGAGAACCAGCGTGTGACGATCCGTGCTGTGTGAATTGAGGACCTGTCTTGCATAACAATGATTCGCTCAGGAAATGGCAGAGCATATGCACGCACAGAAGGAAGCAAACCTCTTCGAAAATTTCTATATACTGGTGTGCAGTAAACCTCCTTGGTGAGCTCTTCTACACCATACAGATTAATACATCCCCACATGTTACAGGTGACATGACCGCTACGTGCTTCCTCATAGATGTGCTTTTGAGTATATCGAGTATTATTCCTCCTCCAACAATGAAGACGGCCATGAAATGGGGAGGAAAAGGTCTTTTCGTCGGTAAATATCACTCGCCTCTAAACGTTAAGTCCTTTGTCAATATGCTGGTGAGCAAATCGAAGTCTTTTTTCTCGATGTTGCTTATTTAACTTCTTGATAACCGGGGTCCGATGGTGTAACCCAGCTTCGTGTAGCCGCCGCCTTACTGTCATTGCCGAAATATCAAGCTGCAATTGTTTTCTTATGGCAACAGCATTTCTAAAGGGATGGGATTCGACAACATCGCAGATCCTCCGATCATCCGCAGCAGTTGTCAGTCGAGGTTTCCACGTTCTGCGGTGATCTCGTAGATTCCCTTCCTCTTGCCACCTCTTTAACCAGATATAAACAGTGTTCCTAGAAATTCGAATTCTTTTGCAATTTGAGTTGGAGACAGCACGCTCTCCTTCATGCCGATGATTCTTCCCCTTTCAGAAATTTTCTGGTGATGATAACCCATTCTGCAGAGTAAATGCTTCGATGAGATTCAGGAATAGTGTGAGCTTATTCTCAGTCACCATACCTGTTAACACCTCTGGCATGACGTCATGTGGCGACACTTGATATGTTAAAAGTCAGGTGGAATTGTTGGAATGCGGAAACAGTTTGGAAAATGGTCATTAAGCTGCTACACCAGTGGTTCCCAAACTTTTTTTGTGATTACCCCTTTTAGTTAATCGCCAAATGGAAATTACCCCCCTGCAAAAAGCTCAGGAAACTTCATTTTACTCAGCATGAGAATAATTATTCAAATTTTATAAACATAATACTCGTATATTTTTATATATAGAGTGACTTATGTATAAGTAAACACATATGATGTTAGTCAAAGAATGGCTACAACATTATATAGGAAGCAAGAAAAACACGTCAACACCAACTACTAGTCTAGTGTCAGGGATGCAACTATTTCAGCTCAAATAACGCCTGAATTCTGGGTTCAGTTTCGCTCAAGGCGCAGCATAAATCGCCTTCAATGTGCAGCCGGTTTCTCAGTTTGTTCTTTTTGACTATCATTGCTGAAAAGCCTGCCTCACAACGATAATATGTCGCAAAAGGCACCACCACTTTCTTTGCCTCTTCAGCAAGCAAAGGATACTCCCATCCACTTTTGTCCAAAATGTCGAGATTTTTTCTTTGCAAACTCAAACTTCAGAATAAGATCTTGCCGCATTTTCAGGAATTCTGCCTTCAGTTCGGGTAAGTCACTGATTTTCATGGCGTAATAAGTGAATGGCCTCTTTTTTAGATAGCATGGCTGCGTATTAAATACGTTTCTGTACCACATCGATTACAGGAAGCCACAGACAACAACGGCGGCTGGACAAGATATTAAATTTGTTGTGTTCATGTATAAAATATCTCTCAAATACAATTGTAATATGAATGTGTAACACCTTTAAAAAATTGTCAAATATCATCGTTTAAGTGGATCTATGTTTATTGATATGAATCACTGTAATAGTTATATTTTCGATAATTCTCTCTTTTGAGGTGAGAGACCGCCAAGAGTCACAGCTGAAGTGGTTCAGCACTTAAGATGTAACGTGGAACTTACTAATACAAAATAATTATATGTATTTATGATGCTGCCTCAATACAAAACATTCTTCGTTTCTAAATAATATTTCTCTCAGTGACTCTTTATTATTATATCAGTGTTGCTGATCTAGAAATAGCATTTGCTCGGGATATACAAATGTGTATTATCCATTCAGCTGTCGTCCATTTGCCAATTGGAAGATATTCTGAGCAGTGACGTATGAAACCTACAGATACCCATCAATCTCGTAATGTTATAATGTTATTAAAATTTAATATACATCAAAACATTGTTTTTTCATTCATGAATCGCCTATATATTTATTTACATATATCAGGTTTTTGCTCTGTCTTTGTTATAACACAATATAATATCTAAATCTATGTTCAACATCAAATGCAATATATAAATAAATAAATCAATTTGGAATTTGTTGAGGGCGTAACAATGCCTACCAACAGCTCTATTTTTATACATCATTCAAGATGACAGGCTTGCCAATACCATGAACACTAGGGCGGATCGAAAATGAGGTTTTTAAACTTTTTTTCGAAATTCAAATATGGCTAGTGCGGAAAATATGTGGGTGCTATAGATAATGACTGTGCATAAATATTAGTCCTGCGAAATTATATCTTCAGGTGCCACAAAGCCGTCGAAAAAAGTGAAATATAATGATTTTCTTATATTCTGCATTAGTACAATAACTGAAACTTACTTGTTATTATTATATATTAAGTGTTCCAATTACCAAAATAGTTACTGAATTACGCAGCTCTTAGTTTATTTAGATCAATGTTCTTTTGATTAATGATCTAAATAATCCAGAACTCACCACGAGGAGGTGGCTGCGTGTCGAGCTCCACCCATGCCCTCCCAACCACCCATCCTTGCGCATGTTTTTTTCTATTAACGTTTTATTTAAACTTTATATTCAGCTTTACTTTCGAATGATGGCATTTTTTTACGTGACTGAAGTATTGATCTTATGAAGCCATCTCGCGCGTTCAATCCAAATACTTTTGATGATGCTTCAGTCACTAATTTTACCATTCTTTCTACTACTTGTGTATGACAAGGGAATTTCTCGAATGGAGGGGTACTCTTGTTTTCTATGAATTCTTCAATCTCATTTTCTGTCAGGTGTCTTGTCTTGTCACAGTGGTTCAGTGACAATGCATTTTTGCCAATTAATTAAATCAGTATAATCAGTAGCTTCAAATTGAATAACAGGTACTGTGAAACGCCTCACAACTTTTTCCTTGTTTGTTTGCCTTGCTTTCTTTATTCGCCTCCACGCTAATTCTCTTATGGCGCTGCGGTCATCATGAATCATTGATGCTAGAATATTTTCTGGATTTGCAAAAAATGCATTTCTTTGTATGACAGGGTTTACAATATCCTTTACTTCGTCATTCAGTGTTCTTGTTCGTTCAATAGTTTTGAAAACATGTTTTGAGCCATTGACAAAAGACGTACTTTGCTTAATAGAAAACCACATTGGGATGTAGACCTTCATTATAAAAGAAGCAATGTTCATGAGGTTCTCAGATGGACTTACAGTTGAAACGTATAGACGAAGCAAACGATTTGCTGTAGTCAGCCATCGTGAATGTGCCATTTTGCCTGGACTACGATGAGCAAGATCTGGAGAGCAATATCCTTTGTTATGGCCTGATGAATATCAATTAGATATTTTTGGTCGGTGCTAAGATCTTCACAGTCTACAGTTGGTTCCTCAGCATCAATCCTTTCAAACTCGACAATAGGAAGACTCTCACAGTTCTCTAATTCCCTGCCAATAGGACCGGTGAATCCGCGGGGGCCAGATGTTTTTCCATCCAGCTTTGCAACTAAATGGCGTAATGGCAATTCATTGGCATGGAGCTGGCACACTAAATGTTGAACTGGCTTCTTCAGCTTCAATTCTATAAGCCTTATAACGCCTCCCTTTTCTCCAGTGTTGACTGCTGCACCATCGCATCCAATGGCAACAAGGTTTTCCAGGTTCATGTCATTATTTCCAATATACTCAAACATTCCTTTACATATTTCTTCAGCTGATCCAGAATTCACAGAATAATGGCCCAAATAATCTGAACCAGGTTCTCTCACTAAAGTGATATGTTCTTCTGTTACCTTCTTCTGATATACTTTGGACTCTTTTTTTTCTTGGAAGAGTGTAGAATCTTTTCGACCATCAAAATAGATTCCTCTGATTGGGACCTGATTTTGATCTTTCATAATTTCTGATCTCTTCTTTTGTCTTTCTCTTCTGATTTTACTCCTATCCACTACTTCAGATGTATTGTCAATAGAAACTTCTCCAATATCTTGCAATACTGCACTAACAATGAATGCTGCAGCTCGATCTGAAACTGCAGTCCTGTCACAAGCAGTAGCCACTGAAGGTAGATTTGTAGTTTTCCTTTTCTTGAATAATTGTTCTTCAGGTTGTTCGAGCTTTCTCTTCGAGCTAACTGGCTCTGGAAATGTATCGTCTGATATTTCGCCAGATTCACTTTCACTATTTGATGTCGATGATGATAATTCAACATTTGTATCCTGCAATTTCTCCTGTGAAGATTCTTTGGTGAGCCTCACAGCTTCTTTTTGCTTTCTTAGCAACGTAGATGCTTTTTTCTTTGAGAGTGTAATATCTACTCTATCAATAAACAGTTTTCTTTCACTCCTTTGATCTAAGAGGAAAGTCACTTCTTCCTTTGGAACCGTTTTTTCTTTGGGACAAGAACATTGTGTTAGTACTTTGCACTTGCACGCTGCAATGTCAAAAAGTTTCGTGTGTGCTTCTTTTTGAACATATCAATCTTTGCTTTGTAAGCTTCAGAATTTTTTCTGCTTTGGTATGGCTTCATAATGACACGATACTTTTCGTGGTAGCTTCTGAACATTGTTTCAATTCGCCTGTCTGACAGAATTGGGACGGAAGCACTTTCCCAAATTGTTTTCAATTTATCAACAACTTGTTCTAATATTTGAGATATTGAAGGATCTTTATTAGTATTCTGTTTCAAATCGTTTCTTACAAACAAGTAATATTTAAAAACTCCTTCGTATGTAGGAAGATTCCTGTGCCACAAATCTTCCCCCATACCAAACATGGGGCACTCAGTTGAGGCCCTGGTTGATTTTGCACAAACTCGAGACATTTTGAAAGTATACAAATCTGAAAAAGAAAGAGCTAATATCAATTATACGTTAATTTCAGTTAATAGTACATGGCAAACTTAGGGCAACACAATACAGAAATGAAAATATATAAGAAATATAGTTTAGACTATCTGAGTAACGCCAACAACAGAACACCCACCTGCTACGAGAGCGACAGCTACACTGAACCGAGGTACTCACGTGACAGCTGAGTGAGCTGACTATAGAAAACTGTTTTTAGAGAATAGAAACTTTTTTTAAAGGTTGACTGAGCTATTTTTATACAAGTGTGAATAAATTCTTGTCTATTGTGCATCGTGGACTCTTCTGTAATTATTGGTTAAAATCTGCTTTTTTCAATTTTTTTCAATATTGAAGGTCATTGTGGCACCTGAAGATATTAATGTTATGATTTTAAATTTATACCAGCTTATTTCTCACTACTCCACACATTCTCCACACTAGCCAATTTGAAAATTCGAAAAATGAGTTTTTCACTCCGCCCTAATGAACAGTCATCACGTCCAAAGGTATTTTTTTAATTTTTACAAGACCATTTTTTATTCACTTCATTATTAATTTCTAGCCCTTTCTTGAATTTATATTTAATTATTCATTCATGTTTCCTTAGTAATATGTAAACCAGAGTGATGAGTGGAAATAATTATGATCTAAAGACATTTATTTGACAATAGGTCAGCCAACCAATCAGCGCTCACTCACTAAAATTCACTCACAAATGTTACAACCGTTTGTAGTACACACAACAAATATATGCCATCTGTCGCTCTCTGTTCTTAAGAGTGTCCTGAGAATAATGAGCGCAACTGTACATGCGATTAGTCTGTTCACTTCACTTCACTTACTTCTACTGTATATTAACATAGAGGAAAGATGAGTGTTACATGTTAGCCTGTAGAAAAGGATATAAAGATAAATATACTGTATGAAATTAAGTTAAATTATTATATATATATATATATATATATATATATATATATAGAATTAATGCATACCTGCAACTCTGTGGTATCTGTAAAGCTGCAACAGATGAGACAGAGGCGATAGGTGCGATTTTTGTCAGCTACTTTTTGATTTTAAATGCCTAGAATGGGGAGATGAAAAAATCTCCCTTATAACGAACGCAAAGCAGTTTAATGGATAAAATTTTTCTGCGAGAACTGCTTGACCGAATTAAACTCTTTTACGGTATTTAAAGCAGAAAGAGACTACGAGAAGAGAATGAAAGAGGAAAGTGGAAACAAAGAACAGTGGAAAACGGAAGAAACGGAGAAAGGCGAAATAGAAAGAATTCAAATACCGTCACAAAACGAGGCCGAAAACACACAGGCGACAAAGAGTGTAAAGACAACACACAGCATAAGGGCAACGAAGGACACAAACACAACTAGCACAAATAGGACAAGACAAGAGGGCAGTCAAGTAAACGAAGTAAAACTGTCCCCCAATAAGGAGCAAAAAACAAAAGCCAAGAGTAAATATGGGGAAGGAATTATATGCAGGTATTATATAAAAGATAATTGCAGATTTAAAAGAGGACAATGTATATATGAACATCCCCCAATATGCAATTTCTTCTATAATAATGGTCATTGTAAATTTGGAGACGGATGTAAATTCTACCACCCGGACATTTGCAGAACTTACGCAAAATATGGAACCTGCAAATTCGGGAATAAATGCTACTATCAACATCTCCCGACGGACTCAACGAACAAAGGAAAAAGTTTAAATGACAATAGGAATAAAAATAACAATAGGAACAACAATAGGAACACAATAAGCGAACAAGAAAATTTTTTCAACATCTCAGACACCTTACGAATGCTAAATGTCATCCACATGCAGTTGACACAGCTGGAAACCCCCGAGCCAAATCGCTACCGGGCAAGAAGCTACCAATACAAGTAGGAGGAAACGGATCTCTTTCGGAGGATCATAGAGCAACGAATCAAGCGATATCGAAGGAAAACGAACTTGAAATGCACAAGGGGCAACGAAAAACAGAGAACATAAAAATTGTCCTGGCTAATATTCAAGGAATAAGACCAAACCAATCACTCAATAAGGTTTCGTACCTGAAAGGATTTATGGACGAAACAAGGGCGGACATCGCATGCCTCACAGAAACTCATCTTAAAGATTGCCAAGGAAATTGTGAAAACTGCGAACATTGTATTGATAAGAAAGAGATAAATATAGAGGGCTTCAACTTACTAAGAGCGGATAGAACGACGAGACGGAAAGGTGGCTGTGCTATATATGTACAGGAAGGTCATATGACAGAGACGATAATAAGTAAATCAAACAGCTATGTGGAACTCCTAGCAGTGAAAATAGAAAAACTAAACTTGATAGTAATAGTCATCTATAGACCTCCAAGCACCCCAACCGAAAAATTCTCGGAGGCCATTGATGACATTAGAAAGCTAATAAAGGCCATAAACCCTCCATCCCCCAATATAATGATCTGCGGAGACTTTAACTTCCCATTTATAAAATACAAAAAGGTGAATAGGAATATATATATTCACCAGGACAAGGGGGGCACAAGAGAAGATCAGGAACAAGCAAAAATGTTGATGGCTCTCACAAACGAGTTTATGCTGACACAGGAGATAACAGAAAATACCAGAAAAAATAACTGCCTGGATCTGGTATTCACGAATAACACGAACTTGATTGCTGATATAAAAATAACCCCAACCATTATCTCAGACCACAACTTAATCGAGATATCAACAAATATGATGGCAGCATTAGAAGACAATACACATATTGTGGAAAGAAGTAAATTCGGGGCCTTTAACTTAAACTCGAAGACTATAAATTGGGAAGCAATCAGATCGCACATGGCCCAAATAGAATGGAGAACAATTTTCGAGAATAAAACAACTGAAGAAATGCTAACAACCTTGGAGGAAAAAACGCTGAGAATTTTAGAAAAATATGCTCCGAAATCACAGCCAAAAGGAAAGAGGAGCTGGCTAGAAAGGCAAAAGAGAAGACTATTCCGCAAAAGAAAGAGAGTGGAGGCGAAGTTAGGAAACTGCGGAGATAATGACAGGAAAAAATAAAAGAAAAACTGGAGGGTATCGATAGGGAAATACAAGCCCTGATTAAGGACCATACAGAGAGGGAAGAGGAAAAGGCGGTAGAAGCAATAAAGGAAAATCCAAAATACTTCTATAGCTATGCAAAAAGGAAAACAAAAACGCGCGCCGCTATTGGGCCCTTAAGGACGGGAAATAATGAACTAACCGACGATCCAAAAGAAATATCTGATACATTGAGAGCTCAATATGAATCAGTTTTCAGTACCCCAAAAAGTGACAAAGCGATACCTGACATAAATGCATTCTTTGAAGAGGAATTGCAAGGAGAGTATATAACAGACTTTGAGTTTACACCAGAAGATGTAGCGAGAGCTATAGACAAATGAAACTACATTCAGCTGCAGGTCCGGACAATTGGAACGCATTATTGATTAAAAACTGTAAAAATGAAATAGCTACACCTTTATACTGGATATGGAGAAGATCCCTAGACACTGGGGAAATACCGAGCATCTTGAAAAGAGCAAACATTGTCCCTATATATAAAGGAGGGGACAGATCTCAAGCAAAGAACTATAGACCAGTGTCATTGACGTCCCACCTCACCAAAGTATTTGAAAGAATAGTTAGAGAGAAAATTTATGATTTCCTGGAGACACGGGAAAGATTCAACGAAAATCAGCATGGATTCCGATCAGGTAGATCATGCCTATCACAACTAATAGAGCACTACAACAATATCCTAGATGCATTGGAAGGCAATGACAACTACGATGTTATATACACAGATTTTGCTAAAGCTTTCGATAAATGTGACCATGGTATAATAGCACATAAAATTAAAGACATGGGAATAACAGGCAAAGTGGGAAAATGGATCTACAACTTCCTTAGTGATCGTCTGCAGGTCGTCAAAATTCAAGGTATATCATCATCAGAATCGGAAGTACGCAGCTCAGTACCACAAGGGACAGTACTGGCCCCACTCCTGTTCATTATCATGCTAACAGACATAGACAGCGGAGTAAACAGCAATAGTATAGTAACATCCTTTGCAGACGATACAAAGATCAGCAGAAAAATCAGCGATGTACATGACGTGGAGGCCTTGCAGAGGGACACGAACAAAATATACAAATGGTCAGAAGACAACAACATGTCATTCAACGCCGAGAAATTTCAGCTCTTGAGATATGGTAGAAAAGAAGAACTTAAACAGACTGCATATTATGCTCCAGATAGACAGGAAATTCAGAGAAGCATGAAAGCGATTGATCTCGGGATAATAATGACAGATGATGCGAAATTCGAAACACAAAATCAGATAGCGATAAATAAAGCAAAAAGAGTCGCCGGACAGGTTCTAAGAACGTTCAAGAGAAGGGACAGGACAGTAATGATTCCCCTGCTAAAAACACTGATTATACCAAAACTTGAATACTGCTCAGTTTTGACGTCCCCATATAAAAAGGAAGAAACTAATAAACTAGAAGAAACGCAAAGGCATTTCACAGCCAAGATTGATGGCTGCAAAGAACTCAACTACTGGGAAAGACTACGTAAACTAAATCTGTACTCACTGGAAAGAAGAAGAGAGAGGTACATCATAATCTACATATGGAAAATGATCGAAAAACTGGTACCAAACCTAAAACTAAACCCAATTACCATTCAAACAACACTGGAAAATAGGAAAGGCAGAATGTGTAGTGTTCCCAAATTAAAGCACGACAAGGGACCTCCTCAACCCTGAAGGAAAATAGCTTGGTTGTCAGGGGGCCAAGACTTTTCAACCAGCTTCCTAAGGACCTCAGAAACGTAACGGGGGTCAAAGTTGAAGTCTTCAAGAAAAGACTGGATGCCTGGCTCAGGACAGTACCAGATGAGCCGGGCGTGCCTGGCTATGTACGGTGGAGAGCGCAAGAAAGCAACTCGCTCCTCCACCAGGCCAGACCTAGAGGCGGGGCCACCAGCTTGACCTCCGTGTGAAGAGAGACCAACGCACGAAACAACATAAGGTTCATAAGGTAAGGTATATATATACAGGGTGTCCGAGAAGTATTAAAAGTCAACCATGAAGTGTAGAAATTCCAGTGTTGTCCCATTTTACAGAGAATCTCATTAAGTTTTTTCTGATACCATGTTTTGACAAGTTTTTTAGAAATTCCAGTGTGTCTGAACATTATCTGTACAATTTCATCTTTTAATAAAATTCTTGATAACACACGTAAAATTCTTAAACAAGATTATTTAGAATCTGTATTTTCAAAAGTTTCTTTTATTAAAGTAACGTTGTTACAAACATTCGATATGTGCACCATTAGTGATTCGCAAAACATCCAATCGATACTCCAAATGTTGCCATGTACGCTGCAGTATATCCACATCAATTCGCTCAATAGCAGCTGTGATTCTTGCTTTTAAATCATCAATGTCTGTCACCCGCGTACATTTCTAAAAAACTTGTCAAAACGTGGTATCAGAAAAAACTTAATGAGATTCTCTATAAAATGGGACAACACTGGAATTTCTACACTTCATGGTTGACTTATAATAACAGCCACAAATTGTACAGATAATTCTCGGACACCCTCTATATATATATATATATATATATATATATATATATATATATATATATATATTATATATATATATATATATATAAAGGTACAAGGTGAAAGTTCGATTAGGTTTTAAAAGGGCAAGTATTTTGAAAAAGTGTGATTCGTCCTTTACAGTTTTACGGTTTCAAGACAAAATTGGCTTTTGCCTCAAATGTGTTAAAGGAAAAAGTAGACGTTCCAAAGTTTTAAAGTAGACGTTCCAAAAATATTTGTTCATTATAATCGTAATTTCAGTTCGCCTCTACTTAGAAATAAAATTATAATAATATAACGTATTCCTTCAATCTCTAATATCTTCTTATAATATATATATATATTATATATATATATATATATATATGATGAATAAAACCACGAAGGGAAAGGAAACAGAATGGTGCTCAAGCGCTTTCGTCTAATGACATCCTCAGGAACACTGAAGTACATGAGAGTTACAGCCTATATATAGGTTACAGAAAAAAAAAAAATAAATAAAAAAAATATATATATATATATTATATATATATATATATAATATATATATATATATATATATACATACATACATATCCAATAAACGGAGAAATGAAATTAAAAAAAAATTATTAAAAATTAAAAGATTGTCGGAGGGGCATACAACTTTGTAAGGAAACACTATCGATTTTTAGCACAAGATCAAACTACCGATTTTTAGCACAAGATCAAACTACCGATTTTTAGCACAAGATTAAATTAATTGTTTCCAACTAATGTTATAAAAAAAAAAAAAAAAAAAAATTTATACTGGAAATCTGCCCAGGTTTCATCACTCTACCCATCTTGTATATAAAAATAAATTGAAAATAAAAGTTATTAGAGTGGCATACAAGTTTACCAAAGATTTAGCGTTCTACCCTTCTTATCTAAATCTTTTCTGAAGGAATTCAAACAACAGGATCGAGTTGAAAAAGACCTTTGCTTATGTTGAAGTTATTTGTAAGTTGGATAATGGCAGACTCAAGAATATTTCTATTAACAATGTTGCTAGAGTGAAATAAAACTGAAGCATTATTCCAATCAATACAGTGGGATAACTCTGACAAATGGACAAAAAGGGCACTGGACGACTGTCCTGTTCTAACGGAATGTTGATGCTGTTTTATACGTGTGTGCAAATCCTTTCCCGTCTGACCTATGTAAAAGGAATCACATTGTTTACAACCAATTTTATAGATAATGCCTGAATTATTGGTAGGGCTATTTTTTACAACGATATTTTTCACAATATTGTTATATGAAATACTACATTAATATCCAAAGTTTAAGTACATTAGCAATGCCTAAAAAGCCCGGGAAAAATGGAAGTACTAAAATATTTTTTGACAAAGTACGAGTGTTATTATTGCCCCGATAGAAAGTTCGTTTTGCCTTGTTGAGACAAGATTCCATAAACGCAGATGGATAACACACATCACTTCCAATACCGTTGATTTTTTCTAATTCGGCTTCGATGTATTCCGGACTGGCGATCCTAAGGGCGCGAGAAACATTGAAGAAAAATGGCCTTCTTAGTTGGGGTGTCATGTCCAGAGTAAAAGTGTACGTAGGACAAATTGTTTGTTTTTTCCGATAGATACTGAACTTAAAACCTCGGCTTTCCCTATGTCACGCACATCCAAAAACGGAATTGAATTGTCTTGTTCCACTTCTAAAGTAAACTTAATGGAGGGGACTTGATCATTTAACTGAAGGAGGAAGTTATCCAGGTCACGATTCATGGGCCAGATACACAAAATATCGTCGACGTACCGCAACCAAGGGATGCCAACCCCCAGGAATCTCGGAATGTAAGTAATTTCGAAAAGTCCATATAATATTGGAGAGGAGGGGCGACAAGGGGTTGCCCATGGCCATCCCAAAAACTTGTTGATAATACTCGTTATTGAAAGTGAATTTTAGTCTTTGATGCAAAGCTTAATATTCCAAAACAATGTGTGAAGGTAGTGCAGGTCATACTTATTAATTCTTGGTAGAGAAGTCAGCATATCAGTCAAGCATATCATCAATCGGCACTTTTGTAAGAATGAACAAACGTCAAAACTGATCAATCTATCGGTTAGTTTCAGTACGTGCATTATTCAATTTTTTAGTAAGATCCATGGAATTTTTTACATGTGAATCAGGATAGTTCCGAGAATGGGGACAAGACTTTGACAAGCATTTGGAGAGTGTATAAGTAATAGAGCCCACCGAGCTAATAATAGGGCGCATAGGGTTTGCCAGGTTTGTGGGTTTTTATAAGACCGTAAAGGTAGGGCAGAGAAGGTGAAGTGGACATGAAAAGCGGAATTAAGTCCTTAGATCTTTGAGAATGCGTTTCAGCCACTATTAAATGATTTGATGACGTTATCCTGCGGGTTCTTCCTAAGTTTGCTGTATGTGGCGGGGTCCTGGAGAAGCTCGTTCATCTTTCTGAGGTAGTCCACTTGTCCATAATAACTATGGTGTTAGCCTTGCTGCTTTAGTAATATGAGCTCCCCATCTTTTTTTAATTGAGAGCTATTGCGAAAACGTTTAGGAAAGTTATCTTCGTACTACTATTCGCCGCACTATAAACAAGGCCTTTAACTAGGTTAAACAAATACTGAGGGAGATTACACTGTTTTTCAAAACAAGCGAGACTGTAACAAATTTTAAAGCCGAAGGTTTTTTAACAATAAAAAAGGACGTACCATATCCAAGGGCACTTTTTCCATCGTCACTAATGTTTTTCGAAGAAAGTTTCAAAACACACTTGAGCTTGCTTTTTACTCCACTGACTATTTCGAATGAGACTTTTAATTTTTCGATCCAAAATGTTACGAAGTGAAGAAGTTCTCCGACGCAAATCGTTGTAAATTTCATCAAACAAGGTTGGATCCACGGTTGGGGAATACATTACAAAATTACGTTTGGCAATGTTTAAATTTTTGAAGGCGGACCACTCATTTTGTCTGGTGACTTCAATATGTTTCTTTAAAATTAATCTGCTGAAGTTGTTGAACGGATGGTCGTCAATTTGTCTGAGGCGAATCGGAAGGAGGGATTTGGAAGAACTTGCTCCTCTAGACATTAGTAAGAAACTTTCGTCGGATACGAATTGACTTTCTCTCCCAAGAATTACATAAGTATGACCTGCCACTACCTTCACACATTGTTTTAGAACTTATTAAGCTTTGCATCAAAGACTATAAATTCACTTCAATAACGAGTATTATCAACAAGCTTAGGATGGCCATGGGCAACCCCTTGTCGCCCCTCCTCTCCAATATTTATATGGACTTTTTCGAATTACTTACATTCCGAGAATCCTGGGGTTGGCATCCTTGGTTGCGGTACGTCGACGATATTTTGTGTATCTGGCCCATGAATCGTGACCTGGATAACTTCCTCCTTCAGTTAAATGATCAAGTCCCTCCATTAAGTTTACTTTAGAAGTGGAACAAGACAATTCAATTCCGTTTTTGGATGTGCGTGTACATAGGGAAAGCCGAGGTTTTAAGTTCAGTATCTATCGGAAAAAACAAACAATTTGTCCTACGTACACTTTTACTCGGACATGACACCCCGACTAAGAAGCCATTTTCTTCCATGTTTCTCCGCGCCCTTAGGGTCGCCAGTCCGGAATACATCGATGCCGAATTAGAAAAATCAACGGTATTGGAAGTGAGGTGTATTATCCATCTACGTTTATGGAATCTTATCTCAACAAGGCAAACGAACTTTCTATCTGGGTAACAATAACACTCGTATTTTGTCAAAAAATATTTTAGTACTTCCATTTTTCCCGGGCTTTTTAGGCATTGCTAATGTACTTAAACTTTTGGATATTAATGTAGTATTTTCATATAACAATATTGTGAAAAATATCGTAGTAAAAAATAGCCCTACCAATAATTCAGGCATTATCTATAAAATTGGTTGTAAACAATGTGATTCCTTTTACATAGGTCAGACGGGAAAGGATTTGCACACACGTATAAAACAGCATCAATATTCCGTTAGAACAGGACAGTCGTCCAGTGCCTTTTTGTCCATTTGTCAGAGTTATCCCACTGTATTGATTGGAATAATGCTTCAGTTTTATTTCACTCTAGCAACATTGTTAATAGAAATATTCTTGAGTCTGCCATTATCCAACTTACAAATAACTTCAACATAAGCAAAGGTCTTTTTCAACTCGATCCTGTTGTTTTGAATTCCTTCAGAAAAGATTTAGATAAGAAGGGTAGAACGCTAAATCTTTGGTAAACTTGTATGCCACTCTAATAACTTTTATTTTTCAATTTATTTTTATATACAAGATGGGTTAGAGTGATAAAACCCGGGCAGATTTCCAGTATAAATTTGTATTTTTTATTTTTTTATAACATTAGTTGGAAACAATTAATTTAATCTTGTGCTAAAAATCGGTAGTTTGATCTTGTGCTAAAAATCGATAGTGTTTCCTTACAAAGTTGTATGCCCCTCCCACAATCTTTTAATTTTTAATAATTTTTTTTTAATTTCATTTCTCCGTTTATTGGATATGTATGTATGTATGTATATATATATATATTTTTTTTTCTGTAACCTATATATAGGTTGTAACTCTCTATGTACTTCAGTGTTCCTGAGGATGTCATTAGACGAAAGCGCTTGAGCACCATTCTGTGTTTCCTTTCCCTTCGTGGTTTTGTTCATCATAAATATTTTTCACGTGTTACTTTTGTGAAATAATTTTCATACATATATATTATATATATATATATATATATATATATATATATATATATATATATATAATGAAAATTATTTGACGAAAGTAACATGGAAAATATTTATGATGAATAAAACCACGAAGGAAAGGAAACACAGAGTGGTGCTAAAGCGCTTTCGTCTAATGACATCCCCAGGAACACTGAAGTAAAAAAGTTCAAGACTATATATAGGTTACAAAAAAAAAAATATATATATATAATAATAATAATATACAGCGTGTCCAAAGAAATGTATACCCACTTTGTTCGATAATACCAGCTATGAGGATAATAAATATATTACTTTTTATATGTTTTTTAATAAAGAATTTTCTCCTGAATCTAAATATGTAATTATGTTTATTAAAAATTGAAGAACAAAAAAGTTACAGATGTTTAAATTATAATTAATATTTTCGAGACTTCATGTGCGATATTTTCTAATATTTTAACCGACTGTTTTGAGATACTTATGTTTAGTGTTGATATTGAAGCATAAATGTTGTAATTATTAGTTAATTCAAAAAATTTACAAATTCCATGGTTAAATGACACTTTATCTAAGATGTTCGACGTCTTCCAGAACGTTGTTTTTTAAGTTTTGCACAGTGCCGTCGGTTTCAAATTTATCTCGTATACTGTACGTGCAAAAATATTAGAAAATATCGCACATGAAGTCTCGAAAATAATAATTATAATTTAAACACCTGCAACCTTTTTGTTTTTCAATTTTTAATAAAAATAATTACAATTTAGATTCAGGAGAAAATTCCTTATTAAAAAACATATAAAAAGTAATATATTTATTATCCTCATAGCTGGTATTATCGAACAAAGTGGGTATACATTTCTTTGGGACACGCTGTAGAATTAAAAATTGTTGGAGGAGCATACAAATTTGTAAGGAAAACTACCAATTTTAGCACTTTGCCCGAATTCAACACAAGATGAAATGGATTGTTTACAACCAATTTTATAGATATTCCTGAATAATATATAGGTCACAAAAAAAATAAAAAATTAAAATAAATTGAAAAATAAAAATTGTAAGAGGAGCATACAAATTTATAAGGAAAAATTACCAAGGTTTAGCACTCTGCCATTCTTGTCAAAATCTGTTCTGAACGAATTCAAAACAACGGGATCGAGTTGAAAAGACCTTTGCTCATGTTAAAGTTATTTGTAAGTTGGATAATAGCAGACTCAAGAATATTTCTATAACAATGTTGCTAGAGTGAAACAAAACTGAAGCATTATTCCAATCAATACAATGGGATAACTCTGACAAATAGACAAAAAGGGCACTGGACGACTGTCCCGTTCTAACAGAATATTGATGCTGTTTTACACGCGTGTGCAAATCCTTTCCCGTCTGCCACTTTAAAAGGAATCACATTGTTTACAACCAATTTTATAGATAATGGCTGAATAATTTGTAGGGCTATTTTTTACTATGATATTTTTCACAATATTGTCATATGAAAATACTACATTAATATCCAAAGTTTAAGTACATTAGCAATGCCTAAAAGCCCGGGAAAAATGGAAGTACTAAAATTTCTTTGACAAAGTGCGAGTGTTATTATTCACACGATAGAAGGTTCGTTTTGCCTTGTTAAGACAAGATTCCATAAACGCAGGTGGGTAGCACAGATCACTTCCAATACCGTTGAATTTTTCCAATTCGGCATCGTTGTATTCCGGACTGGCGATCCTAAGAGCGCGGAGAAACATTGAAGAAAATATAGCTTTCTTAATGCGGGTGTCATGTCCAGAGTAAAAGTGTACGTAGGACAAATTGTTTGTTTTTTCCGATAGATACTAAACTTAAAACCTGGGCTTTCCCTATTACACGCACATCCAAAAACGGGATTGAGTTGTCTTGTTCCATTTCTAAAGTAAACTTAATGGAGGAGACTTGATCATTTAACTGAAGGAGGAAGTCATCCAGGTCACGATTCATGGGCCAGATACACAAAATATCGTCGACGTACCGCCACCATGGGATGCCAATCCCCAGGATTCTCGGAATGTATGTAATTTCGAAAAACTCCATATAAATATTGGAGAAGGGGCGACAAGGGGTTGCCCATGGCCATCCCATAAACCTGTTGATAATACTCGCTATTGAGAGTGAATTTATAGTCTTTGATGCAAAGCTTAATAAGTTCCAAAACGATGTGTGCAGTTAGTAGCAGGTCGTTTTTGGAACTTATTAAGCTTTGCATCAAAGACTATAAATTCACTTTCAATAGCGAGTATTATCAACAGGTTTTTGGATGGCCATGGGCAACCCCTTGTCGCCCCTCTTCTCCAATATTTATATGGAGTTTTTCGAAATTACTTGCATTCGAGAATCCTGGGGTTGGCATCCCATGGTGGCGGTACGTCGACGATATTTTGTGTATCTGACCCATGAATCGTGACCTGGATGACTTCCTCCTTCAGTTAAATGATCAAGTCCCCTCCATTAAGTTTACTTTAGAAGTGGAACAAGACAACTCAATCTGCTTTTGGATGTGCGTGTAAATACTGTATGGAAAGCCCAGGTTTTAAGTTAGTATCTATCCGAAAAACAAACAATTTGTCTTACGTACACTTTTACTCCGGACAATGACACCCCCCATTAAGAAGGCCATATTTTCTTCAATGTTTCTCCGCGCTCTTAGGATCGCCAGTCCGGAATACATCGATGCCGATTGGAAAAATTCAACGGTATTGGAAGTGATCTGTGCTACCCACCTGCGTTTATGGAATCTTGTCTTAACAAGGCAAAACGAACCTTCTATCGTGTGAATAATAACACTCGCACTTTGTGAAGAATATTTTAGTACTTCCATTTTTCCCGGGCTTTTAGGCATTGTTAATGTACTTAAACTTGTGGATATTAATGTAGTATTTTCATATGACAACATGGTGAAAAATATCATAGTAAAAAAAAGCCCTACCAATTATTCAGGCATTATCTATAAAATTGGTTGTAAACAATGTGATTCCTTTTACATTGGTCAGACGGGAAAGGATTTGCATACGCGTGTAAAACGGCATCAATATTCCGTTAGAACGGGACAATCGTCCAGTGCCCTTTTTGTCTATTTGTCAGAGTTATCTCATTGTATTGATTGGAATAATGCTTCAGTTTTGTTTCACTCTAGCAACGTTGTTAATAGAAATATTCTTGAGTCTGCTATTATCCAACTTACCAATAACTTTAACATGAGCAAAGGTCTTTTTCAACTCGATCCTCTTGTTTTGAATTCGTTCAGAACAGATTTAGACAGAAGGGCAGAATGCTAAAACTTTGGTAATTTTTCATTATAAATTTGTATGCTCCTCTTACAATTTTTTATTTTTCAATTTATTTTTATTTTTTATTTTTTTTGTGACCTATATATCATTCAGGCATTATCTATAAAATTGGTTGTAAACAATCCATTTTGATCTTTTGTTGAATTCGGGCAAAGTGCTAAAATTGGTAGTTTTCCTTACAAAATTTGTATGCTCCTCCCACAATTTTTATTTGTATATTATTATATATATATATATATATTATATATATATATATATATTTTGTAACCTATATATTGTCTTGAACTCTTTATTTACTTCAGTGTTCCTGAGGATGTCATAGACGAAAGCGCTTGAGCACCACTCTGTGTTTCCTTTCCTTCGTGGTTTTATTCATCTATATATATATATATATATATATATAATTTACGGTGGTAGGCAAAACTTCAGCTTGGTGGAATGATTCACGCCAGGCCAGTATTTTATTTCGTTATGGCTATTGAACTGACTTGCGAAGTTTTATCTTCTTATACGAATATTTAGAACTGCCGCATGCCGACCAAATTTTTCTGTTACATATAGTTCGAAAAATCCAATAATATGAAGCCATAACCAATTAATTTCTTGAATAGGCATGCTGTTTTGGTGTACGTGTGGTACAGAGTGTGTTTTAGGGTCATATTTGTTAACCAATATTAACTAAGTATTGTCTTATGGGCGTGGCTCATAAGTATGTTTCAGGAGAGGCTACTTTTATTTAGTATGAGCTGTGAGGCGAAAATGCACTTCTGCAGTCTTTACTTATGTGTCGAAGGTGTTGAATTGTATAATTTTATTCACAAGATAGTAACCTTTGTTTTAATAACATGTGAATATTATTAATTTTCGTGTTTTATTTTCAGATTTATATGATATTTTGTAATAATGGCAGCGTTTATTCGTACATTCTTTCACTATCACAAAAATATGAAAAGATAATGAAAATGCCAATGCCCACCCTAGAGCAAATGTTTATGTTCTGGGAAAAGGCACGCATCCAACGACGCAAATTAAAGCACACGTCATTTAAAGGCTGGAGAGACTTCATGGACGATGGAAGAACCTTCAGAAAGGTGCCAAGCGTGGAGTAGCTTCTCAAAAAAAGCTAAGGAGGTGGCTTTATTGAGGATTTATCAAATACATTCGATATATCTCATCAGTGTGCAGAGAACATGCTCAAAATCCCTGAAGACAGAGAATTCCTTCAGCCCAGTTGTGTGAAGGAAGGGCATCAACTTCTATGGGATGTTTAGATGTCAGTCTGGCGAAGAAGGAAAAGCGAAAGCTGGAAAGAGAGGCCGCAGCAAATGCACGAAATGAAAAGGCTGCGAAGCAGCTGCATTTTAAGGACACAGTCTCTCACCTCTCGGATTTCAGTGAAACTGACTCCACCAGTTCATCTGACGAAGAAGCTTTTAGCACTTCTCTGCCTACCAAGTGCTGTAGACCCACAAATGTAATTACTTCAGAACTCCCTGGTGCATTGGACAGAACGAAGGTATCGGATCGAAATGCTGTCTATACATTGGCATCCTTCTCCAAAGCCAAGGGTCATGATCCATCGGAAATGGTTATAAACAGATGGACTATTAGGCGCAGCCGAATTAAGCATAGGAAACAGCAGATTACTGATGCTAAAACAAATCCTGATTCGTCCGTTCCGATTGTGGTTTACTGGGACTCAAAGCAAATGGAAGATATCTCTGGGAAACCTATAATGGTCGAACGTCTCCCGATTGTTGTCTCTGGTCTAGGCATTGAGCAACTTTTCATTGTTCCAAAATTTCAAAATGAAAGGGGAGAAACTATAGCACGAGCAATGGTTGAATCACTCAAAGAGTGGAAACTAGACCACATAGTTGCCATGTCTTTTGATACAACAGCTAGTAACTCTGGGCGACGCTTTGGTGCTGCTGTTCTCATAGAGCAAAAACTTGGAAAAGATCTTTATTTTGCCTGCAGACATCATATCCATGAGGTGTTTTTTTTCAAATGTATTTAATCGAGTGATGAGTTCCTCCTCAGGACCAGAAGTCCAACTTTTTAAACCCTTTAAGATGAACTGGTCATCCATTGTGCCCCAAAGAATAAGCAATGCAAGTACTGATGGGGAAACTTATCGCATTATACTACTTAACATCCAGCTGAAGAATGAAGCAGTAGAATTTGTGACAGCGGCCTTGAATCAAAACCATCCTCGAGCCGACTACCGCGAGTTCTTAGAGTTAGTGTTGATCTACTCAGGAGAAGTTCCTCCTCGTGGAGTCATCCAAATTAATGCCCCTGGTGCTGTTCACAGAGCTCGGTGGATGGCTAAGGCTATCTATGGTCTCAAGGTGTTCCTTCTCCAAAACCAATTTAATGTGACGCCTCGTGAGCTCAAAGATCTCCGAGCGCTGAATCTCTTCACTGCTCTTGTTTGTGTGCGTGTTTGGTTTACCGCAGCAAACACGATTCAGTCCCCTAATAATGATTTGAAAACACTGAAAGCTTTGGTCAAGTACTATGATATTGACCCTGACGTTGCAAGAGCTGCTACAACAGCAATGCTTCGCCACACATGGTACTTGAACTAGGATAATATTGGATTGTCTTTCTTCGACGACTCTATAGGCCTTACTGTCAAGAGGAAGATGGTTCAAGCTTTAAAAAAGAATTCCGTACCTACCGACAGACTTCCTATCCGGCCAGAAATTCCTATAGAGAAGGTTCTTACCATAGCAATTTCAGAGTTAGTGACAAGGAAGACGATGCGATTCTTTCGGATCTTAAACATTTTAACGGTCTTCTTCGAGAAAGATCATGAGACCTGGCTGCAAAATTCTGAATATGTTAAGGGGCAGAATCTTATTTCAGGTCTCAGTGTTGTCAACGACATTGCAGAACGAAAGATAGCACTTACTCAAGACTATAACAATATCCTGACAAAGACGAGTCTCAAAAAAGAACATTACTAAAGGTCGTCACACAACAATGTAAACAATAGTAGCATGGGCGCAAATGGAGAGAGTGCAATTCAATTGCAAATGTTGATTAATGTTGCAAGAGTGCCAGCCCCCACCCCTTGTTGCAAGGCACCCCCAAAAGGAGGGAGAGGGTTGTCAACAAGGGGTTATGCAACTTGGAGGCGGAGTTATTCCCCAAGAGAGAGAGAGGAGAAGGAAAGAGAGGAAGAGAGGTGTTCGCTTGGCAGGAGCCAAGCGCATATTAAGACTTCAGCCGAGCGCCCGCTGTCTTATAGGCCCTTAATCAGCCAGTGCCGCCAGGCATTATCAGCCAGTTGGCACAGTGTATACTTCGTTTGGGCACCTACACACCCGCCTATACGCCCATAAAATATTACACACACACACACAACTGTATGCGCGAATATATGCTCCGGGTTCGAGACCCGGTGGCGGCGCGTCCTTCCACGGTTGGTAGATAAATGAGAAACCAGAGAGTCCTAATGAGCCGTGTTAAACTGTAGGTCTAAGGTGGAGTGTAAACATCCCTCCACGTTTAGTAGATAAATAGGTAACCAGGGTGCCCTAGCAGGGATCCCTCTCGCGCACTCTCTCTTATATATATATATATATATCCCCGTTAAACCGTAGGTCTAGGGTGGGGTGAAAAGTTTGGCCTTCGCCAGAATGAACAATTCGGGCCGAAGCCATCGAAAGCAAAGGTGAGCCTATATATGTACAAATCTCTCTCGCTCGCTCCTGGGCCAGACCAGTTCCTCCCCAGAGTGTTGCGGGAGGCGCACGACCAGGTGGCTCCCCACGTGGCTAAAGTCTTCAACAAATCGTTGGAGACGGGTCAGGTACCTGGTGACTGGAGGGAAGCCAATGTGACCCCTATCTTTAAGAAAAGGGATCACGAAAGTCCAGAGAACTATCGTCCCATTAGTCTCCCTTCGGTTGTAGGTAAATTATTAGAGGGGATAATAGCGGATAGGATCGTTGACCATTTGGATTCCTACAAACTGCTTGGGAATTCCTAACATGGGTTTAGACGGCATAGGTCGTGTCTCACCAACTTGCTCGAGTTTTTCCAAGTCATGTTGAGTGAGTATGATAAGAGTAGGGCGATTGATATACTTTATCTCGACTTCCAGAAAGCCTGTGATAAGGTACCTCACCGCTGGCTAATGGCCAAAGTGCGCGCGCTGGGTATCGGTGAGGAAGTAGGTAGCTGGATAGAAAACTGTTTGAAGAATAGGCGGCAGAGGGTTGTAATTAAAGGGGCTAGTTCGGGTTGGGCCTCGATCACTAGCGGATTCCTCAGGGTTCCGTTTTAGGGCCACTGTTGTTTATCATTTACATAAATGATATCGACGGTGGCATCGTCAGTAGGATCGCCAAATTCGCTGACGACACCAAACTTTGGGCCAATGTTGGGACGCCAGAGGCGATCGAGCAACTGCTTGCGGACCTACGTAGGATAGGAGAGTGGTCGGAGAAATGGAAAATGCCGTTTAACGTGGGTAAATGCAAGGTGATGCACATTGGCTACGCCAATCCCAAGTCGGACTACTCGATGTTGGGGAGTAATATCGAGGCCACTGATTTGGAAAAGGACTTGGGTGTGCTAATTAGCAGCGACCTTAAGTTTACCAAACAGTGCGTAGAGGTGGAAAAGAAAGCCCAGAAGTTGTTGGGTTATATCAGGAGGCAAATTCGATTTCGGAACAAGTAGATTGTGCTTTCTCTGTACAATTCTCTGGTTCGGCCGCACCTGGAGTATGCTGTGCATTTCTGGTCGCCCACCCTCAGGAAAGATATTGAGATCCTGGAGCGAGTGCAGGCGAGGGCCATAAAGTTAACCCCTTCCGTTAGGCATATAGGCTACAATCGACGCTTACGCGCCCTGAATTTGTTTTTGCTGGAAACTAGGAGGCTGCGCGGTCAACTCATCGAGGTTTTCAAGTTCTTACGTGGGTTCAACAATATCGATTTTAGAAGCATGTTTAGTTTAAATGATAACCCAACTCGCAACAATGGTTGGAAGTTGGATTTGAAACGGTTTAGGACTAGGGTGTGTGGGAATTACTTTACGCATAAGATCTGTGACAATTGGAACGGGCTACCTTCAAAAGTTGTGAACAGTTCTTCTGTGGATCTGTTCAAGAAAAGGTTAGACCGAATCTTGCACACTATTTGAGGGTGACAAAATTTTTCACTGGCATCCGTTGCCATTGGTACCTCCTCGGTATGGGCTGAAGGACTTTCGAGGTACTACTCATCCTTGTAACTCCTTGTAACTCTCTGTCTCTCTCTCTCAAGCGCGCTCTTTCTTTATATATATATATATATATATATATATATATATATATATATATATATACACACAGGGCGTCCCAAAAAAATGTATACACACTTTAAATAATTATAAAGGCAGTGTTTATTAAAATACATTTCATTTTCAAAATGTAATAGAATCTACAGACATTATTTAATTGTTTTGTCAACGCCTGTCTTCAAACTGACGTCCGTTCTGGTCCAGGCACTGCTGATAACGCGAAGCAATGGAATCGCAAACATCACGAAACATTTCGTTTGGTATTTGTGTGCATTCTCGTTCAATGGCTGCTCTCAATTCAGCGACTGTTGCAGGTTTTATAGCGTAGACTTTGTCTTTTAAGTATTCCCATAAAAAAGTCTAGTGGTGTGAGGTCTGGTGAACGCGGAGGGTATTCTACGAAACCCCTTCGTCCAATCCACATCCACATCGTGCCAAGTACCACTCGCAATACTCCACTCTTCGGTCCGGATCATCTTCATTAATAGCATGGACTAATCTTGGAATGTAACTTTTCCATTGACAGCGCTTCAAAATGCGTTGGACAGACGATTCTGAAATTCCTACCTCAAGACTCGCTTGCCGCACAGATTTTCTTGGACTTTGGTGATACGTTTCCAGTACTCTTTCTTGCTTTGTGGGGCTTGTCGATGTCCGTGGTCTTCCGGAACGCTTCTTGTGGACATTCTGAACAGTTCCATCGGCTTCAAACTTATCTCTAATTCGAGTGATGGTAAGTCGCGTTGGTGGATCTGTTTGAAACTCCCTCCTAAACTGTCTTTGCACTTCAACTGCGTTTTCACACTTCCAGTAGCATTTTAGAATGAATTTCCTTTGGTCAAAGCTTAGTCTGACTGCCATTATTAATTCTAATGGGTTTAACTTGGAAAAAAGAAACATCAATTGAGCTATCAGCTGTTAAAGTGTGTATACATTTTTTTGGGACGCCCTGTATATATATATATATATATATATATATATATATATATATGATACACACAGACCGTGCATGGAACAAGGAACTCTTCTGGGATAATTAAATCCACTATAGTCCGAATAAGTAATGGTAAATAACAAATACCATAGTTTTTCTTTTTCATGATGCTAGCCCGACGTGGGCAACGGGTCACTCGCAAAGAGGTCCCATAAATATAGCTTCCCTCACCAGCTATCTGCAAAGCAGACAGGATCCAGCTTTGGGACCCGTTGCCCACGTCGGGCTAGCATCATGAAAAAGAAAACTATGGTTTTTGTCATTTACCATTACTTATTCGGACTATAGTGGATTTAATTATCCCAGAAGAGTTCCTTGTTCCATGCACTGTCTGTATGTATCATATATACACATATATATATATATATATATATATATATATATATATATATATATATATATATATGTATGTTATGTTTGTTAAACACAGACCGTGCATGGAACAAGGAACTCTTCTGGGATAATTAAATCCACTATAGTCCGAATAAGTAATGGTAAATGACAAATACTATAGTTTTTCTTTTTCATGATGCAAGCCCGACGTGGGCAACGGGTCTCTCGCAAAGAGGTCCAATAAATATAGCTTCCCTCACCAGCTCACCATGAAAAGTGGACGCTCAATTCTGCCAGTTGAGGATTAAGTTTTGGTTTTGGCTAAAAATATGATAGTTACCCCTTTTTCTTTGATTTATTCAATCCAACGTGAAAGCAACGTGTCTTTTACTTATATTGAGGTTCTAAATGTAGTGGGGCTAGGCTGCTTTACCCTAGATCCATGTCCCAAAGCAGGATCCTGTCTGCTTTGCAGATAGCTGGTGAGGGAAGCTATATTTGTGGGACCTCTTTGCGAGAGACCCGTTGCCCACGTCGGGCTTGCATCATGAAAAAGAAAAACTATAGTATTTGTCATTTACCATTACTTATTCGGACTATAGTGGATTTAATTATCCCAGAAAGAGTTCCTTGTTCCATGCACGGTCTGTGTTTAACAAACATAACATATATATATGTATATATGATACACACAGACAGTGCATGGAACAAGGAACTCTTCTGAGATAATTAAATCCACTATAGTCCGAATAAGTAATGGTAAATGACAAATACCATAGTTTTTCTTTTTCATGATGCTAGCCCGACGTGGGCAACGGGTCCCCAAAGCTGGATCCTGTCTGCTTTGCAGATAGCTGGTGAGGGAAGCTATATTTATGGGACCTCTTTGCGAGTGACCCATTGCCCACATCGGGCTAGCATCATGAAAAAGAAAAAACTATGGTATTTGTCATTTACCATTACTTATTCGGACTATAGTGGATTTAATTATCCCAGAAGAGTTCCTTGTTCCATGCACGGTCTGTGTGTATCATAAAAAACTCAGGGACCATTGTGAGTTCATTCCCATATATATATATATATGATGAATAAAACCACGAAGGAAAGGAAACACAAAACGGTGCTCAAGCGCTTTCGTCTAATGACATCCTCAGGAACACTGAAATACATAAAAGGTTACGGCCTATATATAGGTTACAGAAAGAGAAAAAAAAAAATAAATAAATAACATACATACACACAAACATATATACATATATATATACATACATATCTACACACATACACATATATATATATATATATGCAATAAACGGAGAAGTAAAAATAAAACTTAAAAAATTAAGGATTAGAGGATTAACAAAGAGGCATATCGATTTTTAGCACAAGATCAAATGAGTTATAAAAATAATACAAATTTATACTGGAGATACGCCCGGGTTTAACACTTTGCCTTTTTAGAGTCAAGTTTCGATATATATAAAAATAAATTGAAGATTAAAAGTTAATAAAGTAGCTTACAAGTTTACCAAAGATTATGTGTCCTACCCTTTTATCTAGGTTTGTTTTGAAGGAATTCAAAACAACAGGATCGAGTTGAAAAAGACCTTTGCTTATGTTGAAGTTATTTGAAAGTTGAATAATGGCAGACTCAAGAATATTTCTATTGACAATGTTGATCGAATGAAATAAAACTGAAGCATTATTCCAATCAATACAGTGGGATAACTCTGACAAATGGACAAAAAGAGCACTGGACAACTGTCCTGTTTCTGACGGAATATTGATGCTGTTTTTATACGTGTGTGCAAATCCTTTCCCGTCTGACCTATGTAAAAGGAATCACATTGTTTACCCCAATTTTATAGATAATGCCTGAATTATTGGTAGGGCTATTTTTACTATGATATTTTTCACAATATTGTTATATGAAAATACTACATTAATATCCAAAAGTTTAAGTACATTAGCAATGCCTAAAAAGCCCGGGAAAAATGGAAGTACTAAAATATTTTTTGACAAAGTACGAGTGTTATTATTGACACGATAGAAAGTTCGTTTTGCCTTGTTGAGACAAGATTCCATAAACGCAGATGGGTAACACAGATCACTTCCAATACCGTTGATTTTTTTTTTTTTTTTTTTTTTTTTTTTCGGCATCGATGTATTCCGGACTGGCGATCCTAAGGGCGCGGAGAAACATTGATGAAAAAATGGCCTTCTTAGTGGGGGTGTCATGTCCCGAGTAAAAGTGTACGTAGGACAAGTTGTTTGTTGTTTTCCGATAGATACTAAACTTAAAACCTGGGCTTTCCCTATGTACACGCACATCCAAAAATGGGATTGACTTGTCTTGTTCCACTTCTAAAGTAAACTTAATGGAGGGGACTTGATCATTTAACTGAAGGAGGAAGTTATCCAGGTCACGATTCATGGGCCAGATACACAAAATATCGTCGACGTACCGCAACCAAGGGATGCCTACCCCCAGGATTCTCGGAATGTAAGTAATTTCGAAAAACTCCACATAAATATTGGAGAGGAGGGGCGATAAGGGGTTGCCCATGGCCATCCCAAACACTTGTTGATAATACTCGTTATTGAAAGTGAATTTACAGTCTTTAATGCAAAGCTTAATAAGTTCCAAAACAATGTGTGAAGGTAGTGGCAGGTCATACTTATGTAATTCTTGGGAGAGAAAGTCAAGCATATCATCAATCGGCACTTTTGTAAACAATGAACAAACATCAAAACTGATAAATCTATCGTTAGTTTCAGTACGTGCATTATTCAATTTTTTCAGTAAGATCCATGGAATTTTTTACATGTGAATCAGAGATAGTTCCGAGAATGGGGGACAAGACTTTGACAAGTCATTTGGAGAGTTTATAAGTAATAGAGCCCACCGAGCTAATAATAGGGCGCATAGGGTTGCCAGGTTTGTGGGTTTTAATAAGACCGTAAAGGTAGGGCAGAGAAGGTGAAGTGGACATGAAAAGCGGAATTAAGTCCTTATGATCTTTGAGAATGCGTTTCAAGCCACTATTAAATGATTTGATGACGTCATCCTGCGAGGTCTTCCTAAGTTTGCTGTATGTGGCGGGGTCCTGGAGAAGCTCGTTCATCTTTCCGATGTAGTCCACTTTGTCCATAATAACTATGGTGTTAGCCTTGTCTGCTTTAGTAATATGGAGCTCCCCATCTTTTTTTAATTGTGAGAGGCCATCGCAAAACCGTTTAGGAAAGTTATCTTCGTAATATATATATATTTCCCCGTTAAAAAGTAGGTCTAAGTTGGAGTGTAAACATCGTTCCACGGTTGGCAGATAAACGGGAAACCAGGGGAATCCCGTTAAACTGTATTGCAACACTCGATCATGTTGTTTACCTGTTTGTTTGTTTCCTTCTCTCTCTCTCTTCTCTCTCTCTCTCTCTCTCTCTCTTCGCGCGCGCTTTCTCTCTCTCTCCTTCTCCCGCGCTCTAGGGCGGGGTGAAAAGTGTGACCTTCGCCAGAATGAACAACTCGGGCCGAACCATCGAAAGCAAAGGTAAGCCTATATATGTAAAAATCTCTCTCGCTCTCTCTCTCTCGCGCTCTCTCTCTCTCTCTCTCTCGCGCGCTCTCTCTCTCTCTTATATATATATATATATATATATATATATATATATATATATATATATATATACAGGGTGGTGCAAAAGTCTGGACCCATAGGCAATTTACTATATAAAAAATATCTTTCGATTTTTATAATAGTTTTTATAATTTAATTTTTGTTTATAATTTTACTAAATATTTTCAGATTGTTACCCTATGGCAGAGAAGTTAACAATAGCAGAAAGAATAGAGCTTGTGCTTTTGTACGCAAAAGGAGTGTTTGGAAGAAGATGGACATCAATTCGAACACTTATTGTAAATTCTGAACTACGTAGAACGTTAAATTTAACATAATTTAGTCACTGGTGTATGGTTAATTAAATTTCATTTCATAATAAACTTCCTGCAGGCCACACTTTTTTTCCATATAAACCGCCTATGGGTCCAGACTTTTGCACCACCCTGTATATGATGAATAAAACTACGAAGGAAAGGAAACACAGAGTGGTGCTCAAGCGCTTTCGTCTAATGACATCCTCAGGAACACTGAAGTAAATAAAGAGTTCAAGACTATATATAGGTTACAAAAAAAAAATATATATATATATATATATAAATAAAAATGTGGCAGGAGCATACAAATTGGTGAAGAAGCTACCAATTTTAGCACTTTGCCCGAATTCAAAACAAGATCAAATGGATTGTTTACAACCAATTTTATAGATAATGCCTGAATGATATATAGGTCACCAAAAAAAAAAAAAAATAAACTGAAAAATAAAAGTTGTAAGAGGAGCATACAAATTTATAAGGGAAAATTACCAAAGGTTTAGCACTCTACCCTTCTTGTCTAAATCCGTTCTGAACGAAATCAAAACAACGGGATCGAGTTGAAAAAGACCTTTGCTCATGTTAAAGTTATTTGTAAGTTGAATAATAGCAGACTCAAAAATATTTCTATTAACAATGTTGCTAGAGTGAAACAAAACTGGAGCATTATTCCAATCAATACAATGGGATAACTCTGACAAATGGACAAAGAGGGCACTGGACGACTGTCCCGTTCTAACAGAATATTGATGCTGTTTTACACGCGTGTGCAAATCCTTTCCCGTCTGACCAATAAAAAGGAATCACATTGTTTAGAACCAATTTTATAGATAATGCCTGAATTATTGGTAGGACTATTTTTTACTATGATATTTTTCACAATATTGTTATATGAAAATATTACATTAATATCCAAAAGTTTAAGTTCATTAGCAATGCCTAAAATGTCGGGAAAAATGGAAGTACTAAAATATTCTTTGACAAAGTGCGAGTGTTATTATGCACACGATAAAAGGTTCGTTTTGCCTTGTTAAGACAAGATTCCATAAACGCAGGTGGGTAGCACAGATCACTTCCAATACGTACCATTGATTTTTTCCAATTCGGCATCGATGTATTCTGGACTGGCGATCCTAAGAGCGCGGAGAAACATTGAAGAAAATATGACCTTCTTAATGGGGGTGTCATGTCCAGAGTAAAAGTGCACGTAGGACAAATTGTTTTTTTTTTTCCGATAGATACTAAACTTAAAACCTGGGCTTTCCCTATGTACACGCGCATCCAAAAACGGGATTGAGTTGTCTTGTTCCATTTCTAAAGTAAACTTAATGGAGGGGACTTGATCATTTAACTGAAGGAGGAAGTCATCCAGGTCACGATTCATGGGCCAGATACACAAAATATCGTCGACGTACCGCCACCATGGGATGCCAACCCCCAGGATTCTCGGAATGTAAGTAATTTCGAAAAAGTCCATATAAATATTGGAGAGGAGTGGCGACAAGGGGTTGCCCATGGCCATCCGAAAACCTGTTGATAATGCTCGCTATTGAAAGTGAATTTACAGTCTTTGATGCAAAGCTTAATAAGTTTCAAAATGATGTATGCAGGTAGTGGCAGGTCGTACTAACAGTATGTAATTCTTGGGAGAGAAAGTCAAGCATATCGTCAATCGGCACTTTTGTAAACAATGAACAAACGTCAAAACTGATCAATCTATTGTTGGTTTCAGTGCGTACATTATTCAATTTTTCAGTAAGATCCATGGAATTTTTTACATGTGAATCAGAGATAGTTCCGAGAATGGGGGACAAGACTTTGACAAGCCATTTGGAGAGTTTATAGGTAATAGAGCCCACCGACCTAATAATAGGGCGCATAGGGTTGCCAGATTTGTGGGTTTTAATAAGACCGTAAAGGTAGGGAAGAGAAGGTGAAGTGGACATGAAAAGCGGAATTAAGTCCTTATGATCTTTGAGAATGCGTTTCAAGCCGCTATTGCATTATTTGATGACTTTCTCTCCCGAGAATTACATAAGTACGACCTGCCACTACCTGCCCACATCGTTTTGGAACTTACTAAGCTTTGCATCAAAGACTGTAAATTCACTTTCAATAGCGAGTATTATCAACAGGTTTTTGGGATGGCCATGGGCAACCCCTTGTCGCCCCTCCTCTCCAATATTTATATGAAGTTTTTCGAAATTACTTACATTCCGAGAATCCTGGGGGTTCGCATCCCATGGTGGCGGTACGTCGACGATATTTTGTGTATCTGGCCCATGAATCGTGACCTGGATGACTTCCTCCTTCAGTTAAATGACCAAGTCCCCTCCATTAAGTATACTTTAGAAGTGGAACAAGACAACTCAATCCCGTTTTTGGATGTGCGTGTAAGAGGGAAAGCCCAGGTTTTAAGTTTAGTATCTATCGGAAAAAACAAACAATTTGTCCTACGTACACTTTTACTCAGGACATGTCACCCCCATTAAGAAGGCCATATTTTCTTCAATGTTTCTCCGCGCTCTTAGGATCGCCAGTCCGGAATACATCGATGCCGAATTAGAAGTGATCTGTGTTACCCACCTGCTTTTATGGAATCTTGTTTTAACAAGGCAAAACGAACCTTTTATCGTGTGCATAATAACACTCAAACTTTGTCAAAGAATATTTTAGTACTTCCATTTTTCCCGGGCTTTTTAGGCATTGCTAATGTACTTAAACTTTTGGATATTAATGTAGTATTTTCATATAACAATATTGTGAAAAATATCATAGAAAAAATAGTCCTACAAATAATTCAGGCATTATCTATAAAGTTGGTTGTATATAATGTGATTCTTTTCACATTGGTCAGACGGGAAAGGATTTGCACACGCGTTTAAAACAGCATCAATATTCTGTTAGAACGGAACAGTCGTCCAATACCATTTTTGACCATTTGTCAGAGTTATCCCATTGTATTGATTGGAATAATGCTTCAGTTTTGTTTCACTCTAGCAACATTGTTCATAGAAATATTCTTGAGTCTGCTATTATTCAACTTACAAATAACTTTAACATGAGCAAAGGTCTTTTTCAACTCGATCCCGTTGTTTTGAATTCGTTCAAACGGATTTAGACAAGAAGGGTAGAGTGCTAAACCTTTGGTAATTTTCCCTTATAAATTTGTATGCTCCTCTTACAATTTTTATTTTTCAATTTATTTTTATTTTTTATTTATTTATTTATTTTTTTTTTTGTGACCTATATATCACTCAGGCATTAGCTATAAAATTGGTTGTAAACAATCCATTTGATCTTGTGTTGAATTAGGGCAAAGTGCTAAAATTGGTAGTTTCCTCACAAATTTGTATGCTCCTCCCACAATTTTTATTTCTATATAATATATATATATATATATATATTTTTTTTTTGTAACCTATTTATAGTCTTGAACTCTTTATTTACTTCAGTGTTCCTGAGGATGTCATTAGACGACAGCGCTTGAGCACCACTCTGTGTTTCCTTTCCTTCGTGGTTTTATTCATCATAAATATTTTTCACTGTTAATTTCGTGAATAGTTTTCATATATATATATTTCCCCGTTAAAAAGTAGGTCTAAGTTGGAGTGTAAACATCTTTCCACGGTTGGCAGATAAAAGGGGAACCAGGAGATCCCGTTAAACTCTATTGCAACACTCGGTCATGTTGTTTACCTCTTTGTTTATTTCCCTCTCTCGCTCTCGCTCTCTCTCTCTCTCACTCTGTCTCATATATATATATATATATATATATATATATATATATATATATATATATATATATATAATATATATATATGTATGCAATTATATTAAACAGCGTTCTGAAAATTGGGGACTGTAGTGGCGACAGTTTGGCAGAAGCGATAGATAATATCGTTTTAAAATTCCAATAAATTAACTTCTTTCCGCAGAAGTTTTATTGTTTCGAGGCATAGACATCATAAAGCTTAAACTTCACGCGTTTATGGAATCTTGTCTTAACAAGGCAAAACGAACCTTTTATCGTGTGCATAATAACACTCGCACTTTGTCAAAGAATATTTAGTACTTCCATTTTTCCCGGGCTTTTTAGGCATTGCTAATGTACTTAAACTTTTGGATATTTATGTAGTATTTTCATATAACAATATTGTGAAAAATATCATAGTAAAAAATAGTCCTACCAATAATTCAGGCATTATCTATAAAATTGGTTGTAAATAATGTGATTCTTTTCACATTGGTCAGACGGGAAAGGATTTGCACACGCATGTAAAACAGCATCAATATTCTGTTAGAACGGGACAGTCGTCCAATGCCCTTTTTGACCATTTGTCAGAGTTATCCCATTGTATTGATTGGAATAATGCTTCAGTTTTGTTTCACTCTAACAACATTGTTAATTAATGGAAATATTCCTGAGTCTGCTATTATTCAACTTACAAATAACTTTAACATGAGCAAAGGTCTTTTTCAACTTGATCCCGTTGTTTTGAATTCGTTCAAAAGGATTTAGACAAGAAGGGTAGAGTGCTAAACCTTTGGTAATTTTCCCTTATAAATTTGTATGCTCCTCTTACAATTTTTATTTTTCAATTTATTTTTATTTTTTACTTATTTATTTATTTATTTTTTTGTGACCTATATATCATTCAGGCATTAGCTATAAAATTGGTTGTAAACAATCCATTTGATCTTGTGTTGAATTAGGGCAAAGTACTAAAATTGGTAGTTTCCTCACAAATTTGTATGCTCCTCCCACAATTTTTATTTCTATATATATATATATATTTTTTTTTTTTTTTGTAACCTATTTATAGTCTTGAACTCTTTATTTACTTCAGTGTTCCTGAGGATGTCATTAGACGAAAGCGCTTGAGCACCACTCTGTGTTTCCTTTCCTTCGTGGTTTTATTCATCATAAATATTTTTCACTGTTAATTTCGTGAAATAGTTTTCATATATATATATATATATTTCCCCGTTAAAAAGTAGGTCTAAGTTGGAATGTAAACATCTTTCCACGGTTGGCAGATAAACGGGAAACCAGGAGATCCCGTTAAACTCTATTGCAACACTCGGTCATGTTGTTTACCTCTGTTTATTTCCCTCTCTCTCTCTCTCTCTCTGTCTCATATATATATATATATATGTATGCAATTATATTAAACAGCGTTCTGAAAATTGGGGACTGTAGTGGCGACAGTTTGGCAGAAGCGATAGATAATATCGTTTTAAAATTCCAATAAATTAACTTCTTTCCGCAGAAGTTTTATTGTTTCGAGGCATAGACATCATAAAGCTTAAACTTCACGCGCAACTGACTCTCAGTTTAACGTTTCTCTCAAATATTTGCGAATTGTACCCAAATATATCTTCGAATATGACGAGAACCCTTCCTTTTCCGACAAACGAGGATATACAGGTGAGGTCCTTTTTCCCGGTATATAGGGAGTAGAGCTTAATGAGGTTCATACACAGACCATTTTTCATTTATACGCATTTCATAAAAACTTTACAACTAGGAGATTTGATTGCGAATTCATGGGTAATTAGCTTTAAAATATCTTCCAGTTTCTGTCGAAATATTTTTCAGAGCGGAATAAAACGGTTTAACGAGAATAACGGAAGCATCTTGTGAAAATAATATTTATCATTTGCTACAGAAATTACTAATTAGTACAAAAAGCACACACACACACACAACAATTATATAAACAGAAACAATTGCCTCCAACGTTTAAAAGGAAGATTAGTTTACACGGCGCATGCCATCACCGGTTCTCGATCCCTGGTGGAGAGCAACTCGCTCCTCCACCAAACCATGCCTAGAGACGGTCCCCCAACTTGACCTTCATGTGAAGAGAGACACTAGCAAGTACGAGTTGTTCTTCATCATGTATTTCAGCGAAACTCTTATTATTGTACACGTACGTACAGTAGCGTGTAGCGTCATTGGGCAAAGTGTAACGGATCAAGAGGCACATTTCAAGTTTTGTACAATTGACCTCCATAAATTCAAAATTGTAAACAAAATTTTTTTGTGATAAGTGCAACACCTCCTTTTTCGCATGTGAAAATCGTGAAAATTGCTAGTTACCCATAACTTTTGGACACTTGCTTTCCTAGTGTTTGAGCTATCATTTGACCCCTTACAATGTACTGCTTTTCAGGAAAAATAGAAAAATTTATTTTTGGAATAAACATATACACTGTAGGTAGGTAGGTAGGTAGACTAGATAGTTTTATTTAGTAAATGATACATTAAAATCTTTTTTAGTTTTGAATGACGGCATAAAGTCACGGGATTTAAGTACTGCTCTAATGTAACCATCTCTTGAATCCTTTCCATACACTGCCCCAGACGTTTCAGTTACCATCCTAACACAGCGTTCTACACCTTGGGAGTGATATGGTATCCGGACAACAAGGGGCTCTTCAGTGATCTTATCGAGTTGTTCGACAGAGAAGTGCTTCGTGAGTGGTGGTTCCATTGTGCACTCCTCCACTGGTGGAAGTAAATATTTCAAATTCTGAGCACTTTGTTTGATCTTTGGTGGCCGAAATTCTCTGACTTGCTGTTGAGCAGGTTTGGGAGCTCGTCGAATGGTCTTGATTACATCGATGGCCAATTTCCGGTTTGCTTGATCTGCATCTGCAAGCATTGCCAGTAGAACATTCTCTGGGTGAGCCCAATATGCATTTCTTTGGATCACAGGCCATGTGACAGTGTTGCTAGCTGGTGGCAGTAATCGTAGCAGCTTGATTTGCTCCAGGAAATGTTTTGGGCCATCTGTGCACCTTGGATGGCACTTGATGCATTAGCATCAGCATTACATTGAATTCCTCTAGAGGAAAGTGGCAAACTTTCACATGTGGCCAAAGCTTTGCCAATTGGTCCTTTCCATTGAGTTGCAGATTCTGTTCGGCCGATGAGTTCCTTGCACAAGTGGCGCAGTGGGAGTTCATTTAAATGCAGACTACAGATGAACCAGTGCAAACGGCGACCCAGGCGGCACTCTAGCAGGTGTATTGCTCCACTTCTGGCTCCACTTCTGTGCTGTCGGCTCCCACTGCAATTATCTTGTCTGCAATACCCATTTCTTTAATCGCATTTTGAAGTCCATCCGGAATGACAGTGCCAGTTCCTCGTTCCAGTGTCAGATGGCTTAGATAGAAGGTTCCAGGCTCTCCGACCAGCACATAGTGGTCCTCAACTTTCTTTTTGCTGTACCATTGGCAGACAGCTATGTCAAACAATTCATTCAGGCTTTCCTCGAACTTCTTGGTTTTGTGGCCTGCTTGCCTTGCTTCGATGCTTGTGAGCCTTTTTCCATCAATCGGAGCAGCTTGGCCTTCACATTCTTGATTGGCTGTGATGGAATGTTAGCACGATTCCAAAGTTCAATGAGTGTTTGGCATACCTCCGGAAGAATCTCCCTGTTGCTGGTGTACTTGTTCTCCTTCAAGAAGAGAAAATGCCTTGCAACTTGTATACGGGTTGGAAGTTCAGACAGAGGAAGCTCTGATAGTGGAGAACCAAAGACAATGTGGCTGGCAGATCCCAGTGTTCTTTGCGTGCTCAATGTACCAGCAAAACTCAGCAAATATCACACAGGAACACTGAAACAAAAACACAAACGTATAAATAAAAAATATATATGATTATGAGTATATATATATATATATATATATATATATATATATATATATGGCTTGGTTTATTGGTAAACAATAAGTTTACCAATATATATATAAAAATATACTGCACTCACATATGTATTATGTATATAAATATCCATAGGTAATATATATACACCCTAAGACATATAACAAACCTATAAACAATGTAAAACACAATAAAACAAAGAAATGTGTATAATGTTTTTGAACACCCCATCCACAGAAAAAACACTTGTTTCTCTCAAGCGAGCTAACGTAGAACTAAGAAATTCCAGGGGATGACTCACTGAGAATAATTAGAAAGCTGCCAGAAGTACCATGTCAGCCAGTGTTGCCAACTGTAATTAACAAGAATTTTGTATTTTTTACATGCGAAAAAGGAGGTGTTCTGCTTGTTGCAGAAAATTTTTGATTCCTTTCCTGAAATCAGCAAGGTTGATTGTACAAAACCTGAAATGTGCCTCCAGATCGCTTATGACGCTACACGCTAACGTCCAGCCGTCAGTCTGTTTTAAAGACGGTCGGTTGATATAATTAAATGAAGTGTACAACCAAAAGAACTAAATAAAAGATCGTTCCATCATTCTGTTTATTTAGACGATTTACTGGAAAAAGTTTCATGAAATATACATTCGATAATATAAGAAATACAAACGAGGAATATACACATTAAAAATAATTATATATATATATATACAACTAGCAAATCTTACACACACACACACACACACACACACACACACACATCATGGCTTCCCCATACAAAAACGTCCCAACCTAGGAAATGTTCACAGTATTATAGCAACCATCAAAATAAGGCAGCTAGTTGGTGCTTCAATCAAGCTTTATTATTATTAACAGTTCACGGAATTTTCCTACACAATCTGAAACAGTGAAATGAATAACCTTTATCATCCTCTATATATACATTATTAAGAATTATTATTATATTTAAAATAAGCTCGTCAGCAGTGCCCCATATACGAAACTTTATGCTTCCAATCATTATTAAAAATTAATGTCTGTAGGTGTTTGTAGAAGACGCTAAACAAATTCATATATTTATATATATATATATATATATATATATATATATATATATAATTTATATAACTTATATATAATAATAATAAATCACATCAGTAGTTCTCAGAACAGTCCCGATAAGTCGGAGGTGCCTGGTTATGTGAGGTGGAGAGTACAAGAAACCAACTCGCTACTTCAACAGGACAATTCTAGAGGAGGAGTGACAAGCGCAAACCTCGTGAAATGTGGAGACAGCGCATGGCCTTTGAAAGGAGTATATACTAGGGTCTCTTTCCCGCGATCCGGGCTGTTTTTATTGGATTTGAAAATCCCGGGAATTGGACAAATATCCCGGGAAATCCAAGAATTTTAAAATGACTTAATTTATTTTTTAGTGATTTATTTGTTTTTTCTTTTGTTATTAGAAGGCTCTTCGGTAGAATTAAAGAAAACTGCTTAATATTTACCACATTTTATTCTAGTTTTCTGCTTTCTTAAATGAACACCTACTAGCATTACTGCATTAAGCAACTTAGAGCAATCTAAAAGTGGGCCCGTATGCCAAAAACTGGCCGAGGGAATGTCGCTAGCGCTGCCTATAATACAAGGAACCGAGTCTCAGTATATTATCTGGCGATCGCAGGCAACTCATCTTGCTCAGAGTTTAAGCAAGCATTTGAAGCAAGAACTGCAGTTATTCGAGACAATAGGGAACAGAACTTCAAACATCATGAATTTATTTGATGCACTGAAAACCATTCCGCCAACCTCTGTTGAATCAGAAAGAGCCTTTTCTGCAGTAGGTTTATTTATCACCAAGTTGAGAACTCGTCTTAGTGATAGAAGTATCGATTGTTTATGTTTTTTAAGAAGCTATTTTAAAAATGTTGATTGACTCTTTAAATATTTTAAGATAAATATTTTAAGATAAAATATTTTAAGATAAAAGGATGAAATTATTTTTTCTAATAAAGTTTATTTTACTTTTATTTTTTTGTATTGGCTAAATATTTTAAGATAAAATATGTTGAGATAAAAGGTATAAATTATTTTTTTTAATGAAATTTCTTTTTCTTTTTCTTTTTTATTTGCAAATGCACTTAATTATAATTAAAGGAATATAATATTTTTGCCTTTTATTTGTCCCCTGCAGATGAATAGCGTGATAAATATTATGTTTAATCAATAATAAATAGCTACCACTGATTGGTAAACTCAATTCAAGTATTACAATGCAAAAGTGGTCATCTAGGCATAAGTAATTGGTTATGCCAATTTTAAAAGGGTATTTTATCACTGAACAATAAAAAAAATTACCGTTCTCTTAAATATACAACCATTTCCTGGATTTCCCGGGATCCCGGGAATTGGCTTCATTTTTCCGGTAATTCCCAGGATTTCCCGGGATGAAGAAAGCTGCATATAAGGAGAAAACCTAGTATATACGTGTATATACACACAGATGAACATGGGTATATTTAAGAATATGCAGGTACCAAGTATTTAGATATCGTCGTTCATTATCAAGTATAATGGGATCCAGTGTCTAGGTATGACATAATTGAAAGTGAAAATTTCACTTCACGCTTGTTACTGGTAAATTTATAGAAATCAATTGAATTAACATGACTTACTAGTTGTTGCCATTGTTCACTTATCCGTGATCGTGACATGGAGTTAACCGTGATTGGTGGTGTTTACATTCACGGGTTCCTCTCGCCACCTAACCACAGTGCGCCTCAGTCAGTGTCTCTCAGCGCTGCCAAAGACAATATTACGGGGGATACAAAGATCAGCACAAAAATTAACGAGTGGTACCAAACCTCAAACTAAGCCCAATTACCACCCAAACAACGCTCGACAAAAGAAAAGGCAGAATATGTAGTGGTCCCAAACTAAAGGCCTGACAAGAGACCTCCTCAACACTGAAGGAAAATAGCCTCAATGTCAGGGGACCAAGACTTTTTAACCAGCTTCCTAAGGACCTCAGAAACGTTGCAGGGGTTAAAGTTGAAGTCTTCAAGAGAAGACTAGATGCCTGGCACAGGACGGTACCAGATGAGCCGGGTGTACCAGGCTATGTGCGGTGGAGAGAGCAACTCGCTCTTCCACCAAGCCAGGCCTAGAGGCGGAGGCCACCAGCTTGACCTCCGTGTGAAGAGAGACCAAGCAGAGGGACACTAACAAAATGGTCAGAAGACAACAATACAATATGACATTTAACACCGAGAAATTTCAATTCTTGAGATATGGTAGAAATGAGGAAATTAAACAGACTGCATGTTAGGGCAGATGTGCCGGGTGTACATGGCTATGTGCGGTGGAGAGCAACTCACTCCTCCACCAAGCGGCTATGTGTGGCGGAGAGCGCAAGAGAGCAACTCGCCCCTCCACCAAGCCAGGCCTAGAGGCGGGGACCACCAGCATGACCTTCGTGTGAAGAGAAAACGACGCACGGAATCGCAACGAGGCGCACACACACATTTTATTCATGCAGTTATCCGTGATTCACTGTCGCCAATTGAATTAACATGACTTTAATTGTTACCATTGTGCACTTATTCGGCACAGTGTTCTCATGTTTCAGTGTTCTCATGTTTACTTATTACCCAAGATGTATTATAAAACCCAGGGCTAGTGTTACTATTGTGCTATAGTACTACGGCTTTCCACTCCATGCCGAGCGCATAATACCGTCCTGAGTTATTCTGACATTTTCTCATACTCCTCACAGTCAATACTTTAAAACTTGGTGCACCAAGTTTTAAAGTATCGCTAATAAAGAACCCTTTTGTGATCCTTAGAAGCTGTGAGGGACATGGGAAAATGTCTGAGTAACCCAGGACGGTACTATGTGCTCGTCATGGAGTGGAAAGCCGTAGTACTACAGCACAATAGTAACACTAGCCCTGGGTTTATGACACACCTGGGTCACAAGTAAACATGAGAACACTGTGCCGGTCACAAAATGGGCCATGAAAAGAGATAATTATTTGAGAGAGTAGCCAAATTGCTCTTACATATTACAGTAAGTTTCAAGATAAGTCTTTCCATTCTACAATTAAGTTATACCCTTCAGGAGGCTTCTTATTGCCGCTGAGGAAGTTCAGAGAAAATGATATATAAAGATAGCTAATAAAAATAAATAAACGAGATTTGTCTGAGATTTGTCTGAGATTTGTCTAAGATTGAAGATATCACAGTTCCTTAATGGTCTTAAATAATATACTATTGCATTCAGGATACTTTTGGCTACATTTTTTGGGCATAAGGGCAAAATGCATTGTCACAGCGATAAGACGCCTCAGTTGGTACTGTATCCTGACAAGCTAGAGCAATATTAGGAAGAGGTATAATAAACACTAAATTGGTTTTTTAACAGTAGTGTTGTATGCCCTCATCAAACCTGGACCAGGTTGTCTGCATAACAGGATAAGTGATTTATGAACTGTTGAAGACCGACCTACTTTTGTCCCCTCTGCAGCACCCCGCCTCATTCGAGTAATTTGCAATGCTGGGCAACCGCACACCAAATGGGAGGTTCGCACCCGCACTTCCGCATCCGCACTTTAGCCTCTTCCGCACCCGCACTTCCGCACACCTCTAAGTTTTCGCACTTCCGCACAACCGCACCCGCACCCTATTTACATATATAAAGTTTTATCGCAAGGAAATATATAAGTTTCCATTAATATATTAATACTTTTATAAACTTTTATTTAATATTTAATTGTGAAAATAAAGTTTTAATACAACAAAGTCATTTTTTTGTTATGAGAGGTCAGAAAATTACTAGAATACAATATCATTTAATTTTATTTTATGCTAATACTATATTACTTTATTCACAGGCTCACAGCTACTCAAATACAAAAGATACAACGGGTGTGCGGACCAATCCGCACACCTTCCGCACCCGCACCTCCGCACCTTTTTACCGAGGTGACCGCACACCGCACCTCCGCACACCATTTCGCGCTTCCGCGCAGTGCGAATGTGCGGAGGTGCGGAAGGTGTGCAGAACTTGCCCAGCACTGGCTAATTTGATGTAAGAAAAAGTTGCTTTCTAGACAAGGGACTTTGACCAACACCCTGGCCGGATAAGTGCTGAAGAATACGATAGTCGTGTCTGCGCAGGACAAACAGATGGAGAGAAAGAGAAAAAGAGAGAGAGCTTTGAGTGCATTAATTTTATTATTTTAACCCTTTATTTGCCTACGTCCCTATTTTGGGGCTTTGAGTTGTTCAGCAGCTTCTGGTCTGCTAAATTGCACTATGGTTGCCTCCAATCTTTTACGTTTAGTTGTGTTTGTGACAATACGCTGATTTAGAATATAGCTGTATGTTTGATTTGGTGTTAGCACTTCTTTAAATTAATTTGACTGAGTAATATGGCATTGATGGAGTGCGTTTAGAAAAATTGTTGCCAGATTCTCCACACGTAGTTATTGCAGTCATTAGATCGCATAAGTTATCAAACAGGTAATTCCAATTAACTTAGTATATACGATATTCTCTAGGGTGAGTGTATATACTGTATATATATATATGAAAGAAAAATGTGCTTTTGCGTAATTAGCTGTAGATATGATAGTTATGTGTTAAAATGTAGGTTGCCGCCTAATTTTTATTGCAAAAGAACCAGATGTTTAACTTAAATATTTAATAATAATATTTTCTTTCAGTGTTGAGGAGGTCCGTTGTTAGGCCTTTAGTTTGGGACCACTACATATTCTGCCTTTCCTATTGTCCAGCGTTCTTTGGCTGGTAATTGGGTTTAGTTTGATGTTCGGTACCACTCGTTGATTTTTCTGCTGATCTTTGTATCCCCCATAATATTGTCTTTGGCAGCGCTTAGAGACACTAACTGCGGCGCACTGTTGGATGGTGGGAGGGACCAGCGAATGTAAACACCACCAAATCAAGGTTAACTCCATGTCACGATCACGGGTAAGTGCACAATGGTAACAATTAGTAAGTCATGTTAATTCAATTGGCGACAGTGAATCACGGATATCTGCATGAATAAAATGTGTGTGTGTGTGCCTCGTTTCGTTTCCGTGCGTCGTTCTCTCTTCACACGAAGGTCATGCTGGTGGTCCCCGCCTCTAAGCCTGGCTTGGTGGAGGGGCGAGTTGCTCTCTTGCGCTCTCCGCCACACATAGCCGCTTGGTGGAGGAGTGAGTTGATCTCCACCGCAGATAGCCATGTACACCCGGCTCATCTGCCCTAATATGCAGTCTGTTTAATTTCCTCATTTCTACTATATCTCAAGAATTGAAATTTCTCGGTGTTAAATGCCATATTGTTGTCTTCTGACCATTTTGTTAGTGCCTCTGCTTGGTCGCTCTTCACACGGAGGTCAAGCTGGTGGCTCCTGCCTCTAGGGATGGCTTGGTGGAGGAGCGAGTCGCTCTCTCTACGCACATAGGTACACCCGGCTCATCTGGTACCGTCCTGTGCCAGGCATCTAGTCTTCTCTTGAAGACTTCAACTTTGACACATGTAACGTTTCTGAGGTCCTTAGGAAGCTGGTTAAAAGATCTTGTTCCCTGACATCCATGCTAATTTCGTTCAGTGTTGAGGTCTCTTGTTAGTCCTTTAGTTTGGGACCACTACATATTCCGCCTTTCCTATTGTCCAGCGTTGTTTGGATGGTAATTGGGTTTAGTTTGAGGTTTGGTACTACTCGTTGATTTTTCCGCTGATCTTTGTATCCCCCGTAATATTGTCTTTGGCAGCGCTGAGAGACACTGACTGAGGCGCACTGTGGTTGGGAGGCGTAAGGGACCCGCAAATGTAAACACAACCAATCACGGTTAACTCCATGTCACGATCACGGATAAGTGCACAATGGCAACAACTAGTAAGTCATGTTAATTGTAAGTCATGTTAATTGAATTGATTTCTATAAATTTATCAGTAACAAGCGTGTAATAAAATTTCACTTTCAACTATGTCATACCTAGACACTGGATCCCATTATACATGATAATGAACGACGATATCTAAATACTGGGTACCCGCATATTCTTAAATATACTCATGTACATCTGTGTGTATATATACATATATACTCTTTTCAAAGGCCCATGCGCTGTCTCCACATTTCACGAGGGTTGCGCTTGTCATTCCTCCTCTCGAATTGTCCTGTTGAAGTAGTGAGTTGGTTTCTTGTACTCTCCACCTCACTTAACCAGGTATCTCCGACTTATCAGGACTGTTCTGAGAACCACTGATGTGATCTATTATATATATATATATATATATATATGAATTTGTTTAGCGTCTTCTACAGACACCTACAGACACCTCCAGACATTAATTTTTAATAATGACTGGAAGCGTAAAGTTTCGTGTATGGGGCACTGCTGGAGCTTATTTTAAATGTAATAATAATTCTTAATAATGTATATATAGGGGATGATAAAGGTTATTCATTTCACTGTTTCAGATTGTGTAGGAAAATTCTTTGAACTGTTAATAATAATAAAGCTTGATTGAAGCACCAACTAGCCGCCTTATTTTGATGGTTGCTATAATACTGTAAACATTTCCTAGGTTGGGGCGTTTTCGTATGGGGAAGTCATGATGTGCGCTCGCGCGCGCGTTGTGTGTGTGTGTGTGTGTGTTTGTGTGTGTGTAAGATTTGCTAGTTTATATATATATATATTATTTTTAATGTGTATATTCCTCGTTTGTATTTCTTATATTATCGTATGTATATTTCCTGAAACTATTTCCAATAAATCGTCTAAACTCTAAATAAAGAGAATGATGGAACGATCTTTTATTTAATTCTTTTGGTTGTACACTTCATTTAATTATATCAACCGACCGTCTTTAAAACAGACTGACGGCTGTACGTACGTGTACAATAATAAGAGTTTCGCTGAAATACGTGATGAAGAACAACTCGCACTTGCTAGTGTCTCTCTTCACATGAAGGTCAAGTTGGGGGCCCGTCTCTAGGCATGGTTTGGTGGAGGAGCGAGTTGCTCTCCAACAGGGATCGAGAACCGGTGATGGCATGCGCCGTGTAAACTAATCTTCCTTTTAAACGTTGGAGGCAATTGTTTCTGTTTATATAATTGTTGTGTGTGTGTGCTTTTTGTACTAATTAGTAATTTCTGTAGCAAATGATAAATATTATTTTCACAAGATGCTTCCGTTATTCTCGTTAAACCGTTTTATTCCGCTCTGAAAAATATTTCGACAGAAACTGGAAGATATTTTAAAGCTAATTACCCATGAATTCGCAATCAAATCTCCTCGTTGTAAAGTTTTTATGACATGCGTATAAATGAAAAATGGTCTGTGTATGAACCTCATTAAGCTCTACTCCCTATATACCGGGAAAAAGGACCTCACCTGTATATCCTCGTTTGTCGGAAAAGGAAGGGTTCTCGTCATATTCGAAGATATATTTGGGTACAATTCGCAAATGTTTGAGAGAAACGTTGAACTGAGAGTCAATTGCGCGTGAAGTTTAAGCTTTATGATGTCTCTACCTCGAAACAATAAAACTTCTGCGGAAAGAAGTTAATTTATTGGAATTTTAAAACGATATTATCTACCGCTTCCGCCAAACTGTCGCCACTACAGTCCCCAATTTTCAGAACGCTGTTTAATGTAATTGTGTATATATATTTATATATATGTATATATATATATTATGAATGAGAGAAAGAGAGAGAGCGAGAGAGGGAAATAAACAAACAGGTAAACAACATTATCGAGTTTTGCAATACAGTTTAACGGGATCCCCTGGTTTTCCGTTTCTGCCAACCGTGGAAGGATGTTTACACTCCAAATTAGACCTACTTTTAACAGGGAAATATATATATATATATATATATATATATATATATATATATAGAGAGAGAGAGAGAGAGAGAGAGAGAGAGAGAGCGCGAGAGAGGGAGAGAGCGTGAGAGAGAGAGAGAGAGAGAGATTTGTACAGATATAGGCTCAACTTTGCTTTCGATGGCTTCGGCCTGAATTGTTCATTCTGGCGAAGGTCAAACGTTTCACCCCGCCCTAGACCTACTTTTTAACAGGGAAAAAAAAAATATATATATATTATAATCATGCGGGTTGCTTCTACAGAGCTTCAATTTAATATTTAGGAGAAATCCAATGAGAAGGAGAAATGTAAATGCCATGAAAAGTCTTCTTTAATGCGCAACGTTTCGAGCAATACGCTCATCTTCAGGCTGTATAATAACAATGTGAAATTAAAATCAATAATTGAATGAAAAACAAGACAAAGAAAATTTCTATAACCTATTCATAAAGGCAAATTTTAAAAGACTAAAAAAAGAGGGTTAAATTCTAAGTTATACAGATTTACATATAAAATTAAGAAGCTATTTTTAAATACATATGGTAAATGTGAAATTAATACACTGGAAAAATTAACAATAGTACACTGGAATAATGAAACTAACTAACCTTTCACTGCAATTTCCGAGGCTAGACTGATTTAAGCAGAGGCAAAACGAGAAAACATAAGATGGTGAGGGCGATTGGGGAAGGGGGGATTATAAGGAATTGGGGAAGGAGGAGGGATTATAAGAAATTTAAAGGGACAGCTGATGAGTCAACATTTAGCGTGGGGGTCAATGTTTTAATGTAAAGCGATTCCAAAATTCTAAGTGAGTTGGGACAAGTATTACAACCAAGAATTTTAAAATTGTCTAAAGTGACATCAGTTTTACATTTTATACTGTGTTCCCGAATACTAGAAACTTCTTTAGTTTTTAAAATTTTACCTGTTCGGCCACTTATTCCCATATGCGAATAAAATCTAGCCCTGAGAGAGCGAACAGTGCTGCCAATGTAATTCCCAAGGAGACACCTAGGGCAGGTAAATAAATATACAACACCGCTACGCAACGAGTCAGGGGTTCGATCCTTCGCTGAGAAAAAGCTACCTAAAGACGTTTTATTAATAAATATGATGCGGAAATCAGTATGATAAAAAAATTTCCTAAACAACTTTGTAAATTTAAGCTTAAATTCCTTATTCAAAGGACCCATTTCAGGTACCAAGAAATATTTTATATCCTTCGGCACTGTAATAGAAGGTAGTTGAGGGCTATAAACATTATTTAAGAAGGATCTAATTAGTTTATCTACATATTGAACAGGAAAACTATTATTGGTAAAGTATGATCTTAGATTATTAAATTCATCATTAAGTATTGCTCGAAACGTTGCGCATTAAAGAAGACTTTTCATGGCATTTACATTTCTCCTTGTCATTGGATTTCTCCTAAATATTATATATATATATATATATATATATATATATATATATATAAGAGAGAAAGCGAGAGAGAGCGAGAGGGGAGAAAGAGAGGGAGAGCGCGAGAGAGAGAGTGTGTGAGGAGAGAGAGAGAGAGAGAGAGAGAGAGGGAAATAAACAAACAGGTAAACAACATGATCGATTGGTGCAATACAGTTTAACGGGATTCCCCTGGTTTCCCGTTTATCTGCCAACCGTGGAAGGATGTTTACACTCCACCTTAGACCTACTTTTTAACGGGGAAATATATATATATATATATATACTGTGTATATATATATGTATATATAAGAGAGAGAGAGCACGAGAGAGAGAGAGAGAGAGAGAGAGAGAGTTACAAGGAATTACAAGGAAAAGTAGTACCTCAAAAGGCCTTGCGGCCCATACCCTCAAATAGTGTGCAAGACTCGGTCTAACCTTTTCTTGAACAGATTCACAGAAGAACTGTTCACAACTTCTGAAGGTAGCCCGTTCCAGTTGTCACAGATCTTATTCGTAAAGTAATTTCCACACACACTAGTCGTAAACCGTTTCAAATCCAACTTCCAACCATTGTTGCGAGTTGGGTTATCATTTAAACTAAACATGCTTCTAAAATATGCCTAACGGAAGGGGTTAACTTTATGGCCCTCGCCTGCACTCGCTCCAGCCTCTCAATATCTTTCCTGAGGGTGGGCGACCAGAAATGCACAGCATACTCCAGGTGCGGCCGAACCAGAGAATTGTACAGAGAGAGCACAATCTCCTTGTTCCGAAATTGAAATTGCCTCCTGATATAATCCAACAACTTCTGGGCTTTCTTTTCCACCTCTATGCACTGTTTGGTAAACTTAAGGTTGCTGCTAATTAGCACACCCAAGTCCTTTTCCAAATCAGTGGCTTCGATATTACTCCCCAACATCGAGTAGTCCGACTTGGGATTGACGTAGCCAATGTGCATCACCTTGCATTTACCCAAGTTAAACGGCGTTTTCCATTTTTCCGACCACTCCCCTATCCTACGTAGGTCCGCACGCAGTTGCTCGATCGCCTCTGACGTCCCAACATTGGCCCCAAGCTTCGTGTCATCAGCGAATTTCGCGATCCTACTGACGATGCCACCGTCGATATCATTTATGTAAATGATAAACAACAGTGGCCCTAAAACGGAACCCTGAGGAATCCCGTTAGTGACCGAGGCCCAACCCGAACTAGCCCCTTTAATTACAACCCTCTGCCTCCTCTTCTTCAACCAGTTTTCTATCCAGCTACCTACTTCCCCACTGATACCCAGCGCACGCACTTTGGCCATTAGCCGGCGGTGAGGTACCTTATCACAGGCTTTCTGAAAGTCGAGATAAAGTATATCAATTGCCCTACTCTTATCATACTCACTCAACATGACTTGGAAAAACTCGAGCAAGTTGGTGAGACACGACCTATGCCGTTTAAACCCATGTTGGGAATCCCCAAGCAGCTTGTAGGAATCCAAATGGTCAACGATCCTATCCGCTATTATCCCCTCTAATAACACCAGTACACATTTGAAAACTTGTCGATCGATTTTTACCAACTAGTTGGTGATTCTATATAATTTGAGTGCGCTGATCTCAAAAATATAGTTAGTTTTTCCCTATCACGTATGGTTTTCTTACTACAGGGTGTGTCATAAATCCCCCATTTATCCCCAAATGTGAACCATCTTATCGAGACCAACATTGGATTGCACATGCTAAACCATAAATTTTGTCGTTACAGACTACAGTAACGCTCACATAATAATGTAGGGTAAATATATATAACAACCAGTCCCGTTCCCAGCAAAATACTCTCTCCCCTCCCATCAATGGGTGGTTAACATTTGGGGATAGATGAGGTATTACAACACCCCTTGTAGCACGAAATCTTTAGGTGATAGAGTAAAACCCAATTAAAACAGAATTAAATAGCTCCTAGCTCTTGGACAAGCATATTGCTTGTTTATGAAAGAATAAAAAATAACTGAAAGAAACAAAATATATTTACCTTCTTTACTTGCGAAGTATGTGTCGGATGCCAATAAATTGTTCTCCTGCAATCTAGACCCCGGAAGTTCTGCAGAGTCCTTAGGCAGATTCAAATCCCTGACTAAGTCATTTAGTTCGGCTTGGGTTAATGGTTTAGGAGGATCTCGGTCAGCTGTTGGCTGTTCATAAACATCATCATTGTCTGGATTTGGAGCTGAATCAGAATCTGAATTGTATTGATCCAGACTCTCGGGTGGGCGTAAATAGGAACTTCTGGACCATGGGGTACCGGCCTTATTGCAGATAGAAGACTTGGGTATTTTGAAGGCAGTAGTATAGCCGAAAAAGGGGAGAGTGCAAGAATGTTGCAAGTGATTACGTAATGTTGCAAAGGGGGGTGGGGGGTGTTGCAAAAAATAAAATAAAATAAAATTACCCCAAAGGGCCTTTTGTTGCCATCCGGGGTTGCAAGGGGCATGCAACTTGGGGGCGGAGTTCTCCCCCAAGCTATTCCCCCCAAAGGGCCAGAAAGGAGAGAAAGGAGGAGAGAAAGGAGGAGAGGTGTTCACCTGGCAGGAGCCAAGTGCATATTAAGACTTCAGCCGAGTAGGCGTTGTTTTATAGGCTCCTAATCAGCCAGTTGGCTGAATCAGTCAGTTGGCTGAGCCAAGGGGGGGAGGGGTACACCTGCAGGAGAGAGAGAGAGAGAGTAGTTGCCTTTGATTGCAAGGCATGCAACTTGGAGGCGGAGTTCTCCCCCAAGCTATTTTCGTTTACCTAACCTAAGAGGCCTCTAAGGGGTTTTCCCAAAGGGCCAGAAAGAGAAGGACCAGAGGTCCTTGCTCTGCTGGGAGCCGAGCTTGAATGATTCTTTCATCAGCTTCTCGGTCTTTTATAAACCTCTATTCTGGCTGAGTTCCCAGATAGCACCATGTATTCAGTTGCCAGATAGCGCCATGTATTCCAGATAACAAAAACCATATATTAATCATCCATTTAAATAGTGTACCACAATATATGACGGTAGATGAATCCAATTAAATTCTGTTTATTAAATAAATAATTTTTACACACTTAATTTTTATTATAAATATTTAAGTCACGAAACGAAATGAAAATTTATGAAACACGAGCCTCATCCCCTGCGAAGAAAATTGAAAAAAACGAAATTTAAAGAAATTAATCAATTGAAATTAGCCAAAACACAATCCGCTATAACGGGGTCGGTTTCGAAGAACACCTGCTGGTTGAGGGACCCTTCCCCCCAATCCCTGATAAATCTCCCTTCTCTCCAAATGAAAAGAAATTTACGGCAAAAATCGAAACACGAATGTCATTAACCAAACCCAGATATATATATATATATATATATATATATATATATATAATATATATATATAATAAACGAATAAACCACTCGTGCACACACACACACACACACACACACACACACACACGCACACGAGGAAAAGGAGACTCTGTGTCAATTCGTCCATAGAGACCTTTTCGGCCGAGGGTTAATCCTTCGTCCAAGATATTCGAGGAAAAAGCACCCGTCACATCAATTCTTATTATCATTATTATTATTATTATTTCTACAATGAAAATATTTTATATTTACGCGTAATTTGTATGGTGTCATATTCTTATAACTACATCTTAACTGCTTAAATCAATCACCTTTCACATCAATTCTTATTATCATTATTATTATTATTATTATTTCTACAATGAAAATAGTTTATATTTACGCGTAACTTAGACCCACAGTTTAACGTTGAAACCGAATGCTCTTTTAAAAATATAATTAGGATATATTTCTTTATATCCTCTCGATTACATTAGTGACTAATGATGCGGGGAACTCTGAGTAAATGGTAATATTATTATTTTCTCGAAAACTATGGGTGATAGAAAAATTCTGAAACCGGAATCAGTATCAAAAGTTCTATAAGAATCACCAAATAATTTTCGTTGTACCCTAGTGTAATTTCTCGCCGAATTGGAAAGGTTTTCACTCCGCCTTAGACCCACAGTTTAACGTGGATTCAGAAATACATCTCGTCGATTGCTCACTATTTCATCGAGATAATTAAAGCTCAGGACCTGCATTGTCTATAAGATCTGCGGGAAACTCTGAGTAAAGCCAGTAGTATGACCGAAAAGCATGTTAATGCATCATTTGAACCGAGCCAGTAGTATGACCGAAAAGCATGTTAATGCATCATTTGAACCGAGCCAGTAGTATGACCGAAAAGCATGTTAATGCATCATTTGAACCGAGCCAGTAGTATGACCGAAAAACATGCATGATTTTCTCTTTAACGAATTGGAAAGGTTCTCACTCCGGCTTAGACCCACAGTTTAACGTGGAAACGGAACGCTCTTTTAAAAATATAATTAGGATATATTTCTTTATTATAAAGTCCTCTCGATTACATTAGTGACTAATGATCCGGCAATAGTGGGGGAAAAATATTGACATGGTAAAGACAGCAAGGAGTAATACGAGCATTAAATCTATTGGAGAAAATATAAAGATGCCATTACTCGTCCGGACCCGTTATAGCGGATTTGTACACATCATAGCTCCACCCAGCTACATCGGCAGCCAATCACTACGAACATCTGGTCTTTTGGGGCGGAGCTTGGCGATTGTGCACATAAAAGGGGATATTTTTCAGTTGGGAGTAACAGTAGCTATTTTCGCGTCAGTGAATAATCATTCCCTCCACCATGGACCTCTACGTCTCCCCAGATTTGTATGAAGAAAGTGATACTGCAGCATTAACGGCAATTAGTCTTTTCAATGCGATTGACCGTGATGAATTATTTCCAACGCAAACCGTTGAAGATATTTGCAGTGACGCTCCTTACAATCCGACGCAAGGGACTACCATAGAAATGTAAGTGTCTATAATTCGATGTTATATATATATGGAGAGTTGTAGTATCTCGTCAAATAGATACTCGCCAAAAAATGTTTATGGCAATCAATGTTATTTGGTTTTATTTCTTACCCCCATTATGCTAAAATCGAATTTTTTATGGCAATCAATGTTATTCCTCTTAAATGAACCAAAGATATCTTCACATAATGGGGCTCTGTCTGTATACTCTGTATATGTTTTAAAAGAATGAACATTATTCCTTTAAGGTCCGATGAGGATTTGACACGTGTTATACAATCTTTTGAAGAATCTCGTGTCATAACACGGAGGATAAACTGATCAGTCAGCAATGTCACACATCCTCCACCATGGACCTGTACGTCTTCCCGGAATTGTATGAAGAAAGTGACACTGCAGCATTAACCGCAATTAGTCTTTTTAACGCGATTGACCGTGATGAATTATTTCCAACGCAAACCGTTGAAGATATTTGCAGTGACGCTCCTTACAATCCGACGCAAGGGACTACCATAGAAATGTAAGTGTCTATAATTCGATTTTATATATATATATGGAGAGTTGTAGTATCTCGTGAAATAGATACTCGCCAAAATTTTTTATGGCAATCAATGTTATTTGGTTTTGCTTCTTACCCCCATTATGCTAAAATCGAAATTTTTTATGGCAATCAATGTTATTCCTCTTAAATGAACCAAAGATATCTTCACATAATGGGGATCTGTCTGTATACTCTGTATATGTTCTAAAAGAATGAACATTATTCCTTTAAGGTCCGATGAGGATTTGACACGTGTTATACAATCTTTTGAAGAATCTCGTGTCATGAATACGGACGATATACTGATCAGTCAGCAATGTCACACCGAAATAATGTAAGTGTTTTTCGATCTTTTTGGGGTAAGAAGACAATATATTTTCATAAATTTATTAAATTAAAGAAATCAGTACAATAACCAACTACAGAATATATCGTTACAAATATACGAACAAAAACATTATACTATACAACGAGTACGTACAATTGGAAAACGGATTTTTATCTGTCTGCATACCATTTCATCGTTTCGGCGAGTGTGACACGGGTCAAATAAATTAAAAAAATTTATAAATTCTTTATCACATGAAATATGCGTGAGAAATGAGACGCAGTACATTCCGCAAACATTACTAAAATATCCTTGAATACGAAATGGGTTCCATACAACTTCGGGAATATGTAACAGAGCGAGAAATTTTACAATAATCGGGTCACTCCAGGGTTGAGTACCGAGTGAATCAAAATAGTACAGGCGCTGTCTATTTTTAAAATAGACAGCGATCCAGTGAATCCCTTCATTACCGATGACATCTGTGTTCACAATAAGACTACCGCATTCTCGCGTACTTGGCAAACTCAATGTTTCATTCTTCGCAAACACTCCGATAAATTTGGAACGTGTGACTCGTTCCATTACTTTCTGAAGTGTATTAGCATCCATTTTAAAAGTCAGTGATAACGCTCCTAAATCTATCTACTTCTATTAGGGCTTGCGATTCGAGATATACTTGTACACTAATAGGAGCGTCTATAGGCTTGGCGAATTCCAGCCGCACTGAGATGTTTCCGCTCTGCTGTGGGGTTAAATGGGTATTTACGCTAGCAGATAAGTCAGGTGTAATGTCAAACGGATAAAGGTTAAATTGATCAATGAATTCTTCCTGCGTTACCCCATTACCAAGCTCATCACAATCACCTGCAATATGGGTCAGATTACTATAGGCTCTGGCACAAAGAGGTAACACAGCGTCTGATGAATAGTCCGTACCCATTGTTCCACCCAAAGCAGTGCCATTAACGTATAGAGTTATATTTTTAAGTCCGAAATTCTCGAATTTAAAGGCACTCTTTTTATATTTTCCATTCACCGAAGCATGGTCCTGCATGCCGATTAATATCCTTTTAGGAAGATTTCCCAGGGCAATGTTTCTATCTGCTCGATGCCAACCCTGCAGGAACCGTATATAGTTTGATTTGCACTCTGTTAATAGGATATTTCACTGTAGCGTTTAGTAATTTTTCTCAATTTCTAGTTGTTTTGGTGAACTTAATTTCACTCGCCGTACGCAGAGGTATGTGTCCATAATGTGAACCACAACGGGCTTTGCACCCTCCTCTTGATCAGCAGCCAGATTTAAGCAGATCTCAGGACTCGTGCGGGTGAGCTTTATTTTCATATCCACCCCGTTGACAAGCAACTTTCCTGGAAAGTGAAATCTGTGTGCAACCGTCCAAAACACTCGTATATTTTCTTTTTAGAATTTTTAAATTTGTCCTTTATACTATTTTCATCTTTAGTTTGATAATATCCCTCGGCACTTAAAAAGGTAGCCTTCGCTTCTTTGGAAAAGTTGAGGACATTTTCCAGATAGGCTCGTAGATGATAGTACCCCGTGCCTGCCGATATGTTGGTCTGATTTAAATATACGTCACACTGGTTGAATATGGAGTGCAGAAAGTTTGTTTCAGGGTATACAGCATATTTGTCATCGCAGACCGTTCTATCAGAATGGGCTATACGTAGCTTAGCGTACATGTGCACACAGCTTGGATCAAAAAAGTAAGGGCCTGAGCTGGGTATCACGAATTCTATAGGTGCACTCGGGGAACTATTTGTGTTTAAAGGGTTAATTGTAATAAAGTCACTGTGCTCAATAGAAACTTGGGTTGGAGGCAGCTCAAAAGGGACAGCTCCGATTTACAGCATTGTGAACTACATGGGTGGATGAAGCGTGCCATGGCGAAATAGTGACTCCTCTCTCGACAAGTGGTAAACAAACTATGATTCATGAGATCAATGTCCTTAGCTTATATCAGTCAAAAAAGTGGTCAACCATAGGTTTCATTCGCTTACAGCACTTCTTTTTGATAGCCTTTAACGTTTAATACCACGTGACCCCTTCTTCTTCCGGGGAGCCCTCTTCTTCCCGCCACCACGCATTTTTCTCTTTGCATCTTTGATGATTTCGTCCCGTGTACGCTTTAAATGTTTTTTTAGAGCTTCTTTAGGTTTAGCCCCGGCCAATATGTCTTCTGCAGTGTTAAGGCCTGATTGTAGCGCTTTCTTCCAAGGTATCTGGCACCCCTCTTCAGCAAAGGAACAGCCGTACGTAGTATGGATGAAAAAATGGACCCAAGTCCACTACCGCGCTGGTATCGCACCCCTCGATAGACGGTGAAAGGCTTTCTATCCATTATAACTCAGTGCGTCGAAAGTGTAGCTTCACTGTTAAGCTCCCGTTACCGAATGGGAAGTTTTCACCCTCAATCGTTCTTATATATATTGAGATATTGGTTATTAAATTAGTTGCGACATTCACATAATGGGGTCTGTCATATGTAATACTCAAACTCCTTCCTCTATGTTTGGGGATGTGAGCAATGCGCCGCAGGCGTGCCTGGGTATCCCCAACAAACTGGTGGTCCACTATATTACTGTAAATATAGCACATGTCTGGGGACCTTTCAGCCAATTTCTCCATCTTCAATTGATACATTAATCTGGACAAGTTATACTGTGTCTCGTGAAATGTGTCTCTTTGGAAGGCTGCGCTATATCGGCCGTTGGTTAGAATTTTGAACTTTCTATGTTCTTTAATACGTCTGTTAGTCTTTGATTTTAGGATTAGTGTATGTGCAAGGTTGTTTACGATTTCATATACTAAATCATTCGTAAGGTTTGAGTTTCTTAAACTTACGTTTAAGCCTCTCACAACATCCTCGACCGAACCATATTGACCCGGTCCTAGTCTTACTTCTGTACTGTAATACCGTGCAGCCTTAGTCCGAGCGATACGCATAGTCTCATCCATAGCTACCCCAGCTTTTTCACACTCGTCAATGTCTCTAAGAATCGTAAAAACGGTTTCTTTATGTTCAATATTTAAAAAGACGGTGTCCACTGAATTTCACATATCCCCCTCATACGGATCACGACCCAATTCAATGTGCGCGTGGAGCTCTGTTACAAGTTGGCTAGTGTGTTGTTAGGGTGTACAGACAGGGACGAGGAGGACGGGAGTGTGACGTAGAAATGGTTAGGAGCCATGTTGCATACTATTTAAGCTTCATTATTGCATCAGCTTTTAAATAGGTGTTGAAGCTTTCTGGGTACCCTAGCCATTTCACCAGGTACATTTTTCTCTTTCCTGAACCTTTGCTTCCTAAAATTTTCTCAATTTTAAACACATTTTTTTCTAAATTAAACGCAACTTTCTGCAATTCCTCGCGGTAAAAACCTCCTGAGATTTCTTCCCCATTCAAATCTTCAATGTAATACATCATTATTTCACCTTTAGGTCTCACAGCCCTAACTTTAAAAATCTCGCGTGTCCATCCTTGCTCAAAACCCTTTGCGAATTTATTCCCGAACGCGACAGCCTTACATAATCATTGATTTTGAAGCGCGTAGAGTGTGGTGGTGGTGGTGATCCATCTCTTCTCGGGAGCGTACCTCTTTCTAAAACTTCGTTAGGTGTTGTCCCAATCGTGCGATGGTGTGAGCGGTTGTAGGATGATGCCAATGATTCCAGAATGTCTAGAAATCTGTATGTGTTTTTATGTGTAAAATAACGGTGCATGCGTTCCTTTATGGTGCGCTGAACTCTTTCAGCTAAAGAAGCCTTATGTATAGAATTGGTTGTGTAATAGCTGATATTAAACTCTGTCAACATGTTCTGAAAAGCACGGCCTATAAATTCCTTCCCCATATCCGTACAAAAATAGCCAGGAACCCTGTTTTCTTTTAACATTAGCCTTTTGGTGGCTTTAGCAACTGTTTCAGGTGATTTATTTTTCAGAGGAACTAGCCACAGATATCTAGAGAATACGTCTATTATGAATAGAATGTAGCGGTAACCATCGTTATACACAGAATATCTTTGCATGTCTGTTAAATCTGCTTGCCAAATAGAATCAATCGAGGAAGCCGTTGTCTTGGCTGTTTTAAACCTTTTTCTCACAGGCTTATGAAGCGTATAAGCGTCATGCTCCCTCAAAATCTTTCAACATCTTTTTTCCTACTCCGTAAACACTTCTGTACAGTCTATCTACGCCGCCGTAAGAGGATGGGTTAGAAACGTCATAATAGCGTTTAGTTAATACGTTAGCCATTTGCGTATTTTAGAGGCACGTGGGTAGGGTTGGTTTAACCTCTTCTTGCTCCTCTTCAAAGGTGTTACCGCCGGGGGTGACGGCGCCTTCAATTGTGTCACATGCGTTGCATGTTCCAAGTCTTTTAACCTGTTCAGATTTCCTATCAACGTTTTAGGGACATTTATTTGTTGTAGTCTTGCTTTAATATGCTTCCATCCTGATGGTGATGGCCTATCCCACTTTCTCACCAGATCATGGACAATGTCTACGATATTCGATCCCTGTACCTTTGATCCTTCCACAATGAGCTGTATCGGTCCATTGTATGGCTGGATCCTCATTCAATAGATTATAAAGACTTAAGCCTTTACTCATCAATGTATGTGGGAGGGTGCTTTTTAATACATGTTCGATATGTTGGGTGGCTAATCTTTTTGGTTGGTCAGCTGTATCGTCGGGCTCAGATCCTATGTCGCCATGTCCATCGTCCCCCGTGCTGTACCTAATAACCACAGGAATCTCTGTAGGGCTCTTATAATTTTCGTACTCGTGAAGAAATTTCTGCAGAGCTTCTTGGTATAAGATTCTTTTCTCATCAGGTGTTTTTTCACTGTTTAATAGAGCTAGCAATTCGCTTTCCATTCTTTTAAGTCTGCTTTTACGGGGATCTAGATCCGTGTCTGGATTCCTTTGCAGTGAAGCGTACACCTCGTGGGGAATCACTACCACTTTCTTCATTATATTAATCTAGTCAGTAAAGGACCCAAAACTGAAAATAAGATGGGGAGAAATGACCCTCCTGTTTGTACAATAATTCGTTTTTTCTTCGCTACAGTTTGACTTTTACGAGCGAGTGCACGTATTATGTTCTTGTAGCGGCGTAGGCGAGCGCAATTTATAACGTTAAGACAGATTTCACAGATGCATTTTAAAAAGTCGGCGTCGATATTTTTAATAAACATCTGCTGCATTGCCCGGGGCAGTCGATGATAGAATTTTATTAATTCACGGTATTTCTTTAGTCTCTTGTCATTCTGGAATATACACCGTTTCAGGCTCGTTTGGAAATATATTCGTTCGCAGAAACACTCTAAACGTGTTTCGCGGATGAAGGTCGCATAGCAAATATCCGTAACGCGTGCTTGTAGCTTCTTTATAAACTTCGAAAAACTCCTTACGCTGATTCGGGAACATTTGATTGGCTAATACCCCAATTTGTGATACATCTCTACGTTGCGCGAATAAGACTAGATATTGCGTATTTAACGACACATCGCGCATTTATCTATTTTTGAAAAATAGATTCTGATTGATGAAGAACACGCTTATGTTAAGATGGTGGGAATACTGCAAATGTCTCGGCAAACGTTTTATTCATCTCCAACATGAGATCGTCAATTACAATGATTGTATGTTCATTTCCCTTTAACGAATTAACGTCATATACGCCTTTGTGGAACAAAATATCATCTTGGTACTCGTTGAACACTGATTGATACGTCGAATAGCACCATAAACTTTATGCACAAATTTCGAGAACATCTCCATTTTCTTTAATGATTTTAACCATAAACACAGTTTTACCACATCCTGTAGGTCCAGATATAATACATGTGGATGGGCTCGTGAATCTGAATTTTTCTACAGAGTCCATTTCTAACACGTCACACTCCTAAGTGGGTCATTTACAAATATTACAAATTTTGAGTGCTGTTCCTTATATTTTGCTTTCTTCTCCCACAGAACCGTGAATGACGATGAGGTAGAGCACCCCATCATTGACATTACGGATGACCTCGACGACAGTGTAGTTGTGATCTCCTCCCCTGCCAACGAACCCTCACCAGCGATACCGGTAGCACGTCCAAAGCGGAGGTGTGAGAACCCCACGTCAGTTATAAAGCGCCCGAAATACGCGCCTGTTGCAGCGGTAATAGATCCCCAACCCTCAACCTCTTACGCAACAAGCCCCCCAGCAGCACCTCCCGCTAATATATCCCCTTATTCATCCGCCGCCCCCGTTCTGTTAAGTCTACAATAATAGATCCCCAACCCTCAACCTCCTACGCAACAGGCCCCCCCATCAGCACCTTCCGCTAATATATCCACTAATTCATCCGCCGCCCCCCCTTCTGTTGAGGATGCTATAACGCTCGAATTGGTGCGATCCGCAGCCCCCACCCCAGCCTTGACTAGAAATCGGTATAGAGTCAGGGTCGACCCTAGAGCCATGTATAGCAATGGAATTGAGCGCGGGCGACGCCGGGTTGTACAGTGTATTATAGAGTTTGCTCTTCAGAATCGCGACGACCGTGAAGTCAGGACGAGTCTGTCCTTTGGATTCGGGTCAGATGACGGTGATGTAGACGATTATTGGGTGATAGTGCCATTTAAACGTTTGGCGGCTGAAGATGTAGAATATATATTAGGACGTATAATGCAAGCCGCCCAAAGTAGTATAGCCTTCAATATGGACAACTTCACGGTAAATATTGACCGTGTATTCCGTGTTGCGGGTCATAGTGCCATACCGTATACTCTTAACTTCAATTCTCCGACTATTTACCGAAAGCATATAAACGTCGATCGTGGTTGCGGCTTTATAGCAGTACTCTTAGCACGTATGTTTACTGTACAAAATACACGGACTCAAAAAATTTGGCTGCCTACGGTCGTGGAGCGTGCCCGTAAACTAGCTGTAGACTGTGAACTTGAATTTGACTGTAATATGGGTCCTGAAGAGCTGAGAAGGGTAGAACAGGAAATGAATGTCCGCATAGTTGTATTTGGGTTGGATGATCGTCGTAGGACTGTGTATGTTTTTAAAAGCTGTGTGAGAGATCGTACAAGACCCCTACTTATTTTAGGATTGTCAAGGACAACGTATCTCCCATCCGTAATATAAGGTGGCTTTACGCGAGTTATGACAAAAGTCGAAAATATGGGAGACATCATGATTTGTGTAAGGGTGCCTCGAGTTTGCGGATGATATAGTGAGACATTGTAAAGAATGTTACATGGTATGTGAGCAGTGTAAAAGCACCAAATGTGAAAGCCGTGTAGTTGAAGCTGAGAAGAGAGACTGTGATGTGTGTAGACGCACATTTTTCAATAATAGCTGTTTTGATTTCCATAAATCAATTGGCACGTGCAGGAAAATGAGAATCTCTGAATGTGGTGTGTTCACACAATGGATAATTGGGGAAAATTTAAGCACAAGTGTGACGTAATTCACTGTCCTACATGCCAGGAGGAATATAAGGCGGATGGAGTAAAGCATGTATGTTATATGAAAGATGTAAGCCTAAAAATAACCCTTGTACAAAGGTGGGCAGGACCGAGTTCCAAAAGGACCGAACTCCAGGAACTCGGTCCTTTTTAAGGACCGTGAGCGGGAAAGTCGGTCCTTTTCTCAGTGAGGACCGAAATGAGGAGCGACGGTCCATTTTTAAGCAATTCCGGACGATCCGGTCCGGACGGTCTTTTTTAGTGATTTTAGTGTGTTTAGTGATTATTTGAAGTTCTAAAGAATGGATCGTTTCCTCCAGAACACCAGCAGCAGCGAGGGTGAGAATGACCAGGACAATGACGACTTCTTTGAGGCTCTCTACGAGGGCGGGGAGAAGACGAAGGAGACGGGGACCAAGTTGGTGGAGACATTTCTCAGCGAGAGGCTGTGAAACCCTTCATCTTCAACAAGGACTCGTTCCCCGCCCGGCGTTGAAGGACTTGTTCATCAAGTTTAACACGCCTATCCCATCCAGTGCCGCCGTGGAGGGCTCTTCTCTTTGGGGAAGGACGTCCTCAAGCCGAAAAGGTCAGGGCTCAGTGACAGCCATTTTGAAATGCTAGTCTTCTTGAAGGGAAACTCAAGCATTTAACTTAACTTTTTTCATCATTTATGTATTGTATTAATTATAATTTACGTTAATAAAATTAAAGATTTCCGGTGTCTTTAATTTCATTTTTATTTTTAATCAAATTTTTCACTTATATTATATATAAGGACCGAGGACCGAGTCGTTCCTAGGTCCTATCTTCAGAAAGGACCGGACCGGGACCGTCGGTCCTTTTTGAGGCCCGGGTGCCCACCTTTGCCCTTGTATAACTATACTACGATATAGAAACATATACGAACGCTGAAACCAAAGAGGTAATTCCACATTTACTTGTGAGCCAACCATCTGTGATGAGTGTATGGGTATCGAATGTGACGAGTGCCCCAAATGTGGTAAACGGACAAACGTTTTTAAAACGAATGTCCGCGATAGTCCGTGAAACTATTTGTGTCCTATATTGTCAGTTAGCCCACAAGTTAAAAAAAATGACTGTATATTCTCGCCCATAACGGGGCAAAGTTTGACACGCAGTTCCTTATAAGGAGTTGCTTGAACACGAATCCTCTGAGATATTTACAGGTGATCCATTGAAAAGAGGCAAACAAATTAATACCGATGCAAATACGAGGCAATGTACAATTTAAAGACACTTTATTATTCACACCTTGTAAATTAGCAAAGCTACCCAAGGTGATGGGAGTAGCAGCTGAAGTTCCAAAGGATACTTCCCTTACACTTTCCTCACCAGCGAGACTTTAAACTACGTAGGCCCACCACCACCCAAACATTATTTTGACTGTATGGATGAACGTGAAGACTTTGATCGATACTACAACAGTTTTAATGAAAGTAACCCTTATAATATAGCTGATGAATGTGAGCGTTATTGCGTGAATGATGTGCGCGTGCTTAGAGTATGTTTCCAGGCCTTTAGAAGGATGTACATAGCCCGTTTCAAATGCGATCCGCTGCAAGTCGCAACCACCATCGCATCATTATGTTTTACGGTGTTCAAGAATAACTTCATGCCTAAAGACACCTTAGCCATTATTCACCGAAACAACCCCGCAGTTACGGACACAAGGCTATTTACTGGCTCATACACCTACAGCAACAGACAGGTGTATACATAAAGCACGCCCGCAACACGGGTGAAGTACCCATTAAGATTAATGGACGTGTTTTTTGGGTTGATGGGTTAAGTGAAAACCGTGTCACTGGTGTGAAGACTGTGTACTCCTTTAACGGATGCTGGTGGCATGGATGCCCCCGTCCTGAGTGCGGAATCGCCGGAGATATCCACGGTAGATCTCCTGCCGACTGTCTTGCATGGACCCGCACCCGCGATCAACTTATAGGATCACAGTTCACTCACAAAGTCTTGTGGGAGCATGAATATGATGCACGGATGGAGACAGACGAGGTGTACCGTGAGGAAATAAACACGATCAAGCGTTCAATGGTGCTGGATCCTCTCAAATGTGGTGATAGCTTGTTTGGAGGACGTACAAATCCATTCAGACTATACTTTCCACCTACGGAGGGCGTGAAGCTCCATTACTACGATTTCTGTTCTTTATACCCATACGTGATGAAGAACAATCCGTACCCCGTGGGCGCTCCTGAGAAACTGGTGGGACCTAACCTGCCCTCCATCAATGAATTTTCAAGAAATTTGAATGATCGTTACTTTGGGCTCTCTTTCGTAGACGTACTCCCCCCACGCAATTTATGGATGCCAATCTTACCTGTCGTTATCGACGACAAGCTCATGTTTCCCCTGTGCGTGAAGTGCGCGGAAGAGGATAACGGCGATTGTAACCATATACCCCACCAGCGTAAGATCAGAGGCGTATATACAAGTCCTGAGCTGGCCCTAGCCGTACGCCATGGTTATAGAATACTGAAGATACATGAGGTGTGGAGGTTTCAGAAGCTACCCAACCTTTTCACACCATATATAAACGCCTTTTTGAAGGATAAGGTTGAGGCATCAGGGTATCCGCGAGGAGTTGATACCGAAGATGAAAAGTCTGCCTATATTCAACGTTACCGCGACCGCGAAGGTATACAACTTGATCGTGTCCAAATTGCAAAGAATCCTGGCAAGCGCTTTAGTGCAAAGTTGTGTCTAAACAGTCTATGGGGAAAATTTGCGCAGAATACCGGCAAAGGGAACATTCATTTGGCACAAAGTTATAGTGATGTCTGGGATTATGCCAATGCTCCCGATAAAGAGGTCATGGAGATCGTGAATGTAGGTAATACTTACATAATAAAGTACAACAACACTGAATTGGCCACAGATACCTCAAGGGTTACAAACATACCTGTGGCCAGCTTCACAACAGCCTACGCCCGTATAAAACTTTGGGGTCTATTGCATTCTCTTGGGCGGAGAGTATTGTATGCCGATACAGATAGCGTGATATTCACAGAGAGGGAGGGTGAATACATGCCCGCTATTGGGGAGTTCCTCGGCGAGCTCACTGATGAGATCAAGGATGAGTATGGGGACAACGCATACGCCGACTCTTTTGTCTCAACAGGACCTAAAACTTATGGGGTACGGGTCAGGGTGGGGGAGGAATGAAATATATCGTGAAGGCAAAGGGTATTACGCTCAACCATGCGAATCGGCGGGTTGTTAACTTTGAATCGTTGAAGGATCTAGTGTGTTTGGACGATGATGAGGGCGAACGACCTCCCCAACTAATTGTAGGCACCCACAATTTTCGGGCGCAGAAGCTGGGGGGCGTGAAGGAACTTAGGGGTACGAAGGTGTGCCGTAACACCTATAGGAAACGTTACCAGTTACCTGGTACCTATGATACCGTACCCTTTGGATACCATAACGTTTGATGCTTCTATTGTTAACTGACACGTATTTGTCTTGTATATAATCGTATCTATTGATTTATTACACGTATTTGTAAATATATATATAACTTGAATATCTCGTTTATTAAATCGTATTTGTAAATATATATAACTTGAATATCTCGTTTATTAAATAAATCATGTTTCAATTAGCGTTTCACTTTCTCCTTTGTGTGTGTGTGTGTGTGTGTGTGTGTGTGTGTGTGTGTGCGCAGGTGAAAGTTCTAAGCTCCGCCCACTGTAAGACCGTGAGTCATGCTACTATCTGGGATCCCTGCGTGGTCAGTCGACTGCAGTAAGCCCGAGAGATCAGACGTGTATTCAGCAGAACAGTGTATTCAAATGGCTACCTTTAATATTGCTTGTACAACGTTTATGAAATGGTATTCAGCAAAGTGCCAGGATGTGGTGGATACCGAAAAACTTCCTATTCCCCCTCCTATGCCTCTTTTAAAACCACATTGGATTGTGCGAAGTTGCAAGATGTACAAATACTCTACGGATGTTCTGGTGAGACCGTTGAAGGCTTTCGTTGCACAGACGATGTGCTGAAGTATGCTGCAGAGCTAAACTTTATAAAGTCTCACATATACCGTGAAGTAAAAGAAACAACGCGTGCAGAAGAGAAGCAGCAGGTATGGATAATGAGTCTTGCGGATGGGTGGTGTGACAAGCGGTATTACGTCATGCTACACCATGTCGATTACTCATACCCTACGACTGAAAATGTGAATCTCGTGATCATGGACAATCTTAAGTATTTTTATCACTATATTAATATATCATGATGAGGTTCGTAGTGAGGTTGTGGCTAGTGCCCTGCGTGAGTTTTTAACAGACTTTAGAGACGAGTATCGTTTGATGGGCAGAAAGGAAAAATATGAGCATATGTTCCTCTCAAATAGTGCGCCGGAGTGTGAAGATGTTTAGTAAAACATAAAATGTGCCTAGTTCGTTTATCCTGAGGTAAACTGTCTGGTGCGTAGTCTGGTAGTGATGAAATTAATTCTTGTACCGGAAAAACACCTAATATGTACAACAATTCGGTGCGACTCGCGGATCATACGAACAACCCATTCACGTATCATCGAGTCAGCCGCCCGTCGAACCGTTCCTGCCTACCTGCGTGCCTCACACGGCTCATAGTTATCTCAGAGCTTGAACCGAGTGGACGTGCGCTCCTCGAATACGATGGAACTTCCTTTGAGCAGCATTCTCAACGCCTCGTACGATGTGTCCGTGACGAAATCGTTGCGCGTGTTCAGGCGTAAATCCGGTACCGTTAGCTATGTACTGGAAACGGAATGTAGACAAACAAACAAACGGGTTTATTTAAGTGTCGAGGAGATGAATAGAATCTTCGTGATAGTTGAGAAGTGGAGTGAAGATCGTTATAAAATACCTGCTAACGTAGGTACAAGAAGAGAGCAGATTAGTGACGCACCCTCATACGCCGTTGTATGTACGTTGTGTATAAATAACGATCGGCCGTGCATTGATATACGGCTGATGTGGAAGAATGCTTCTGATAATAACGCTCTTGTTCCTACGCGAAACCGTTTCATCCTCGACAGAATGTTTGAAATCGTCGGATTCCGCAAGCTGAAACCTATATTAGACGCGCGTGTTACGGATATGCTTTATTTTGATACAGTACTTGAATACGCATACACCGCTCTGCTCGATGGGTTTACCGAGTGTAGGGCTGGTGAGAATGGTCTAGTGCTGGACGTTTATTTAAAAAGTTTAGACTCTTTGAAATACCATGAACTTTGGTACAAAGCAATTGATCGGTACAAGGCTGAGCTCACCTACACCGTTCACCCTGAAGAACTATTTCTTTATATAACGCGCAGTTGTCGTAACGATTTAGAAGATTATTTCAATTGCCGCTATGTTGAGTGAGTTCACGATTGAAAAGCTCGAGTCGGTAGAAATAAACCCTCGATTGGAAAAGCGTGTTTATAAACTTGTGTTTAATAATGTAGCTAACGATGAACTCTTTGTGCGTGCTTTTGATTGTATTCTAGACGTATTTAAAGATGACTTACCAACCGGTTGTAAAGTGGGAACAAAAATAGTACTGAACGATATGAAAGCCCTTCATATCGAATACAGGTTTCCCTATACTTTAAGCGGTGAAATATTATTAAGCCGCATATACTGCGTAATGCAGAGCAATAATGATGTAATTGTAAACTCGATTAAGCGAGTTTAGTATTTTGAAAAAAAGTGAAATGTATTTATATATTTTGCGTGATATTTCTCCTGTACTGTTATGATTATATGCATATTTCTATTATTATTGAAATGTATTTATATTTTGCGTGATTTCCCTGTACTGTTATGATTATATGCATATTTCTATTATTATTGAAATGTATATTTATTTCTATTTGAAATGTATATTTATTTTATATATATCTCCATAATTGTGTGTATATATTTCCTGTACTGTTATGATTATATGCATATTCCTCAATTATTATTGAAATGTATATTTATTTTCTATATATTTATAATAAACAGAATGATGCAATGTTGTTTACTTAATTATATCATGTTACGCCTTCTAAACCTACTACCGGTATTCTAAACCAACTTTTAAGAAATATAATAATGTATACAATGGTATCGCTAAAAAGTGGTATCTGGCAACTCAAGCCATATACGCCTTCTAAGCCAACTGGCTGATTAGGAGTCTATAATAGTGTATACAATGGTATCGCTAAAAAGTGGTATCTGGCAACTCAAGCCATTTACGCCTTCTAAGCCAACTGGCTGATTAGGAGTCTATAATAGTGTATACAATGGTATCGCTAAAAAGTGGTATCTGGCAACTCAAGCCATTTACGCCTTCTAAGCCAACTGGCTGATTAGGAGCCTATAAAACAACGCCTACTCGGCTGAAGTCTTAATATGCACTTGGCTCCTGCCAGGTGAACACCTCTCCTCCTTTCTCTCCTCCTTTCTCTCCTTTCTGGCCCTTTGGGGGGAATAACTTGGGGGAGAACTCCGCCCCAAAGTTGCATGCCCCTTGCAACCCCGGTTGGCAACAAAGGGCCCTTTGGGGTAATTTTTTTCTTTTTGTAATTTTTTTAAATTTTTGTTTAATTTTTTTTCCAACACCCCCACCCCCCTTTGCAACATTACGTAATCACTTGCAACATTCTTGCACTCTCCCCTTTTGCGGCTATACTACTGAAGGCTCTCTTTATTCTTTGCATTATAACCTTTAACACTGCAAGAACAGAAGTAGCAGTCGTCGGTATGGTTTCTAGGCTCGCGCCATACCATAGGGATCCCAAATGGCAAACTTTTCTTTTTACCTTTGCTCCAATTCCTTAGTGCCGCAACACACGTAAGACAAACTTTGTGTGGAGCCCAACTTTTGTCTTGATCTCCTAATTTAATTCCAAAATAAGCATAAGCTCTCATAATGAAGGTCGTTACATTTGTCCTTTGTTTTACAACATACCGACCACAAATATAACAAAATATGTCTGGACTATGGGTACATCCTCTAGAAGCCATTATTAAAATTTTAAAGACGTAATGTTAGAATTATCTATCTGAAAAATATGAAAAAACGAAATTAATTAAAGATAAAAAAGGTAAAAAATTACAAAACGCCCCAAAATTGTTTTGCTAATAACTTTAAAACTGTGGGTGATAGAAAAAACTGGTAGCATTTTGGAATTCAGCGCAGCGAACTGCTTCAGAACCACAACTCAAAATAAAGAAATCGATTTTCATGCAGACCGGTGTAATTTACCTACAACCGAAGTGAGAGTAATGGGACGATAGTTGTCTGGACTTTCGTGATCCCTTTTCTTAAAGATAGGGGTCACATTGGCTTCCCTCCAGTCACCTGGCCCGTCTCCAACGATTTGTTGAAGACTTTAGCCAGGTGGGGAGCCACCTGGTCGCGCACCTCCCGCAACACTCTCGGGAGGAACTGGTCTGGCCCAGGAGCCTTAAACGCGCTCAGTTTGTCTCTTCTATCGGCAACGACTGTCGCGGTACACCGAACACTATCCAGGCCAGCACCTTCGTGCCTGACGCCTGGCCCGGGGATGACGCGGGTGTCCTCCCTGGTGAACACTCCCGCAAAGTACTCTTTCAGCACATTAGCCATGTCCGCGTCGGAGGTCCGCAGTACTCTTCTGGGGTCCTTTAACTGCTTTAGCATGCTTCTAATGGGCTTTCTACTATTAACATAACTGAAGAACTCCTTAGGGTTCCCCTTGCAGAGGCTTGCCACCCGGAGAACTTTGTTACGTTTCGCTAGCCTAACCTTCGCCTTCACTTCCCTGCACTGACGGACATACGCCTCAGTGTTTTCATGGGAACGATTGGCCTTCGCCCTCCTATACTCAGCTTTCCTATTTCGGATAGCCGAAGCGATGTCACGAATGAACCACTTAGGCTGCGTTGAAGCAGGGGTGACCGGTTTTGAGGGTATGGCAACAGACTGCAGCACCATAAACTAGTCCCGGAATGCACTCCACACTTCCTCAACATCGCCACGAACCTCTAACCCCATCTCACCTATTCTATCCCGGAGGCCAACAAAGTCCGCTCGCCGTAGATCGAGCTTACTGCCTCTAGAGTCACTACGCTTCACCCGAGGGACGCACACACAGAACCTAATCAGACCGTGATCACTCCCGCCCAACGATTCGTCAATAGCGAGGCCAGTGACGAGGTTGTCTTCGGTCGTGAATACTAAGTCTAGAACACTTTCGCCTCGTGTAGGCCCATTGACCCACTGAGCGAGGATGTTCTCATCAGCAAAGTCAACTAGCCTCCTCCCTTCGGCATCAGTAGTCCTGTCTTCCCACTTAATGCCGCGACAGTTCAAGTCTCCTAAAACTACACATACCCTCTCCCCTAGCAGGCTACGGAGTTCGGTGTACAGGACTGTATCCTCCTCGAAGAGGAGATGCGGAGGTCTGTAAACCAAGATTAACCTATAGTTCGTCCCTCCCGCGTTCAGATCGACGCAAGCAGCTCCCGTTCTGATCGGAACTGGCAGTCAACCTGACTCAACGTGTCCCTCACGTATATTAGTACCCCTTCCCACGGGTGCGGTCTTTGTGAAACATTCTGTACCCTGGAATCTCGAACTCCCCAACGTAGTCTCTACCATCAGCATGAATCCAGGACTCGGTGATAGCAACGATATCCTGGTATTCTGATGCTAAGAGCGCCCGCAGCTCGCAAAACTTTTTCCTAATCGATCTAGCATTAAAAAGCACTGCACGGAGGGAGCCTTCCCTATTCTGACCCCCCCCCTAGCACGACCCTTTCCCCGAACAGCCAGGGCTGTCGAGAGTTGAAGAGCCCCTCACCATCGAGGGGGCAACTTCCGCAGGAGGCTGAGCCCCCTCCAACGGGGAGGGAGGGTCACCCACCTGTACATGAACGCACCATTCAGTTGAAGGTACGTCCGCTACCAGGTCAACATCATCTCTCCCCGGTGGGGGCCCATCACCAATCCCCGGGCTTGACCTCACCATACGGTATAGGTGCCGGTCAAGCAGCGTGCCTAGCACACCTTTACCCTTGACATTGAGGTGGACACCATCCCTCTGATACTGGTCCCACCTACCCGGAAACGCGTCGAACGGGTCAACAAACCTCACGCCCAGTGGGACGCACAAATCTTGCACCGTCTCTTTGATGCCAATGGCCTTACTGAGCGCGTGGTCACTGGCATTCATCCGCGGTAAAATACCCATCAACATTCCCCTGTCTGTCTTAAGTTTTAAATAATCCGCAAGAGACATGATCTCGGTGATGATCCCTTCCGTTGAACCTACCTTACCGCCTTTGAGGAACAGGTCGTTGCCACCAGCGTGGACAACGATCGCAGTCCTCCCACTAGCCACGCGAAGCTTCTCCAATTCCTTCCTTAAATGCGCCGTTCTACGACCGGGTAAGCACCATACCTTCCTACTGTCTCGGTTTGCAGAAGCAAAGTACTTCTCCTGGCCCCTGATCTGCGAGTCCCCAATTAAAACGGTGTCTTCCTCCTTCGCGCACAGAGCGAGAGAGAGAGAGAGATTTGTACATATATAGGCTCACCTTTACTTTCGATGGCTTCGGCCCGAATTGTTCATTCTGGCGAAGGCCAAACTTTTCACCCCGCCCTAGACCTACGGTTTAACGGCGATATATATATAATTTATAAGAGAGAGAACGCGAAAGAGGGATCCCTGCTAGGGCACCCTGGCAACCCATTTATCTACTGGCAACCCATTTATCTACCAATCATGGAAGGATGTTTACACTCCACCTTAGACCTACAGTTTAACACGGATCATTAGGACACCCTGGTTTCTCATTTATCTACCAACCGTGGAAGGACGCGCCGCCACCGGGTCTCGAACCCGGGGCATATATTCGCGCATGCAGTTGTGTGTGTGTGTGTGTGTGTTGTACTTTATGGGCGTATAGGCGGGTGTGTACGTGCCCAAACGAAGTATACACTGTGCCAACTGGCTGATAATGCCTGGCGGCACTGGCTGATTAGGGGCCTATAAGACAGCGGGCGCTCGGCTGAAGTCTTAATATGCGCTTGGCTCCTGCCAAGTGACCACCTCCCTTCCTCTCTCTCCTTCTCCTCTCTCTCTCTTGGGGAATAACTCCGCCTCCAAGTTGCATAACCCCTTGTTGCTCTTGCTACAACCCCCTCCCCCTTTGGGGGGTGCCTTACAACAAGGGGGTGGGGGCTGGCACTCTTGCAACATTGATCAACATTTGCAATTGCATTGCACTCTCTCCTTTTGCGCCCACACTACTATACCTTCCCAGTGCAACAATGTCAGTTGTAAAGGGTACATAATTACATCAAAGGATTTTTTGTTTATATGTTTAATTTTTTCATTACTTGGACGTTGCCATTTTCCAAAGCATTTTCGGTCATATTTCGGTTAAATGTGATTTATTTCAATAAATTATAATTTCAGTTTATCTTTCACTACCTTTCAAGAAATTAATTCATGTATCTCATGTAGAATAGATTCAAAGGGGATGCGGTACCCCTAAATATAAAACTATTGAGCTTATATTTTAAACAATGAATAAGACCACTAACTGAAATGTAATTATGATATGGCCCATTAAGAAATATATATAATTCGATTTTTCAGCACCACCCTATATATATATATATATATATATATATATATATATATATATATATATAACATAAAGAACGACGCTTGTATAGGAGAATATTCCGCTCAAGATGAGGAGGGAGAACGAAACAAATGAAAAAATGAGGTAACCACCCGGGAATCGAACCCGGGATCTTCCGATTGCCGGTCAGATATGATAACCATTACACCATGGCCTCACTAGATCAAATGCCGTAATTCTCCTACATACGCGCAGAAACCAATGCCCGAATGGGGCACCTCCCGCATGCCGTACATTATATACATTTTAACTGCAAACACGCAGTATAATTAACGTAAAGAACACGCTTGTATAGGAGAATATGCCGCGCAAGATGAGGAGGGAGAACGAAACAAATGAAAAAATGAGGTAACCACCCGGGAATTATACTGCGTGTTTGCAGTTAAAATGTATATACTGTATATATATATATATATATATATATATATATATATATATATATATATATATATATATATATATATATATATATATATATATTAAGGTGGAGTGAAAATGGACCAAAATATTTTTTTTCAAATATCGAATTGGAATACCTGCAAAAGTTGTCAACGGGCTACTGTCAATATTCACTCAAAATTTGATGTCCCTTGAATTAATTCTTCAGGGTCCCTAGCGAGGGCAAAATATCGCTTCCTAATTTGAACATTTCTGGCTGCATTCCGCTACTTTATGTATTATATATATATATATATATATATATATATATATATATATATATATAATAAACAAAGTATACAGAACTCACCATGTGGAGGTAGCTGCACATCGAGTTCCAGCCTAGCCCATCCCAACCACCAACCTTATTATGGACTTTTGTCTACGTCTTATTCCTTTTCCTGCTTATCGAACTATGTTGTGATTTAGTATTGAAAAATGGCATTATGTTTCTTGATTCCAATCTCACTGAAATGAATCCATCCTTCGTTCTTTTCCACAAACTGCAGCTGCTGCTTCTGTTACTAGCTTACTACATCTTTCTACGGCCTCTGTGTGACGGCATCCCAAGTATGCCTCCAAAATCTGACTGTTTGGAAGCGAGCTCTCTCAATTCCTTCTCTGTTAATTGCTGCAAAAGCGGAGGACTTAATCGCCCTTCTTCTTTCCAGTTAATAAAATCAATGCATCTTTTGCACCAAAGTTCAGCCTTGTTGTATTGTAAACTTTCGGATTTCCTTTTGTGTTTTGCTTCTTGCAAGCATAATTCTTCGAACTGCCAGCTCTTGATGTGGTCCTGATCATCGGTGATCATGGAGAGCATGGGGTGAGCAAAATAAGCGTTGCGTTGTATTGAAGAATCCACAACTTTTCTCAGCTCAAGTGGAAAGTATCTTGATCTTGAAATGGTTTCCCAGACATGTCTTCCTCCTTCTGTGCATGAAGATTTTGACTTAATGGTAAACCACATTGGAGCATAAACTTTCATTACAAATGTTGCTAATGCACGAAGGTTCTCTGATGGTTTATCTTTAGCAATGTATAAGCGTAGAATTCGATTTGCTGTAGTTATCCACCTTGCATGAAATAAAGTTCCTGGATTTTTTGCAGACAAATCCTGAGAACATTTACCTGAGCACACATCTTTACAGATTTCAAGCAAATACTTCTGGTCGGTACTTAAGTCTTCATTTGCTATGTATGGTATATCAGCTTCAATTTTATCAAACCCTACAACTGGAAGTTGTTCACAATTTTTCAGTGCTTTGCCAATTGTTCCAATTGACATTTTAGCCACTACAAAGGTCTACCTAATGCCAATTCTAAGAGGCTAATAATTCCATTATGCCTTCCTGTGTTTACAGGAGTTCCATCACATCCAATAGCCACCAGTTCATCAATGTTTTGAACATTTTCTGATAAAAACTGAATTAACGAATCTTTAATACCATGAGCAATACCAGAGACAGGTGCAATATGACCAACATAGCAAGACCCTGGTTCTCTTACCAAGGTTGTGTTCTTCAATGACCGCCTTGTAATAATATTTTTTGGCTTGCTTGATATGACATTTAGTTTTATCTTTTCTTCCATCAAAATATAGAGCTTTTAAGTGTTCCTCATTATCTTCTTGTTGCATTTTACGCCGTATTTTCGTCCTTTCTCTTCTAATTTTACTCTTGTCAATTACGAGGGAGGTATCCTCATTTCCTATTAGATCAACATCTTGCAGGGCAGCAGATGCCAAAGATGCACCTGCCCGGTCAGATATGCCGCATCTATCACAAACTTTGCAACATTTCCTAAATTAACTCATTTGTTGATGCGAGTTAGACGGTCTAGCATCATCAACAGCTCTTGTTTGGGTCGGTTTTGATTCTTTCCCTGAGCAAGCTGAAATGTCACCCTCCGAATCAGAAGAATCAAGGCCTAGGCCTACAGCATCATCATTAGTTGAAATGCTTTTGCTCATTCGAGAAAGTTCCACTTCTTTTCGTTTCATATTCTTTTTAAGTTTTTCAGTTGTTATTTTATCTATGTTCCCAATTGCCATTTTTCTATCTCCTCTTTGATCAGTGAGAAATTTTTGCTCAATGCGAGGAACCTTTTTAGTTTTATCACAGTGACATGAATCAAACTCACATTTGCAGCTAGCAATATCAAATAAATTTTTAGCTTTTTCTCTCAACAACTGCAATTTGTTTTAATAATTTGGGTTTCCTTTTCTTCCTTTTTATGGCTTTATCAACACCATATATTTATTATGCTAGGAGCGAATAAGCTGCAAAACTCTTTTGTGAGAAACTGTTGGAGTTGAGGCCTTTACCCAAATATTTTCAATATCTGAAGCGACTCTTTCTGATCCGTCAGAGACTGCAGGATCTTTGTTATTATTAATTAACTTTATGTCAGCTCTTACCCATAAATAATGTCTAAACATTTCTTCATAGGTTGGAAGCCTATTGCTATTTAGTTCTTTGGCAGGGCCAAAAACTGGGCATATACTACACTGCCTTGTCTTTACTTTTTTATCCATTTTAATATTTCTGAAAAAATAGAATTAATGTAATTAAATCAGAGAATTACAAGAAATAAATATTTATGCATGCAAAAACGGTTAAGTAGTTATACTAATAGGCTAAGCTCAACTGTAACACATCTCGTCACTGCATGTACTTTAGGAAGACTGAGTGACTGAGCCTCAAAATGTGACGGTTTTTCAAGGTCATTGGGGAGCCTCTTACTGAAACAGCAGCTAGTTCAAATTTGGTGGACATTTAAGTTAGCGTAATTTACAACTTTTCGTAGGTATTCCAAATTGATATTCTAAAATTCATATTTTCGCTCCACCCTAATATATATATATATATATATATATATATATATATATATATATATATATATATATATACACACACTTAGGTACCTAAAGTAAGTATATTTGTATATATATATATATATATATACTGTGTGTATATATTATGCGCCTTCGGTGGTGTAGTGGTTAGCCTTGTTGACTACGAATCCATCGGCCCCGGCATTGAGATCCGGTGACGGCAGCCGGCGCGCAGCAAAACCCAGCTGTTTATCCTTCCACATAATAAAGAAAGTGGTTGGTAGATAAATGGGTACCCTGGGTAGCCTAGTGGTTAAGAGGCTGGACTGCTGATGGGGCGTAGTTCCGATTCCACGTTAAACTGTAGGTCTAAGGTGGAGGGAAAAGCTTGACATTCGTCAGAATGAACAAGTCCGGCTCAAGCAAACCAAAGGTTACCAAAACTATAATAACCGTAGATTGATTTTATACGAAGACTGAAGTAAAATGTGCGACGAAGAAAAGGGTTCGCTCTCGCGTCGCAAGGCAACGTCCAGACTCCAGAATTCATTTCTTACGATCTTACCATTATTGCATCCAGGAAAGTCGTGCATTTTCTGATAAACACCAAGGTAAAACGAGTTTTAGTGGAAAGTGACGTTGTTCTGATTATTATTGCTTTATTATTAAATTTATACTATTTGTAATAATTTCTACTGTTTCACACTGACACTGAATTCTGTTTAACGATATTTGTAATTTGGCCGAGACAAGGAATGCTGGGCATACATACGGACGACATTTCTGACAAAAAGTAAAGTTTTGGAATAACGTCAATTTTAGCTGTTTAACTGATTTATTTAATTAAAACCTGTACAATGACAGAGAGAAAAGCGAACGACTCGTATGTTTTTTACAATTTATCGCAGAGAGCGACACGTAATACTAATTCTAAATAATTTGAATTCAACGAAATTGTATTCTTACTCGTTAAACACTTATACTTACATTTAATATATTTAATTTCGCATAATTAAATCAGTTTACTACAGCATGCTCATTGGAACGTTGCCTTGCGACGCGAGAACGAACCCTCCTCTCCCCTGAACTTTTTATTTTATTCTTCACATCCACTATATACTCGTATATATCAAAAGTAGACGAATTTATATTTGGATTCGAGAAGATTTTGGTTGGTTTTGGATTCGGAATCAGATTCATGGGTCTGATTAATCAACGTGTCCTATAAATTTTACAGAGTCTATAATAATTTAGTATCTAGAAGTGGCAAGAACCTGTTTGAATCGATAAAACATCAAGCTTCCCGATTATCAATTAAATTTACAAATGATCATTGCAAGCTGGAACAGAACGCTCCGGATGGCGCTTTGGACAGATGGACAGTTTTTTGTTTTTGTGCCTCTGTTGAACAGAGTCTGTTCACTTTCTACACGCTCTTCCTTTGGGAGAAAATCAAATCCGTTAAGGCTTGGTATGTTTATTGGGTGTTAACTACATCACGTCTCATCCACAGGTTTTGCAATGTTAGTATGAAAATTGTCAGTTGCCAAAACAATCACCTGATTTGAATGTAGTTCACTCATTAAGTCATTCATGGAAATGAAGCTGAGGAGCAGATTCCAGCTCCCAAAACCCATTAGAGAACTGATTAGAATTTTTAAAAGATGAATGGTCCAAAATACCACACTGCAAAGACGGTTTTGTCAGCTCCTTAAAAATTGTAAAATAGTGCAAAAAATATTGAAAGGTAGAAGTTTTTCATTATTCTGTCCCACCCATATATAAGATCAAATTGTGCCAAAGTTCAAAACCTTAATCAGGTCCACTGTCCTAACGTCTGAGAAATATAAATTACAGTGAAGTAATCACATTGGACGATGGTACCTAGCTACCAGACGATCCCAGGGACATTTCAAGGGATAATTAATCTTTAACTGAGACAGAAATTAAATTTTTGTTACTTGTATAATGATTGTTCTAATGGCATAACTGCAAAATAATCTGACAGTTCGTTAGAAAAGACCTCAGCAACACTGTGGCTAACTAAGTTAGTGTATATGAAAGCGTCATTTCTGGTCATTATTTAATCTGTGATTTTCTCTAGGAGATTCCTAGTAATAATTAGTTAGTCATTTTCAAGGAAAACTTACTAATCTCCGGAGTTTCATGAGCTCACTCATTCTTACCATTTTAATCAAAGATACCTGGTATGATTCAAAGGCATTAGGTCTTTTATAAGTGGTAAAATGTACAATCCTCCACAAACTGTAATGTCTTATCTTGTTCCTTACATTAGGACAAAGTGGAGAGTTAAATTTACCAAAGGTAAATTGATATTATCTCACGAATTTCTGGGAGTATAATTCTTGACTGAAAAGTCAGGTCAGTTTTTCCAGTAGAGATTATAGTGTCAAGAAAACTAATGGTGAAATCAGACATCAAGGATTTCCAGGAAATTAATCACACTTTCCCTGATTATATATATATATATATATATACACAGGGTGTCCCGTAAGTCTGGAACCATAGGACAAAATGATAAAAACGGCAATAAAAACGCCGAAGAGTTTGGGGACTGTTTGTGAAATGAGCGAGGATGGTAGCGGCTGTGTCATTGTCGGTGGATGTCCTCGGAGGTCCACTGCGTGGTTTATCTCCTATAGATCCCGTTTCTCTGAACTTTGCTACAAGTTTGCCGACACAGCTGTGTGTTATCGGCGCGCGGACCGGATGCAATCTGTTAAATTCCTCAGCGACCTCCCTCTGACTCCGATTTCCTACGAGCAGAATTACCTGGATGCGTTCTTCCTTACTTTACTCAAAGACATCATGGGCACTTGCATAAATGGAAAAACATGATTATTTATTTTACCCTATGGTTCCAGACTTATGGGACACCCTGTATATATATATATATATATATATATATATATATATATATATATATATATATATATATATATTGTGTATATATACTGTGTGTATATATATAGTGTTATTATCAACTTTAATGAAAAATTAAAACCTTTTTCTGAAGACATTTTGATGATGTAATTCTACAAATCTACAGAAGTTAAGGCTAACAAAGACCCTAAGATCCACTCTAAGCTTAGCCCGAGAGAAAGAAGAGAGTAGGGCAGTAGTGGCCAACCGCGGCGCATTGCGCCAAAGGTGGCGCATCAAGTACTTTGAAGTGGCGCATCGAGGTCTAGTATGAATTGTGCTAAATTTTCACTTCTAACACTAAATATTAAAAATCAAAGATTTAAGCAGTTAAGATGTAGTTAACTAAAAATTAAGGTAAATATTTTTCACATTATATTTCTATTTAAGGTAAATATTATATTATATTTTTATTTTTACTTACAAGTTATGAGTAATTTTTTCAAAAATTTTTTTTTGGCGCATCCGAATTAAACCTAACCTAAAAATGGCACGCATCAAAAAATGGTTGGCCACCACTGGAGTAGGGGGTTAAAAGAAGAGAATAAGGGGTTAAGTAAGTAGCCAAACCTAGCATTCGTGCGTTAACATTCATTCAGAAAAAGAGAGAGAAAGACTCACCATCATCATCCGCCGGCCACTGCCGACAAGTCGGAAAAATAGTCGAAGGGGTGAAAAGAAGTAAAATAAGAACGCTTACAAACCATGCAAACAGTCTTAACTCAAACACTGTCATACCATGCAAACTACAGACATGCAAATAAAGAGAAGATAAGAAAAGAACAAAAAAAAAGTATGAAGAGTATAACAAAAAGTGGGTTAGTTTACGCTATGAGCTACATCCAAGTTCGTCTTAGTCTATTTTTGTTTTTTTCTATATAATTTTATTGCTGGCATATCACACGCTGGCATTTCACAAGTTGGCATTAATCGTCAACAGACTCAAACCTCGACCACTATCCCCAGAGCTCCTGTTGCTAATTGTTTTATTATTTTAAACGAAGTTAATATTTTTAAAATGCCTATCTAAAAGGTTTTTAAACATATTAATGCTGGTAGAGTTCACGATGGGCACGGGAAGGGGAAGGTTATTCCATTTATCAATTACTTTAAACGTAAAAAAGTTTTTAGCGATGTTAGTAATGAAACGTCTGCCACGTAATTTAAATCCGTTATTACGAGTATTGCTATTATCGAAAATGAACAATTTGTCAAAATTTACGTTATCGATTTATTAACGATTTTGAAAACTTCAATAAGCTCCCCCCTTAATCTCCTAGTCTCGAGTGAATGCAAGTCTAACTCGGTGCTACTGTAGTATGCGGTCTACCTACGATTCGGCGGTCTACCTTTTAATTATAGCTTCTTATCTTGTTTACTAATTGTTTGTTTACATCCCATTGTCAATCGCCCTTGACGATTGGTTAGGTTTAGTCATGATATTTTCGTTAGTTTTAACGAAAATATCATGATTAAACCTAACCAATCGTAGGTAGACCGCATACTACAGTAGTACCTCTAACTCTTTAATACTATCTTCGTAAGACTTGTTGCGTAGTGATGGAATTAGTTTCATGGCGCGTCTCTGAACCCTTTCAAACCTATCAATATCCTCACGCAAATACGGGCACCAAAACTGGACGCATATTCTAAGTGAGGCATGACTTGGGACTTGTAAAGGGGCAATATAATATGCTTCGATTTAAATTCGAAATTACGCGCTATGAAGCCTAATATCCTATTAGCTTTTGCACAAAACTCCAGGCACTGGTTCCTAACTTTTAAATCTTTAGATACGCGTACGCCTAAATCTACTTCCTCGTCAACGCTCGCTAACTGTCGATCATCCATCGTGTACGTGTAATTGTTGTTGCGGGAACCTATATGCAAAACTTTACATTTGTCTACGTTAAATTGCATCTGCCACTTATCCGTCCACTCCATAATCCTATTTACATCGTCTTGGAGCCTATTTCTATCGTCCACGTTAAGAACTTTACCGCCTATTTTAGTATCGTCCGCAAATTTTGACACGTTACTGATGAAGCCTACATCTATGTCGTTAATGTAGATTACGAATAGCAATGGGCCTAACACTGAATCCTGAGGGAAACCGCTACATACATCCAACCACCCCGATTCCCAACCATTAACAACGACCCTCTGTTTCCTGGCACGAAGCCATTCCTCTAACCAGTTAGCTACCTGACAGCGTATACCGTACGCTTTAATCTTCGCAATTAATCTTCTATGCGGAACTGTATCCAACGCTTTTTTAAAGTCTAGATAAATAACGTCAGCCGCTCTATGCCTATCGTATTCGCGCACTATTTCGTTATTAAAGTAACAAATTAGTTAAACAAGATTTATAGTTTCGAAACCCATTAATCAAATCGCGACTCTCTAAGTGATCGACAATGCGATCGCGAACTACGGGTTCCAAAAGTTTACCGACAATTGACATTAAGCTAATAGGCCTATAATTACTAGCTACTGTGCGGTCCCCTTTTTTAAAAATATGCGTAACGTTATCTAATTTGAAGTCTTCAGGAATAATCCCCGCTTCCAGTGACTTATTAAAAGTTTTTGTTAAGGGGCCTACGATAACATCTTTCAATCTTTCAAATGTTTAGGATAAAGCGCGTCAGGGCCTGGAGCCTTGCTAACTTTTAGCTTATCGAGATAATGCGCAATCTCACCCTCGTAAACAGTTATTTCATTCAAAATAGTCTCGCTACTAAATGGGACGATATCGTCCACGTCGGGAACATTGTTTACGTCTTCTACGGTAAAAACTGTCGCAAAAAAGTTGTTAAAAATACCCGCCATCGCCTGAGTGTTGGAAGCCAAAGCGCGCACCGTTAGCGTCCACTAGAGGGCCTATGTTATCTTTTATTGGCTTACGATTATTGACGTAGTCAAAAACTTTTTCGGATTATGTTTAATATCTGCAGCTACAAGTATCTCAAAATTACGCTTAGCATTCCTACCAGATCTTTTAACCTGACGTCTAAGCTCTATGTATCTATTAAAGTTACTACCGTGCCATTGCGCTTAATTAAGTATATACGCTCTGTTACGCTCGTTTATGAACTCACCTATTTCCCTAGTCCACCACTTGGGTCTACCATGATTACTAGGGCGCTTGGGCCTACGCGGAATAAACTTTCTTTCGATATTCAAAAAACTTTCTTTAAACTCCTCCCCAATGAAAATTTGCGTCATTACCCATAAATAAATTATCCCAGTCCACTACTCTCATCCTATTCGCAAAACTATCAAAATTAGCCCTACGAAAATCAGGGACTTCTATTACGTTACTATCCTTACTGTTTTCTATCAATAGTTTGAACCTAATAATTTGGTGATCACTACATCCCAAACTCTCACCTACTTCCAAACCTTCGACTATATTTTCGACGTTGGTCATCACCACGTCTGAAATATTGTCACCGCGGGTTGGTTCGGCAACCATCTGTCGTAAAAAATTATCTTTCATGAACTCAATCAGTCTCAAACCCTCATCATTACCAGTAAAAGTCTCGCAATTAAGGTTAGGGCAGTTAAAGTCTCCGATAACTATACTATCCCGATTATTAATAAAGTTACTAAGAAGTGTGTAAAATCTAGTATCGGTATCGAGGGGTTGAACGGGAGGTCTATAAACAACAACGAAATTAAAGCTAATAAGATTGCTTTTTACTCATAAGATTTCTTTTTACTCGTGTTTTTATGAACGATTTGCATATAATACTGAATAAGCCTTCCTGTAATAAAACTCACCATATAATATGTACAGTCGCCTGCACTAATTCGGCTCCACCCTCTCCCAGATGTGGAAACAACGCAGTCCCTCTTAAACCCCAGTCCCCCACCATCACTCCCTCCCTCTCCTCCTCCCCCTCTCAGGTGTTATCATAGTAACACTTTTATTTTTTGAAAACCAATGACTGAATAAATATATTGTTCACTATAATTTTGGTAGTAATGCTAAGACGACTATGTATTTTATTCATGCATTATTCCTAAATTTAGGGAATAGAGTAGTTAGGTTACTTCACAAAGGTGGGGTACTTTAAAAACTTTCAATCATTGGAGTTTGATGTGGCCATATTATACTGTAGTTAAAGTGTAAGATAAGTTATAGTATCGACTTTTCCTCAAGAGAATAACATTTCTGTTTAAAGACCATGCATCATCAACAAATAATTATCCAGGAAAAGGTATGTCCATGGAGAAGTAATAATAACATAGTTCAATTTTTTATTGCAAAAATAAACATGAATTAAGAAAATTTAGAGATTTTCTTAAGGACATCTAAAACATGTTGAAATTATAAGGAACTGACAATTGTTCGAATAAATAAATCTACGTGTATTTTACTGTATCTCAACCATAACAGTATTATACATAATTACTCAGTACTTGGTCCATCTTCCATTATTATTAATGACCTCTCTTAGCCTATTTGGAACAGATGCCACGTGATTGTAGATGACTTGTGGGTTCGTACGGAAAAGTTCCCACTCTGACATGATGTGTTCCAACAGGTGCCGAGATGTCCGCTCCTGCCCAGGCACCCAAGCGTTAACCACATTTGCCCACACATTTTCAATGGGATTTAGGTCACACCGCTTGGTGTTCCTGAAACTACAGTCTGATGATCCTGGCAGTATGAACAGGGCACTTTTCCTGTAATAAATATGTTAACCCTCGTCTTTGGCTTTGGGTGGTTCAACGTTGACGGGGGTTCTGGTTAGGTGGCAGCAACGGATTTTCTCACACTGGGGTAGCTGGTACCGTGTAGGGAATCGCAGTAGTTTCCTTTATACTTCACTCTGATTTCTTCTTGTAGTGGATAGGAGGATTCTATAAAACTTACTAAATTATCTGACAGTTCCCCGATTCTTCTTGTAGCCTATCGAAGAAATTATTTATTTTATTTTCAAACTACGTAAGTTCTCTGAGGAAAGAAGGGCTCAAAGGATGCAAAGAGATCCTCTGACCGAATTTTACTGCTTTTAAAATATTACAGGTAATGCTTCAGCCTCTAGGTCAGATCAGAATAATCAGAATGATAGTCTGAAAAATTACACGAGTTTATATACTAATAACACTGGCCCACAAGTATTTTTCATCAGATATAATTATGGGTGGGCTAGATAGCTGTTGAGACGCTGATTCCAAATCTGTTTTCGGTTTTCCTCTAGCACGTCTAGTTTTCGAGATGAGACCAATCATAATATACAGGGTGTCCCATAAGTCCGGCATCATAGTAAAAATAATAAAAAAAGGCAAAACAAAAGCTTTTATTTACAGCACGTGCTCAATATGTCCACCATTGTTTTCAATACACAAATTCAGACGTGATACCCAGTCAGCAAGCACACGGTGAATGATGTCAGGAGTAATGGTGTTACATGCCCCAATAATGCGCTGCCGCAAATGTTCAACACTCCTAATTTTCTCTGCCTATACCAGCGCTTTCAAGTGGCCACAGAGATAAAAATCTAGTGGCGTGAGATCCGGGCTTCTAGCTGTCCATTCCACAGGCCCTTGACGTCCTATCCAATGACCAGGGAATGGGAATTGTTGGTACAGGTATTCCCTTACTTGGGTGCTGTAATGTGCAGGAGCGCCGTCTTGCTGGAACCATGTTTGGAAATTTCCTTCTTCGTTCAAGACACTGGGAAATGCTTCTTCCTTGAGCATACGTAGGTAGGTGCCTCCAGTGACATGTTCATCGAAAAAGAGGGGGCCTATGATGCGATCCTTCCAAATGCCACACCATACCATCACCCGAGATGCACCTTGTTCCTTTGAAGAGGTATACCAGTAAGGGTTGTTTTGAGACCAGTAGCGGGTGTTCTGTCGATTTACCTCACCATTTCCATAAAAAACAGCCTCGTCACTGAACAGAATGGTGGACGGGAAATTGGCATTCCGAGCACAATAAAAATATGAATTATGGTTTGTAGAAATAGAAAAATATGAATTTCTCCTATGATGCCGGACTTATGGGGCACCCTGTATATAATAAATATAATATATACAGTATATATGTGTATATATATATATATTAGGGTGGTCCTTATTTTCGAATATCTGAATTATCATGCTCCCAACCGCTTATATGGTGGCAATTATCACAAAACTAATCCTCATAAAATATTTCTTGAAAATATCAATTATTACAGGTAGCTCAAACGAACAGAAGTTTGTGCGCCAATTTGCCATTGCCCCATATGCATGCCGGTTAAATATGAGAAGTGTTAACCCTCTTCAGATCGAGTTGTTTTTTACACAACTAATTAAAACTAGGTTTGTAGATCACTACGGGGCTCCACTGTACTATCTCAAGATGTTTTTCAATAACATGTCATGAAATTCAATAAAAACATTTTTTAGCATCTTTGTAATTTAGCATTAATATGCACAATTCTACTATTTGTTGTATGCCAGCGGTTCTCAACCTGGGTTCCGCAGAGTGGTTGCAGGATTCCGCGAGAGAAAAGCAGTAATGGTGGATAAAAAATTTTACTGACATTCATAACTATTATTTTTATTTTTGTGTGTGTTCAACCTAACATGGAGATTGTATCCACAAAATTTGATATTAATTGTTTTTGTTTCTATTTCATGCAAATTGTCCTACAAATAAAATTGCAATAGATGGTAGATACATTAGGTTACAACGCGTTCCAACACGTTAAGACGCATTCGTCGCAGAGGGCACGCGTTGCAAGCAACTCATCTTAGTATAGCATCAGCTGCCAGCGCGTGAGGTGTTGTTGATTGTCACATAACTCTGATTACTGATTTAAACTTTCATCATGGATAACTGGTTAAAGAGCGGCAGTATGAAAAGAAAGGTGAATGATGGTGATAGTGAGCACAACAAAGAAACTGATGGTGACCAAGTGTGCTGTGTTGAAAACAAAGCGTTGAAAATCAGAAAATATGACGAAAAGTAGTTAGCTTTTGGATTTATCAGCGACGGTGCCAGTGTGCCTAATGGTCATTGCTTATTGTGTCACCAAGTTTTACGTAACAGTTTTATGGTGCCTGCAAAGCTGCAAAGGCATTTTGAGACAATACATAGTCAGTATAAAGACAAACCAATCAGTTTTTTCCAACGTAAGAAGGACGAATTTAAACAGTCTCAGCATATGATGGCTCACGGTACTAAGGGAGCTAATGAAAACGCATGCGAAGCATCATACAGAGTAAGTTACCGCATTGCTACTTCCGGTGAAGCTCATGTGATTGGAGAAAATCTCGTAAAACCCTGTGCGCAAGACATTGTTTCGTGCATGCTAGGAGAAAAACAATTAAGTGTAATTAAAACTCTTCCACTTTCGAACTCTACAGTTTCGAGACGAATTCTTGACTTGAGCAATGATATCGAAACTGAATTAATCACACGTATCAAAGGTAGTGGTTGCTTCTCTCTACAACTTGATGAGACAACAGACTTGCTAATCTCGCTGTTCTACTCGTATTTGTGAGGTACGTACACGAAAATGAAATCGAAGAAGAAATGCTCTTTTGCAAAACGTTAAAAATACATATTACTGGGGAGGAAATATTCAACCTCATTGACTCCTATTTCAAGGAAAAAGAAATTATATGGGAGCATTGTGTTGATGTCTGTACTGATGGCGCGAAAGCAATGACTGGCAGACATCGTGGGTTTATTGCGCGAGTAAAGACAGTCGCACCAAACTGTACAAGTAGTCACTGCATCATTCATCGGCAAGCACTAGCAGTGAAAAAAATACCTGACACACTAAAATTGTACTTGATGAAGCAGTACAGATTGTTAGTTTTATTAAAGCCAGGGCATTAAATACTAGACTTTTTGCCTGTTTGTATGAAGAACTGGGTAGCAGTTACACAACACTATTGCTGCACACTGAAGTGCGATGGTTGTTGCGAGGTAAAGTCTTGGCTAGGGTGTTTGCTCTTCGCTCTGAACTGGAGATACTTTTCGCTTCTACTCCATTTAAACTCTCGTCACGCCTGTCTGATCTGGTATGGCTACAAAGATTGGCTTATTTGGCAAATATATTCGTTAAACTGAATGAACTGAACTTGGGTTTTCAAGGGACAACATTAACAATTTTAACAGCTGTTGTGCGCAACTCTTTTACTTAGGTGTACGCACCTTTCTTTCTTTTGCAACTTCTGACACCATTTATGTAGTGCCCAACCCGTTTATTTATTTATGGTACTGTACATCCTTTTAATTATGTTAATTCACTTCACTGACACCCTTTAAGTTGGGCGCTACCCCTTAATTCTATTTCAAATTATTTCTTCTTTTCGTTCAGGATGACTCGGCCTATCCAGACGGAAGGCCCTTTAAATTGATAGGCGTAAGTTCCCTTCGGCTTACTGAAAGCCTACTTTGAATTTCAATCTTTGAATGTTAATTGACCCTCAGCTTACAAGAGAGGCCTATTGCAAGGTATCTAAAACAACACACGCCCTCTTATAAAGTTTATTAAATTTCACTCGAATCAGTACATGAATTTAGCAAATTAGTCTGAAGTAAATCTACAAATTTTCCATACAATACAATTCAATTATAAATTCAACGAGCAAGTTCACAGGTATCTGAATTTAAATCCTTTAAATGTACCAATTATAAATTCAAAGAAAAAGTTCACAGTTATTTGAATTTAAATCATTTATATAGAGGGGCTTTATATTTGAGTATAACTAAACAAGTAACGAGAAATGAAGTGGTCGAAATCGACGAAGAAATTTGAAGAATTATTCTACTTACGACTGCAGGTGACAAATTACTCTCAGTTGTTCTGCGTACGGATCGCAGATTTATTGCCAGCCACAAAACCAAAACGACAATCTACCAAATAACGGGACTTCCTTCCGAACCCAGATTGGTTCAGCAAACTAGGGCACAGACGTACCCCGTTTAGCATTTAATTTGAACCAAATTAAATTAATGGAAAGTTCACAAAATTCTTGGTCCGTTGACTAACATTAATTAAGATCCAACCAAGTTCTCGGTTAAGGTCGCTAACAATAAAATTCTTATGCACAAGTTCTGCGTAAACGAATGAAATGCAATACAAGTTCTTAATTTCAATCCTGAGACAGTTATACTTTCAATTCTAAATTTTCTTACACCACAAGTCTAATAGAGTTTATTTAACCACAGTTAATTTCAAGGAGGACGACTACCAACTGACTTAACAATTTTCGAATTTACTTTACATTTTGAAGGACCCCGCCTTCCAATGTTCTGAAAGCCTATCAAACCATTTGTTTCTCCCAAGGCCGTCCCCCAGAAGGTTATTACCCTTATTACTCATACAAGAGGGAAAGAAGGCGTCTTTACTACGTTTCCCAGGATCCTGGGACCCCTGATTGGAGCTGGACCTGACTTCCGAGTACAGACCCCTCCTTCTTCCCAAAAATACATTTAAATATAGTTAACAGATTCGAAGTCCCAATTTTATGACTCACGTCATGGTTCAGTTTTAGCAAGCGTCTTCGAATCTGCCTTACAAAAGTCGCACCATCCAGCGAAACCAATCCAAAAATTTTCGACCCAGCGAAAGAGGAACCCAACCATTTTCGCATATACGCCCAAATCCGTCGGATTGCCCTTCCCGTTGGGGTCGGGTCTCGGTGATAAACCTCTGTCCCAACGTGGTTCGGCTTTATCACTTCCCTGAGAATCCGAATTAAGATAGAACAAACGTTAAACAATCTGAAACGTTTCTGATTTATTCGTTCATGAATATTTATAAGCCAAACCACCTTGCTTTCAGAGATGTACACAACGAAATCTTAAAACTAAAATTTCTGCACTTATTTTACAAAAGATTTCTGCATGCAAACTTCATGGTTACGACACAGCTCGTGAAAAAATTGATTCGCTGTTGCGAAAAATGGCGTTCTGGGAAACGTGTCTAAAGAAAAATGTCACTGCATGCTTTTCTACAATGCATGATTTCATGAAGAGTTGAAGAGTCCAATTAACGAAAGTGTTTGTTCCGATATTCTTCAACATTTGCGGGAATTGCAGTGCTCTATCAAAGACTATTTCCAGCCCATTGAGGAAGATCTCACATGGCTGAAAGAGCCATTCAATGCCTCTCCAGAAAAATTAAATTTGACAGTTAAACAGACTGAAGATCTGATAGACATTAGTACAGACTCAATGTTGGAGAACAACTTTAAGAGCATCACACTGATCAATTTCTGGGTCCGTATGAGAGTGGAGTACTCGGAAATTTCGAAACTTGCTATTTATAAGCTACTTCCATTTGCAACCACATATTTATGTGAATCAGGATTTTCGAAGTACGCAGACACGAAAACAAAATATCGAACAAGACTTGATGCTGAGCCCGATATGAAGCTTCAGTTGTCTCACATAGAGGCTAATTTCAAGAAACTCATAGCAGGCAAGCAGCATCAACCAGCTCATTAGTCACGTAGGTAAGCATGATTCGGCAATATATTTTTATCAATGTATTATGTGCAAATATATGGCACGTGATGTCCATGCTTTTCTGTTATGATAGGGTTTGGGGTTCCATGACAAATGAACAATTCGTTTGGGGTTCCATGGTATCAAAGAGGTTGAGAACCCCTGTTGTAGGCGATAGATGGCATCCCATTACTCGTGGTATGTATGCGTGGGTAGCGTAAGATTCAGCGCCGCCACTTCAGCGCCGACGTTTCAGCGCCGCCATTTCAGCGCCAGGCCACTTCAGCGCCAGACTATTCAGCGACGGGCCCTTTCAGCGCCCGCCACAATAGTTTCAAGACAACTCAATAAAATGTGTAGGCTAAGGATCGATATATCTAATGAAAATAATTAATTCAATTTTTTTATTTTATGTGCAGGTACTAATTTTTTTTATAATGGAAGGAAAATAAAGGGTTCACAAATTCTTAAATAAAAAAAGGAAAAATGATATAAGTGTTGTGAGCAAAATATTCTGAAATTACATCATTAGTTATATGAATAAATATTCTTAACCTAACCTAACCTAACCTAACTTGAAGCCGGCTAACTACGGCTAACGCCTGCGGCGGGCTGTTTTTAACCTAACCTAACCTAACCTAACCAAACCTAACCTAATCCCAACACTAATTTTTTTATAATGGAAGGAAAATAAAGTACCATAACCAAAACCAAACCAACATTATACAAAGTTAATAACAACAAGTAATGTTAATAAAACAAGTAAAGTCAAAACAAGTATAGTCAATAAAAACGACAGAGAAAATGACCGTCGCTGAAAGGGCCCGTCGCTGAATAGTCTGGCGCTGAAGTGGCCTGGCGCTGAAATGGCGGCGCTGAAACGTCGGCGCTGAAGTGGCGGCGCTGAAGTGGCCCATCCCCGTATGCGCTGCCTGACATACAGCGCAATGCACTACAGTTCAGTGTCTCTCTTGCTGCTACGTGGATACGAGTGTTGTGTGGCTGCTGCCACTTTACAAGCGTATCTGCTCAGTGCTTATCTGAGATAATAGGGTTAAGCGTTCATCATCCTTTGAACTTTGTTTTGCAATTTGATTAATATTTTAGGAATAGTGAATCGAAATAACTTCTGTATTTATTTAGTATATTGTACTGTAATGATGGCAAAACACACGAGACCAAGCAATGCTGCGCTTTACCTTGTGGACAAGATGTCGGAGAAGCTGACATGGCAAAAGCTTCCATCCATCTGAGAGGTCCTTGCAGTCTTCCTCCACAATCATCTTTCGCTTCATAAACCAATTCGTGAAGCAGCCACTGATGTGATGAATGTAATTTTGGAGTTTTGGGCCCGCGCTCGAGTCTCCGTAAAACGGAAAGATCACATTGTTGGAAAATTAATGAAGTTAAACAAAGAATGGCAGCTGCTTCGAAAAAAAAGAACCGGCGTTCAGAAACCCAAATCAGGAAGGAAGAAGAGTTTAAATCTCAGATGGAGAACCTTTTCGACATCGCTCATGAAAATGCTATTCAAATGATAAAAAACGAAGAGGATCGCCAATTCCTGCTAGCCCAACGGGAGCCAGGCAGACGTAGGACGATGGGTTCTGTGGATACCGTACTGTCAAAAACGGAGCAAAAAGTTGCAAACAGAAAAGCAGCTCAAGATATGCAGCTACGGAAAGCCAAAGAAGAAGCGGAAGCATCCTGTTCTATTGGAAGCTGGCGTCATCAAGTAGCATTAACGAACATTCTTCAGAAGATGAACCACAAGAAACATGTGGTGGGGAGCCTCTTCCAAAACGAAGCCGTGGAGTGAATAACATTTTCACTCCGGCACTTGCTTCAGCTTTAGACCGTTCTTCAATCAGTGACAGAAAGGCAACAATTGTAATAGCGGAAATTGCCGCAGTCTGGGACATGACCTGAGCAAACTGGCCATTAATCGGTTATCAGTGAAGAGAGCTCGGGAGCGTCATCGTGCCAAGACAGCAGAAACTTTGAAAAAAAAAGTAGCAGACGATGTTCCCTTGATTATTCACTGGGATGGCAAACTCCTAGTGGACCTCACAGGGAAAGAGCGTGTGGACCGGCTCTCTGTTCTAGTGTCTGGACTGGGAGTGCAACAGCTTCTGGGAGTCCCCAAAATTCCGTCTGGTACTGGAGAACACCAAGCACAGGCCGTGCGGGATAAGCTGCAGGAATGGGAATTGAGTGACAGTTGTTGGAATGAGTTTTGACACTACCGCATCAAATATGGGACATCAGTCCGGGACTTGCGTCCTCTTAGAACAAAAACTTGGAAGAGATCTCCTCTACTTGCCATGCAGACATCACATCATGGAACTTGTTTTTGGTGCAGCTTTCCAGGCCTGCATGGGACCAACTTCTGGGCCTGAAGTCCTCTTGCTCATAATATTTCAGCTTTTCTGGCCTCAACTGGATACGAGTCAGTTTTCATCGGTATTGATGAACAGGAAGTTGAAGCATTACGAGAGAACAACGTCCCAGTCTGATCAACTTCTCTTTGTACCAGCTGTCACAAGATTATGCAAGGGATGACTACAAAGAGTTCCTAGAGTTATCTCTTCTTTTCTTGGGTCGAGCAGAGTCCCACTGCTTTCATCACTCTTTTAAAGCTCCTGGCGCCTACGGGATATCTGCATATTCACCGTCACCACTTATATGAGGGCCTGGTTCCGTGCCCCACTGCCAGCAGCTGCACCGCTGGAGGATCTGAATCTGAGGAAGGCTCTGTCCAGTTATCCATATACAATGATTGCAAAGGCTACAACAGCCAAATTCAGTGACCACTTGTGGTATCTCTCTGAGAGCTTGGTTGCATTAGTGCTGTTTAATCAAGAAGTTTCTGTGGCTACGAAGAGGGCTATATTCAAGGTTATGGAGTCCAAAGAAAGAGATGAGGATGCACGAAAAAAGTTCAACATAAGAGCTTTCAAGCCGACAATGACCCTGGATGCCTTCGCCTCAAAACAATGGAAGAAGCTCTTCGTTTATTTCAACCTGCCACAGGATTTCTTGGAGAAAGATCATAATGACTGGAATTCCTTTCCCTCATTCCAAGACGCTACAAGAGATGTTTCTTGCATAAATGTGGTCAATGATAATGCTGAACGCGCAGTAGCTCTCACAAAAAATTTCACCCAGAGACATACAAAAGATGAAGAACAACTGCAGTTCCTTCTTCAAGTTGTGGCCGACCATCGCCGAAGCTTTCCCGACAGCAAAAAGGAGACCTTGATTGGGCAACAGTGAGTGGTTTGGCAACCATGACACCCCCGTCTTGAACGGCTAATACACAACGATATAGTTGGGGGAGACCCAAATGCCATAGTCTCATGGGATATAGAGTAAAACTTTGAAGTCCTTGAGCTACCTCTAAATATTAATTGATTCAAATAAAATATCTACCCAAGCGTTTTCACATTAAATGCCACCATTTCAGAGTTTGGGAGCGACCTCTTTCCTAACCTCAAAATTAGACATGTAAATGAGGACCACCCTAATATATATATATATATATATATATATAATGCATATAACGATATATAATACTATATACACAATATATAATATGCGTCCTTTATATAATATAATAATATATATAATATGCGTCTTTTATATAATATAATAATACAGGGTGTCCCAAAAAAAACTATATACTCTTCATAGCATCATATATTTTATAATTTAAAAAAAAAAACAATATATTGTTATAGCAATTGCTAATGAAAGGTAAATTAGTAATCTAAGTGATCAAAATGTTATAGCGAGTTGTTTGCATATAAAATTTAATTAACTACGCCAAGTGCTCAAAATGTTCTCCGGCGGCATGAATGCACTTTTGAATGCGTCGACTAACTGATTCGCAGACATGGACTAATGTGGATGCTGTGATGGTCCCGCACTTTTCCTAATTGCATCCTTAAGGTGTTCGAGTGTTGCAGGTCTTGTACCATAAACTGCATCCTTCAGGTAGCCCCACAAGTAAAAATCAAGCGGAGTCAAGTTCGGTGAACGTGGAGGATACTCAACGCTTCCTCTTCGTCCTATCCAACGGTTAGGCAACGTTTCATCGAGGTACCTTCTGACATCACAATGATAATGAGGGGGGGCTCCATCTTGTTCAAAGTAAAAGTCGTCGTTTCCAAACAACTTCCGAACTGCAGGTATAATTTCCGTCCGCAGCATGTCGAGATATGCGGCACCGGTAACTGTCCCATTAAAGAAAAATGGTCCAACCAAACCCCTGGATGATAAACCACACCATGCTGTTAATCCTCGTAAATTAACATGTTTATCCACATAAACGTTTGGATTATCAAGTGACCAGTACCTGCAGTTGTGTCGATTTACTGTGCCATTCAGCTTGAAGGTAGCTTCATCAGACCACACGATTTTGTTGGCAAACTGTACGTCTTCGGCTTCCATTGACTGAAACCATTCACAAAATTCGAGTCTGCGATCAGGGTCATCTTCAGTCATGGCGTGTAACAGACTTGGAATGTAGCTTTTCCATTTTGCCGACTTTAAAATCCGGTGAACACCTGATTTGCTGATTCCGGTTTCACGGGCGCATTGCTTAACTGATTTCTGTGGTGATCGATTAAATTTTTGCAACGCTAAAACGGAGTTTTCATCACTCGCACTTGATTTGCGTCGTCCAGATCTTCGCTTGTGCATATCTTGAGCAGATCCCTCTGCCTCAAACTTGTCATGGATGCTTGTAATGCGAGACGTGTCGGTGGCTTTGTACCAAATTCCCAGATTCATTGCCGCTGAACTTCGGACACATTCACAAACCATTTCAGAACACTCTTTCGTTGCTCCAGTGTCAAACGTTTACGCAACATGGGTTCTTTTGCTGAACTGAATAAAGTTGAATGCTGTAGAGTTTGTATCGTGGAATGAGTGCGTAGGCTAAGTCCGAAGCAAGCTAGTGAGTGACTAGACTACGTTCGGTCCATAGGCTTCGCCATTACAAGGCCTTTGATAAAACAAGGCCAGGCTTAGTCGACGCATTCAAAAGTGCATTCATGCCGCCGGAGAACATTTTGAGCACTTGGCGTAGTTAATTAAATTTTATATGCAAACAACTCGCTATAACATTTTGATCACTTAGATTACTAAGTTACCTTTCATTGGCAATTGCTATAACAATATATTGTTTGGGTTTTTTTAAATTATAAAATATATGATGCTATAAAGAGTATATAGTTTTTTGGGACACCCTGTATATATATAATATGCGTTCTTTATACATGTAGCCGAGTATTTTGTCGTTGCAGCTTAGGTGTAGGTTTTTGCTTTACCGTTTCTGTACCCTCATGTATGGCATTTTGTCGTTTCAACTTAGGCTTTCCGCAGGTTTCTTGTGGTATTTTAGGTGGGAGCAGTTGCTGGCCACGAATTTGCAAACGTTGCACACGTACACCTTTTATTCTTTGGCGTAACAGTTACATGTCTAGTTGTGTGTTGTGTTTTGTTTTGTGTCATCAACTCACACTTTTTATTTTTTTAGGTGATTTACATGAACCCACTCATCGATCATCATGCCTCGAAAGTGTAAAAATCACCCCGACAATTTCTGTTACATGTGCGGCTCGTTCACGATTAAATCACAACGGCGTACAATCACCATGGATCTTCGGAAAACTTACTGGTTATACTTCGGCTGTCCACTAGGCCACCAAGATAAGGCGTGGACGCCACATGTTATCTGTACCGCTTGTTCGAATGGATTACGTGACTGGTTGAACCAAAGGAAAAAGTCGATGCCGTTCGCTATACCCCTGATATGGAGGGAGCCGAGAGACCATCATGGCGATTGTTACTTTTGCAATGTTAACATAACTGGATTTTCCGTGAAGAACAAACATAACATCGTTTATCCGAACGTAGACTCCGCGATCAGACCGATACCTCACGATAACACGATGCCGATTCCGGTACCTCCACAGCAAAGAGAAATCAGAACTTCTCTCCTCGAAACTCAGGTCGAAATACTTACTTGAGAAAAACGTCCGAGTGTGTCTACCGAAAACGAAAATAATGATTTGGTGACATTCTTTACAGTAGACGATCCGCTCTGCTATTGCCATGATATCAATGGACTTTTCGAGAACATGTCACAGGTACACACACCAGCTGAGTGGCGCCTTTTCAATGATTCCTCACAGCGAAGCTTGAAAGCGGTTCTCCTGTACAACGGGAACTTAAAGCCGTCCATACCGATCGCCCACTCTGTTCATCTAAATGAGACGTACGATAACCTGAATATACTACTCGAAGCAATCCAATACACCACTCATCAATGGAATATCTGTGGTGATCTCAAAGTCATTGGTATGTTAATGGGCATTCAAGGAGGGTTCACGAAATACTGTTGTTTCCTATGCCTATGGGACAGCCGTGCTACCGCGGATCATTACATCAGACGTGACTGGCATCGAAGAAGCACATACGAGCCAGGAACGGGCAGTGTCCAGTGTGTTCCTTTAGTTAATAAAAAAAGATTTTCCTGCCACCTCTCCACATTAAGCTCGGCTAAATGAAAAAATTTGTGAAAGCGATGGGTAAGGCGAATTCGAGAGGGTTTCGATACCTTGTTGAGAAATTTGCAAACATCAGTGCCGCGAAACTGAAGGAGGGAATCTTTGTGAGGCCCCATATCAGGGAGGTTCTGCAGGATGAAGGCTTTGAAGAAAGCCTCAATGCCTTAGAACTAAAAGCATGGCAGGCTTTCAAATGGATTTGTGGAAACTTCTTGGGTAACCACAAGTCTCCAGCATACAAAGATGGAGTTCAGAAACTGCTCGATGCATAGCAAGAAATGGGCCGTCGCATGTCCTTGAAAATACATTTTTTTACATTCGCGTCTAGATTTGAGGGGTCCCGCGTCTTACGGTACCTAAGCGCCAAAATTAAAATTCGCCAGAAATCGCCTCCAAAGTTCAGCAATATTTTCGCAATAGTATCTGTTATTAATTGAGCTAGAACGTTCATTTTTGGCTAAATTAGAGTTCTAAGTATGCTAATGAAGATGTTGATGAGTTTTTGGAATAGATTTTCATATTTTATATTTTATATATATTTTTTTTAATTTTTTGATTTTCTTATTATGCCGAACTTTGGGTGAACTTTTGGCTGGCGATAGAGGTGAAAAAAGTAGTTCGCTTCATAAGGTTTTCAACTATACTTCTAGTGTCGTAAGGTCATTATAACCCAAACCACGCGATAGAGGAAGGGTGAAAATAGTGATAGCCATAAAAAACACGTTTTCGCCTGCGGTGGCGTTTAGGTATTTTAAGACGCGCGACCCCTCATTTCTTTCCCGAAATCCTTGTCGCGGTGAGTGACGAACAGGGGGAACGCTTCCATCAAGACATCCAGTCAATGGAAAATCGCTATCAAGGTTTCTGGAGAGAAAGTCTGCTGGCAGATTACTGCTGGATGTTGTACCGCGACGATCCGGACAAAGTTTTTAAAAGAAAATCCTACTCGCAACGTTTTTAGGTTGGTGTACACTTCTTTTTATGAATAAATTTGTACTTTTACGATAAACTGTGCTGAAATTAACACCAATCATATTTCGATAACTAGATGTGCTAGAGGAAAATCGAAAACAGATTTGGAATCAGCGTACAAAACTGATGAGAGAAAAGTTCAATTTTGTCGACCAGTGTAATTTGGTGACATCATTATATTTAATGTTGACTTGTTTTGTTTTTTATTCTCAATAGGCTTAATTTTTTGGTAAAATATTTGAAGATAAAGGTAAATTTTGGTTAAAACAGCATACTGGCAGATAAGCAAGATATTTGATTAAGAAGTCATATTTTTCTTTTAAATAGCATATTGACAGATCTGATGTTATGATTTGCCGATTTAACTAAAAATGGAAATTGAAATATGCATTTTATTATGAATTAAAATTAAACATGCATATGAGCCAAAATTAAATGCCTAAAATTAAAAATTAAGTGTTAATTTAGAGTTTTGGCAAGTTATGACTTCATCTTTTACAACTAAGAGAGAATGTATAAAAAAATTAACATTGCAGAATTTAACACGATTACATGATTAACCTTAATCTGAAAAATGATTTCGTAATTTAAAAAGGAAATAATTTATCACTTAGTAAAAATAGAATAGAAAGAAAATTTTAAAATTTTCCAAATTTGCATTTTGTATACTGTTTGAATGTCACGCGAGTTTGGACTTTATATGCAAAAATGAATGTTAAAATTATTAATTTTTACATGTATATTAATATATATTATTTAACTAGCGGAGCGACCCGGCGTTCCGGGGTGGATGTTGAACGATATATATATATATATATATATATATATATATATATATAAGCAAACAACCACAGGGAAAAGGAAAAAGAAACACGAAATCCGAGCGATTTCGTGATATATTCACATCTTGTTTTCCCTGAAGATGTGAATATATCACGAAAGCGCTCGGATTTGGTGTTTCTTTTTCCTTTTCCCTGTGGTTGTTTGCTTATTAATAAGATCACGTGTTATTCTGTGATTTTACTGCATATATATATATATATATATATATATGTGCCCTGTTAGGTAAACTGAATGCCCGATTAGGCTAATTAAATGCCCGATTAGGTTAATTAAATGGCCGTTAGGTTAATTGTACGCCTTTGACGATTGGTTAGGTTCAGTCGTGATATTTTCGTTAAAGCTAGCGAAAATATCACGACTTAACCTAACCAATCGTCAAGGGCTTACAGATGACCTAACCTGGCATTCAATGAACCTAATCGGGTATTCAATAATTTTACCATAGGTTTTGATATATATATATACGTAATGACGTAATGATCTTCATGACGTCATTTAATTTTTTAAAATTAATTATTTAATTTATTAACACCCAGGTGCACAACCTCGGGACCTAATCAATATGTGTGTGTGTGAAGTTTCATGTTTGTAACTGCGTCCTTTTATTATTATAGATTATTATTACGAGCGGCTATGTGAAGCTCAAGATTTTCATGACTGTATTCATTTCTATAGTTTTATTGACAAAATAATTGAACCGACAGTAATTGGGGGGGTTCAATTATTTGGTTAGTAAAACTATAGTCATGAAAATCTTAAGATTCAGAAATTTTAACACAATGTGAAGCTCAAAATTTTCACGGCTGCGTTCTTTTCTGTAGTTTAATCGCGGTGTTGGGGCCTTCGTGCCCAGTAATTTTAATTATTTAATTTATTAACACCCAGGTGCACAACCTGTGGACCTAATCAATAAGTGTGCGAAGTTTCATGTTTGTAACTGCTTCCATTTTGGAGTTATGGCAGGAACACACACACCACACACGTCCTTTTATTATTATTATAGATCTATTTCGTCGCTGGGTTCAAATCACAGTTTAAAATGATGCTATTCGAATCGTAATCTGACACGCCGAATTACAGTGTCCTTCGAATTTGGGGATCATTCGTGATGCAATCCTTTTTGTCATATTGTGATTCGATATTAACACTTACAAATAAGTGTTGTATTCCTCTACATTATGATGACTAATTTCAGCTATTGTACGATTCCATGCAGATGGTTTGATCTCACAATATCGTCATTTTAGGTGCAGCGAAAGGAGAGGGAGAGGACAAAAGGGGAGGACAGCGAGAGGGAGGAAGTGAGGGTGGAGAAGAAAGAAGGACTACGTTGTACCACATCTCGGAGAAAGTGGAGCCGAACTATTTCAGGAGATTGTACACTAGGATGGGTTGAAAAAATGTAATTTAATGAAACATGCTGAAAAAGATGCCCGAGTAGTCATTGATTAAGGAATGTCATATCTTTTAGAAATATTAATTTCGGTGCTGGCAACTATGAAGAAATAAATTGCGAACAAAAGCCACAAACGATCCTTTTTAGCATGTTTCCTTAAATTAATTTTTCGCCTCACAGGTATGAGGATCTCAACAATAAACTCAATTAATGCCAATGTCAATCAAAAACAATTAAGAAACTGTTTTTCTTACTTTAAAATGTAGGACCCATATGTGTTTGACCTATTATGTGTATTTGTATGCCTACATGTGCATTTGTGACCTATCCTTTGTTTGACCTATCATGTGTTTCCTGATTCAGCATTTTATTTTATTTTGTTTCAGAATAATAGCATAGCTTGGAGTGGCCTCTTCTGGTATAACAAGAGAAAAAGTGAAGCATTCTGTTTTTGGAACGCCAGCAGAGCTTTCTGACAAGCAACTACCAACTTGTGAGGATGTATTCAAAGCTTATCTTAAACGTAAGCTCATTATTGAAAAATTTAGCACTCAGAAATACGCTGAAATTATCGCGGAAGAGTGAATGGAAAACAGAAAGCATAAAAGACAATTCTTTAAAGATAAACAAAAGAGTTTTGTCCAGGAAATGTAGTTGAATGCTTGTGATATTCGTAAGATCAGCTCTGAAAGTGAAAAAGGTCATCAAAATGAAGATTTCGAATTGAGCGAGTACGAGTTAGATACAGAAGCTAGCACTTCTCAAAATCGACACCAATATCCAGAATTATGCAAGGCAGTTGATCGATGCAAAATAAGCAACTGTGATGCTTGTTTAATTGCTAATGCTGTCTTAAAAGATCTTAATCTATTATCTGAAAATACTACGATTAATCCTAGTAAACTACGTCGTCAAAGAACCTTGTGGAGAAGCATAGAAAGAAAGAAGCATGAAGAACAGAATAAAGGAATAGTTTGCCTTGGATTTGATGGAAAAATTTATAAAACTCTCAAAAGTGGGAGAATGCCAGCAGATTTTAAATGAAGACCACTACAGTATGTGTTAGTTTCATTTCCAGGAAACGAATATATTGACCATGTTGCTCCTGAAAGTGAAAGGGCAAGTGATATTGCTAAAGAAATTATATCAGCAATTACTGACACCATCTCTGCATCGACTTTAAAAGCAGTAGTTTGTGATGCAACTAATGTAAATACAAGTAAATCAAATGGAGTAATTAGAAAACTAGAGCTGACATTGGGAAGACCATTACAATAGTTTATTTGTTTACTTCACACTAATGAGCTTCTCTTGAGAAAATACCTGGAAGTTCTTGACGGGCAAACGACAGGACCGAGAAGTTCACATGGCAAAATCGGCAAGGATCTGAACTTTGATCCAAAGAACAGACCAGTTGCAAAATTTCCATCTCTCGCTGGAAAGGTGATGGACTTACCAGAAGTCGTGCTAGCAGATCTCAGCAGTGACCAGCAATACATCCATAAGGCGTGTTTGTCAATTCAAAACGGTCATGATAGAGGTCCAGCTATCAAACTGTTAAATGTTAGAAACTGCTCAACCTGGGTCTCTCAATAATGCACGGTGGCTGACAAAAGCAAATCGTCTCTTACGTTATTACATGTCGCACGAAAAACCATCAGAGACATTTCAAAGGATTGCTTATTTTATACTGAACTTCCATGCTCCTGCATGGTTCTATATCAAAGTAAACTGGTCTTGCCAGGATGTGGCCAAAAACGTTTTCTTCATGATTGAGCTCTATCAAAAACTACATACAATCGACCAAGACATATTTCATCCTGAGTTACAAAACAGCTGTTACTTTTGTCATCCTGAAAATATCCTTTTATCTGCTATCGCTGACAAGAATAAGAATATTCGGAAGCTAGCAGTCGAAAAAGTGCTACAAGCGAAAAGGAGTGTTATACCGGGTGAAATTCGAATGTTTGACAAGAAATCCATCAGGCTCAACCTCTCAGCTTTGACCTACATGGATATGATTGATTGGAACGAAATGGATATTACTGTTCCTTCCTTACTCTCTGATGTTATAAGTAGCACTGATGACTGCCAAAAACCCATAATTCTTGACACATATCCGTGTCATTCCCAGGCAGTTGAAAGAAATGTGAAGCAAATCTCCTCTGCAAGTGAAAAAGTCTACGGAAATGACACCCGCCATGGAATGGTTATTCTCAGCAAGAAATCTCGGCTAGAGACTCCAAAAAGGGAAACAAAGTCAGATTTTAAGTGAATCAACAAGAAGATAGCAGTTACACTTCATATAATTTAGTGATGAACACGTGTTTTGGTTTATAAAAGGAAATATTGTTATAATTTTTAACCAAACTAAATTTACTTCAAAATTTTATCTTTTCTTCAAAATTGAGGTCAAAGTTGTGAGAATGCACACATTCATAGGCTATAAAAGTTGTTTTTATGATAGGTGAGTACTAAAGCACCTTTTTAGCCATGTTCCATACTGAAAACTTGAGTTCGATATATTTTCGTCCTGCCCTATTGTACACCTTGCCCACCTTAGTAATATGGCCACAAAATAGAGAGCGCAATTTGCAAGTCACAATTGCAATGTTGAGCAATGTTGCAAAAGGGTAGGGGTGTTGCAAAGTGGGGTAGGGGTAATGTTGCAAAGGGAAGGGGGCATGCACCAAGGGGGAGGGGTAATCCACAAAGTTGCATGAAAGGGGGAGGGGGTAATCCACAAAGTTGCATGAAGGGCGGTGGAGGTAATGGGGAGGGGGTTATCCCCAAAATTGCATGAAGGGGGAGCTATGGGAGACAAGATGACCTCTCCTAAAGGGGTGACCTGACCTAAACCCTAACTTTGGGGGAAAAGGTGGGATATCCTCACCCCCGAAAGGGGTATCCCTAACCTAAGAAAGTAAACCTTAACCTAAACAGAGAGGAACAGACCCAGAGCATTCTTTCGCTTGGACCGCAATAATGGCCCAGCATCAGCTGGTTGGCAGGTGTTCGGTTTAGAGGGGATTGCCAGATAGTCCTATTTATTTTAATAATTTATATGTGGAGGGGTTGCCAGATTTTTAATTTATTTATTATATATGGAGGGGTTGCCAGATATATATTTTAATTATTATATATGGAGGGGTTGCCAGATATTTATTTTAATTATTTATATATGGAGGGGTTGCCAGATAGCACAATTTATTTTAATAATTTATTTATTAAAGGCAAGAGAGAGATGTTCTCAATGCTTAGAGGGGGTTGCCAGATATTTATTTTAATTATATATATCTATATATATATATATGTGTGTGTGTGTGTGTGTGGAGGGGTTGCCAGATAGTACTATTTAATTATTTAGAGAGATGATAACCAATGCATCTAAATTGTCTTAGAAACCGTATATATACTATTAAAGCAGTATTAAGAGATTAATTTCTTTAACGAAATATATATATATATATATATATATATATATATATATATATTAATGGATCAGTCAGTTGGTAGTACCACCAGCCAGAGCCGGATTTAGACGTGTGGAGGCCCTGGGCAGCCTCCATGTGGAGGCCCCCCTACCTTAGGGGAAGACATAATTGAAGTCATCCATAAAATTCATAATATAATTAACATACATACACTTTCAAACATCGTGCACTCTTGTGTCTGTCCATTCCACTCATTTCTGCAAAAAATGAAAGCCTCGGGTTACTCGGGTATTCCATTATAGTGAGAGTAGGCCTAAAAGAGTAATAAAAACAAAATAATAATCAGTACACAACAAATAGTAATTGGTAAAAGTTTATGTACTACAGTGGTAGTGGATGCGCGTGTTTTTTTGTTGATCATCTATAGGGTTTTTCTAGTTTCGGGTTTTTTCTATTTTGATAATGGCTTGTCAATATGTGGAGGCCCCCAAGATGTGGAGGCCCATGGGCAGCTGCCCACTTTGCCCACTCCTAAATCCGGCCCTGCCACCAGCTTCCAGCGGCAGAAAATGGCCAAATATTTAGTCATTCCTTATATATAACTAAAATTCAATTCAATTAACATTTACATATATATTATAGAGAGGGGATGTTCACATGTGATAGCCATATTAAGAGAGTAACTTCAGTAATGGTACACATATACATTAATGGCTCAGTCCACTTGGTAGCGCCTCACCTAACAGCGGCAGGAATAGTCAAAATTCAATGAAGAATCGTACACATCCGTGTATATATATATATATAATATATATATATATATATATATATATATATCATTAAAATCAGTATTAAGAGAGTAATTCATTTGCTCCATATTAGAAATGTTCAGTTATCCCTTAAATATTCTTTCAAACAATTAAAACCTAAATGGAGAAATGTCAATTTACCTTGTTTACTTGCTTCGAATGAATTTCATTTACTTCTCCATAAACACTTCATTTAAAATGGGGGAAAAAACATTGTTTAATAAACCAAAAATCAATTCATTCCAAAAGAATTCAGGTGCACTTATTTTTAAATTATAGATTAGTTTCAATTAGTAATAATTAGTTAATAATTAATATTATGGTATAGTCCTGTTTTGATATTTTTATTCATGGAAATTCGTTAAGTTATTCGTCATTTTCTCTTAACTCTTTGACTACCATCGGGATAATAGGTCCCAATCGGACTTACTTCTGGTAGTCAAAGGGTTAAATGTGCAACAAACCACGAACTTTCCTGAGTGGTTCAAGGTTTTTGAGGATTCACCTTGTAAGTCCTTGTAACTCTCTCTTCCTTATATATATATACACATATATATATATATATATATATATATATATATATACTGTATATATATAGTTATAGGCAAAAGAGCAGGAATCATATTATAATATTTAAGATTCTTTACCAGTGTTAAATATCTTTTTAAAATCCATAAATAATCACATATTGAAGTGTAAAGTTATCTGCCAGGGGCTCGGGTCCCAGTGTAGGTAGGCTGTACCTAGCATACCCAGCTCTTCATCCTTCTTCACAATAAAGAATGGAGGGAGGGTATATATGAATGAATAGACTTGTAACTCCTTGTAACTCTCTCTTCCTATATATATATATGTTTATGGAAGTATATTTTATAGGGAAAGAGTGGGAATCATATTAAATATTATAATAATCAAGTTTCTTTGACGGTTCCATAAAATTAAAGTATCTGTTTTAGAACTACTACAGTTGATATTTATGAGTGTATAATATAATTATCGGGGCTAATGATTAAGCCCCACTCATAAAATTATCTCTACTTTCTTTTACATTCTAAAATTATAAAAAACTAGTACAGTTCCCGTCACTTCGCTGACGGTTAGACAGGCTAAACTACAAAAAAAGAACCCAGCCGTGAAAATTTTGAGCTTCACATTGTGTCAACATTTCTGAATCGGTATCTCCCAAAACTCCTCACCCCCATTCATACAACTTTGGGGCTAACCCACCCCCATTACCCCACCCCTCCCCATTACCCACCCATCCCCATTACCCCACCCCCACCCTTCCCCCTGTCCCACCCTTCCGCACACCCAACCCTTCCCCTCACCCCCACCCTTCCTCCCACCCCCCACCCTCACCCTTCCCCCATTCCTAAACTACAGAAAAGAACACAGTCATGAAAATCTTGAGCTTCACATTGCCGCCCGTAATACAATTTCTGAATTTTTTTACAATTTCTGAATTTTTTCTCACAATTTTTCTCACAATTTCTGAAAGTGTGACGGACGGACAGACAGACAGACAGACAGACGGACGGACAGCTCTCTTATTATATTATAGATTAAAGATAAGCAACATTTTGAAAACAAACTAAAAAATTATTAAATAATTTTACAGTAAAACATTCGAAAAAAAGGTACAATTTTTAAAAATAAAATATAAAATCAAGAATTCCCTCAACAGAACTCTTACATTTACTCGTTTATATTTGGTTCTTGTTTTTATATAAAATGCATATGCGTAGATATAAGATATATATATATATATATTATATATATATATATATATATTAGGGTGACACTTATTTTCGAAAGTTTGAATTTTTATCGGGACGGGCGCGTTTCTGGTTCCATTTTGTCAAAAAATATCGTGTGTAAAATATTTTTGAAATAAAACAATATTTAGAACTGCCTCAATACGGTCAAAGTTTGTATATTTTCTCGAAAAGTAGAAATTTTAGATCATGATGTTCTATGCCTCTAGCAAATAAAATATCACTTCTAGTTTGTTCAAGCTACTAATCTTGACCTAAAACATATAACTGGACTTCATACTTTCAACTCTAGGTCCCCCTCAACTCGAGTATTAGCCCCTCAAGGGGGGGGGTATCATGGGCGCCCATCTCCTCTCATTGTTGCCTACTTTGCAGAGGTCACGGTGGACTTGCGGGCGGTTGGGAAGTCACAGCGGTGCTTCTCGACCACTTGTAAGAGGAACTGCCTTTGGTCTTCACTCTTGGTAAGGGCCAGGTTGAAAGACTGCATCAACGCCACCCCGCGCTCCGCGAAGTCATTGACAACTTGAAGGGCCTGGACTCGGCGGGATGCGGCGATGAAGGCTGGGTCCGTCCGCCACTCCTCCGGATCCTTGAGCAGGAAGGCGGTGCTGATGTCCAGAACCTTGAAGAACTCCTTTGATGTAGTCGTTGTGAACTTGGCCAATGTATTGTTGGCGATTGAGGCGGTGGACAGGTCCACATTGATACGCCGCGGGGATCCTCCGATCCTTCCTCTTCTTCCATCGCTTTAATCATCTCCCGCTTTGTCGCCAAGTCGATACCCTCGTCGAAGATGGCCAGGGTGACGAGGCGCTCGCTCAAGTACCATAGGTGCCTGGCGAAGACTGTCGCCGTCGCCTTGGCCACCGCTGAGTCCGGATAATAGACGAGGGCCTTGAGCAGCGCGAGGTCCGCGGCTGGGGCCGTTGCCGGGAGCGGCGCTTTGTACCAGGCCGTCACGTAGATGGACACGGCGAAGATGGTGAATCGCCGGATTCCAGCCGCTTCGCCTGACGACATCTGAAACTGTTCCCGGAACAGGAACAGTTTGATGGCATAGATGACTTTTGCCATCCAGCGCGCGCGATGGAAGGCGCCGGGACGAGCGAACCGGGCACCCCGCTTGTTCGGACCGCCCAGCACAATTACAGAGAGCTCCAGAAGTTCCCTGTAGTCATCACGTGGATGTTGACCGTCGAGGAGGCGGCTGAATTCGATCAGCAGGTCGTCGCGGGCGTCCTTCAGTTGCTGCGGCATGGTTCCATCCTCGAAGGCTTCGCTTTGGTTTGATCGATGAAGTCCCACTGGGCGGCGAATCGTTTGAACAGGAGGATGTCAGGACCAGTAGAGGGACCGAGGCACGCCGTGAATGCCTTCTCGCACACCAGTTCGTGGATGTGGTGGCGGCAAGCCAAATGAAGCACTGTCTTCTCGAGTTTCTGCTCAATGATATAGCAAGCTCCTCCTGAGAGTCCTGTGTTTGAGGCGGTGGTGTCAAAAGAGAGGGCACAGATCCGTCCTTGATGTCCCAATCCTCGAGGGCAGAGAGGACGGCTTCCGCCATGGCGCGGCCGGTGCCGTCGGGAGGCTGGGCACAGCCAGAAGCTTGTCGACGTTCTCCCCAGACACCAGAACTGGAAGGCGATCTTCAGCAGGGCCTCCGTCAGCCGCTGGTACGATTTTCCCGTCCCAGTGAACGGTCAGCGGCACAGTAGGATGGAAGGCTGCCTCATTTCCGCTGCTGCCATAGCACGGAACTTTGCTCGGTCGCGGCGGGAGGATTCGCGGTTCAAGACCAGCTCCTCAGGGTCGTGGCCCAAGCTCCTCGCAGCCGCCGACAGCAAAAAAACACCTTTCTCGGTCGGTAAGTTTCGTCCGATCCATCGCTGCGGAGAGATCAGGGGTGATCATCTTTTTCGACGCGCGGAATCGCTTGGGTGGTAAAGGGGTCGTAGATGCTTCTGCATTCGACGTGGACGGGCCCGGGAGAGAGAGCTCTTCCTCTTCTTCTCGGCGACGACGCCGTGTCGGTGACCGAGTCGGGCTGCTTGCACCTGAGCTGGAGCTCGATGCCAGTTCGACGAGTTCTTCTCGGCTCTCTCTGTTCGCCCTTTCATCATCTTGCCGGCGGCTCCTTTCCGCTTCCTGTCTCCTCGCACGCTCCTCCTCAGTGTGCAGCGTCATGTCACGTGTGGAGGAGATGCGGCCGCGCCGCACCTCGGCCTTTGTCCCGTCAGGAACTCCCTGTCCTCTTCGATTGTGATCATCGACATCGCCTGTTCGTGTGCGATGTCGAAGAGGCGGTCAAGGGATGAGAGGAACTCGGCCTCGTTCCTGATTTGGGTCACAGTGCGCCGTTTCGAGTTCTTGTTCAGAGCCCGCCACTTCTCGTACATTCGGAGAACTTGTCCCTTGCGCGTTGGTCTTTCTGCGTAGGAATACGGGACCGCTCCCAGAATTCCTTGACTGCGGTCACTGTCTCAGCGGCTGCTTCCTTGATCGGCTTCTTGACGTCAAGGTGAAGGTGTAAAAAGTACTGAAGCGCCTGCTTTCCCGTAGGCAGCATGCTTCCTGTGATGCTGTGGTCCACGGTCCCCAGGAGATAGACTGCTGTTTTAGATCTTGTTGCCGAAGCCATCACGTCGTTTCAGAACTCACTGAAAAAGAGAATGAAACACTGTTAGTATTGGCAAAACTTGTCCCAACCCATTTTCTACTTAGAATAACATGTTCTTTCGCCTGTATCAATATTTGGATAAACTCGTGTTACACCCTGTATAATACCTCATTTTAGTCTTCTGTACACCAGTGCGGAAGACTAAAACCAACGACTCTGACCGTCCGTCTGTCTGTCTGTTATCATTTTTCAACTCAGAAACTACAGCAGCTATCGAAACGAAAACTGACATGATAACAGAACGCCATGAGTACTTTTCGACAAAAAGTATAAACTTTGACCTCATTGAGGCAGTTCTAATTATTATTTTATTTCAAAAATATTTTACACACAATGTTTTTAGACGGAATGACACCAGAAATGCGCCCGTCCTGATAGAAATTCCCAAAAAATGAAAAACACCCCAAATAAGTGGCACCCTAATAATATATATATATATATATATATATATATATATATAACTTATATATACACACACACTCTATATGCATTTTGATATAAAAATGAATCAGATATAAACGACTAAATGTAAGAGTTCTTTTGAGGGAATTTTTGATTTCATATTTTATTTTTAAAAATTTTACCTATCCTTTCGAATATTTTACTGTAAGACTTTTTTAATAAATTTTTAGTTTCTTTTCAAAATGTTGCTTATCTTTTATTTTTTATAATTTTAGAATTTATCCTAAAGATGAGTGTTGTATATCTCGAAACGTCGGGTCTATAAATGTTTTTACTGTTACTGTAAACCTATTTTATGGGTTTCTTTTATAATTTCGTGATTGTTTTATTTTTAGTTTGTGCAAGTGTTTAAATTTATATTGGTTTTAATTGTATATATATATATATATATATATATATATATGTATATGGAGAGAAAGAGAGAAAAATGAACATTCAGATGTAAAAGAAAGTAGAGATAATTTTATGAGTGGGGCTTAATCATTAGCCCCGATAAATTAGCCGTACTAATGGAGGTTTACCAAAAAGTATACGTGAAAGAATGCGACATAATATGTATAGTCCCTTCCATTAGCAGAGAAAATTTCTGTACATTTTAAATTACAATACTTTGCACTTCCTAAATTAATGGTTTATAAGTTAAAATAAAGATGCTCAAAGAAAACTTGTCCATTTTGAAGTAACCCCGAAGCGTGTATGATTGTGGTTAGCCAAAACTTTTATGGTATAATAATGTCCCATCATGATGACCATTTCTTTCTTACCACCCTACACTAAAAGCATTTTTCATGTTTTGCCTAAACACAAAATTCAATAATCAAATAAATTATTCCTTAACCCTTTACTGCCAAAACGGAAGAATTTATAACCTTTCAAATACACACATTTTGGGCGGGAAAGGGTTACGCCTCACTCTCTGTTATTATTTCCATTATTATTATTATTATCTCTTCTTCTACCACGGAATCGCTGCATCACATAATTCTCTAAAGCATGAGAAGCATTATTTATGGATAAAGCAAATTTTTTATGGGAACATTATTGATTTAAACAAAACACGGCTTTGAGGAACTGAATCCTAATTCAGCTTACTGTCACAAACAACTCGAAACGTAGAAGATGGGGGTCCCCATAGAGGAAAATAACAGGACAGACGCTGCTCAACAACTCAAATCAATGTGCAAAAATCGATGAAGGAGAGTCCTTTGATATTACAACGAAAATTATATATGTATTAAGCCAAGAGACCGAGCATTTATTAATTTCTAAATGCATAAACATATTTTGGTGAAATTACAGAGGCATCACCAGCCAATCAGAAATCCTTAAAGTATCTCAGAATTCCAAATATATATATCATATATTATATATATATATATATATATATATTTATAATAAATACGCTACAAATAATGTGGAATTATTTTCAAATAAAAAGTCCAGTAAAAAATGAAATATTTGGATTTATTTTTTGTAGGACTTAAAACCTACTTAAACTAGGTTCTATTTCTCATTTAGTAGGACTATGTAAGTATATATATATTTCTTATTCTTGCACGACAACCAAATTCAGAATGAGGGAAATTGTGAAGAAAGAGCTCTGTATTATTCAACCATTGTCATGTTATAAAAACATGCCTTCATGGAGGTTTGTGCTGCTCGTTGCATTACCCTTGTCAAATAGAGTAGGAATGACTGATGGGGAACTGAAAAGTCACTGTCCTCGTTCGAAGAAGGTCAAATCAAAAGCATTCTTATTTATCCAATCTCAATTAAAATAATTCGCTTCTTTTTATAACAACTTTGTAAAAGTGTACACCAAACCTAGGTGCATGATTCATCAGGAGCAAGAAGATGCTGTATGTGCGCGTCAATGACACATCAAAAACCGCTAAGCTACAGGGATGTCCTCAACTCAAGATAGTGCTGGTAATAATAATAATAATAATAATAATAATAATAATAATAATAATTCGGGAATTAGTGTAATGGGCAGCAAGAATATTAGCGTTGTGGAATTCTTTCAAATAAAAAATCTATTAAAAGAATGGAATATTTATTTTGAATTTTTTTGTAGCAGAGGTGAGTTACCCATCTAATAGTAAAACTAATAAAAACAAATATTATCGCTAAAATTAGTTCCAGCTATTTAACAATGCCTTAAAAATAATCTAAAAAGATTAGCTTTTAACGGACGTGATATATATATATATATATATATATATGATGAATAAAACCACGAAGGAAAGGAAACACAAAAAGGTGCTCAAGCGCTTTCGTCTAATGACATCCTCAGGAACACTGAAGTACATAAAAGGTTACGGCCGATATATAGGTTACAGAAAGAAAAAAAATTAAATAACATACATACACACAAACATACATATATATATATATATATATACATACATATCTACACATACATATATATATATATATGCAATAAACGGAGAAGTAAAAATAAAAATTAAAATTAAAGATTAGAGGATTAACCAAGAGGCATACAGATTTGTAAGGAAAAATATCGATTTTAGCACAAGATCAAATGAATTAAAAATACAAATTTATACTGGAAATCTACCCGGGTTTTAACACTTTGCCTTTTAGAGTCAAGATTCGATATATATAAAAATAAAATGAAGATTAAAAGTTAATAAAGTAGCGTACAAGTTTACCAAAGATTTAGCGTCCTACCCTAATTTAGATAAAAAGGGTAGGACGCTAAATCTTTGGTAAACTTGTACGCTACTTTATTAACTTTTAATCTTCATTTTATTTTTATATATATCGAATCTTGACTCTAAAAGGCAAGGTGTTAAAACCCGGGTAGATTTCCAGTATAAATTTGTATTTTTAATTCATTTGATCTTGTGCTAAAAATCGATATTTTTCCTTACAAATCTGTATGCCTCTTGGTTAATCCTCTAATCTTTAATTTTTAATTTTTATTTTTACTTCTCCGTTTATTGCATATATATATATATATATGTATGTGTTTAGATATGTATATATATATATATATATATATATATATATATGTATGTTTGTGTGTATGTATGTTATTTATTTATTTTTTTTTTTCTGTAACCTATATATAGGCCGCAACCTTTTATGTACTTCAGTGTTCCTGAGGATGTCATTAGAGGAAAGCGCTTGAGCACCTTTTTGTGTTTCCTTTCCTTCGTGGTTTTATTCATCATAAATATTTTTCACGTGTTACTTTCGTGAAATAATTTTCATATATATATATATATATATATATATATATTAGGCCGGGTCGAAATTTTATATTGAAAAGGTACATATTGTGAGGAGTTTGAATGGAACACAGGAACCCCTCATAAATTATTTCGCTGTTTAAAGCCTCCAAGCCTCCTACCCCTGGCACAATTTTTCACTTTTGACCTATATTGAAGAATATTCCATTTATACGAGACTTACTCTACATTCAGGTTTTTTGATGACATAAGTCTTTATTAATGTATAATATTTTATTTAATAATGTACAGTAGGGTGTGTCAATTTTGTCAACTTTTTTCAAATCAATTTTGGTAGTGAAAATATAGTGTCTTTTCATCTCAAAATTTGAAATTGGCCTACCAAAATGAAATAAAATAACCCTTACCTACATCAATTTTACCTTAAAGTTTCAGAAATTGACTCTTTTACTAAATAATAGGACATAAATTGATTAACTATTCATCTGTCACAGAATTAGCCTACTGATCGCATATGGAGTGTTTTCAAGGTCATATATTTGTTGTACAATGTACAAGTCACAACAAGAATAGAACAGTCCCCACTCTCAGTCCTCAGTTGCCTCTTAGATGTCATAGACGGTGGTTTGCTGTTATTGCTCTTGTGCCTACTTCATAGTTATTCTACTAGACGAATACTACAGTTTAACTGTAAGTATGGATTATTGATTATTACAATTATTTATTATTATCATATTCTTCTGTCTAATTATGTTGTAATCCCATTAAATATTTTTTTATTGAATTTTAGAACATCGAATGACTAAACTTTGAAAACATCGTAATTGATATAAAATACTTAAATGTTTTTCTTTCTTTTCAGATTTCCTAAGATGCCAAAATTGAAGACAAGAGGTCAGTCGTCATGCCACTTGAGCCTGTTAATCGGTACAGGCAAGGAGTTTCCCGTATCAGAACTACCAACAGTGCGAGACATGCTGAGACTAGGGTTACTCCTTCGTGAACAAAATACAAAGGATAGAAGGAACTACACAGAGAAAGAGCTCATAAGGGACATGATTCCCCCTCTTCTGCATCAGTGGAAAAAAGCTAATGTGTTATTCAAACCACCTGTACTCAATCAGTATAGAACTATTGAGCTAAAGTTAACAAAGCTGTGGCACAAAACAGTTGAGACATCACCTGGTAAAGGAAAACTAGCAAAGAAAAATAATTTCTGCACACACTTGATACTCTTCTTGACATTTTTAACTGCTGCCAGTGTCCCATAGAGTTGTGTTCTGAAGCCAATTGTTCTCCCTCATGCAGAAGAGAACCTCACCCTCACATTGATTGTCGCTGTCCTCGTGAGAAGAAGATCCCTGTTTTGGAGCTGGCTTTCATAAAGGCGCAGAGAACAAAGGCAGGAGGCCAAGGAAGTATGCAGATTGGTTTGGCAGATTATTCAGAACCCAAAAAACAGATTGTTATTGCTAAGAAAAAAAGAAAATCCGAGAGAGGGAAGAAAGGAAGAAAAATAAGAGTGAAAGAAGCCACCCAAAGATGAAGAGCTCTATCAAGAGGTTTCTCTCTTCTTTGAAAGCTCTTCAGATGAACAGAAAGAAGCAACATCAGATGATAGCCTCAAAATGCCATCTGAACCTTCGCCGAAGAGAATGAAATACAACACCAAAGACATCTCAAACGTTGCCCTTGCCAGTATTCGCCACCATACGGGTCTACGAGAGACTGCAGAGATTGCCACTGCCGCTTGGATAGATGCAGGCCTCATCAGCCGAGAGGATACATCCTTAGTGATAGATCATATTAAGATAAGAAGAGCACAAGAAAAATAATGAAGGAAATATCTGATCAGCATGAAAAAGATTTGAAGGAGGAAGGTCTCTCTTGCCTTTTGTTTGATGGAAGAAGAGATGACACAAAGTTCTCCTAGAGGTAGAGGGAATGGACAGAAAGTTTGCCGGTCTCATCAAAGAAGAACACTACTCTGTGTGTTCCGAACCTGGTGGCCGCTATTTGTTTCACTTTGTTCCTGAAGCAGAAGTAGAAGGCAAGAAACATGCAGAGGCAATTGCTGATTAAATAATATGTTGGCTTCAAGAAAGAAGACTTGACAGTTCACTGCAGGCCGTTGGTGGAGACTCAACTGCGGTGAACACTGGATGGCAGGGTGGTGTTATGACGCATTTAGAGAAAAAACTTGGAAGAAGGCTTGTTTGGATTGTATGTAATTTGCACACAGGGGAACTACCTCTTCGTCGTCTCATCCAGGAACTTGATGGTCCTACAAAGCGCAACAACAAGTGGTCAGGCCCCCTTGGCAACATGCTATATGAAGCAACGGAATTAGAAATAAATACAAAATTTCCAAAGGTCGAAGTAGGCCCTCCCCTTCCAGTGTTATCTGAAGAAGTTATCAAGACCTCAGCACGGATCAATCTTACGCTTATCGTATTGTTCAAGCAATCAGATCAGGAGAGTTGCCTCAAAATCTGGCTCTCTTGGGGATTGGACCCGTAAGTCACAGTCGTTGGTTAACTACAGCGATTCGTTTCTGCAGGATTTGGGTTTCCAAACATGCCCTGAAGGACAAAATGCTACAGAATTTGATGTTGATTGTTGAATTTATTATTGGGTTTTATCTTCCTCACTGGTTCAATGTAAAACTTAATCCAATGTGGATGGAGGGGCCCAACCACATCTTGTTTCAATTACAGCTACTGAAAACCCAAAGGAAAGTTGGTGGACAGCGTGTTACCTGTGGTGAGAAGGTCCGCTTGGTATGCTAGGCCAGAGCAGTTTTGCAAGCAATACTCTGCAGCCAATGTACCAAAGAGCGAACTGAGGCTGTGGAAATCATTCTAAAGCTTAGAGGAACATCATAGATGATGACCAGCTGGGAGACTGCTCTGTTCAGACATGGAAGGTACCTCCGATAAGCGTCAATGCCACGAAATTGTCAGAATTAGTTAACTTGAGTTCGGAAGTTTTGGAGCCACCACTGACAACATGTATAACAAATAAAGATTTAACACAACTTAAAGAGGCCCCAGTGCAAGTGCCAAAGTGCCTTCTCACACTCAGAGTGTGGAAAGTGTGTGAAAATGGTCACAGAAGCAGCTAGTCAAGTTTACAGTCACGAGAAGCGAGAATGCTACATCAAAGCGCAAGTAGCAAGCCGAATGCTGATGTCAAGGAACCGCAGCAAAAAGACATGACGGCATTGGTTACTTTCAAATAAAGTCTCTGAATGATATCTTATTGCCACTTTAAATGTTGATAGGATGTTTGCGCACATTTGTTATTTTGTTACGAATTTACGGAAAAATGGAATTTTTGAATTAAAATTGATGTAGGTAGGAGTTATTTTTTATTGTTTTTGAAGCAAGGATATTATTTTGTATGCCAAATCATTACATTAAATTGCTACCAAATCACATGATTTTCAATTTAGTCATTTCACCCCCAAAATTGACACACCCTAATGTACAGTATTAGGAAAATTAATTAAGTACAACAATATATTCAGAAGAAAAAATTAGAGGCATAATAAATGTGCTAAAATTCAATTAACTTTTTCATTGTTCCTTACACATCAAAAGGGAAGAAATTTTCAATATCATTAGGAAATTTTATTTCATATGTTTCTTACTCATTCCATTGGGCCTTCCATTCAAACTTGGGCAGTTTTCGCCTTGATTCTAATGAGTTTAAGATAAACGTTTGACGGTTGACATATCCTATTCTTTCCTGACATGCCTTTGTTACTAGGTTCACTGCCCTTTCCACACTTTGACTGTGGCATGGAAAAGAAGCTATCTCCAGAGGCTTACATCGAGCCTGTAGTAGCTCATCGTCGCCAAAATTGTTTAGCAGCGGTGGAGGAGTAATGATCTCTTTTTACCAATCGATCATCTTGGTGCAGTCAGTAGATTGGAAATTGAGGGTTCGAGGCAACTCAAAGTTTCTGGTACCTGAAAATCCTGTTCTTGAAAGGATGATTTTCTGAATAGCTTGGTCCCTAATTTCTAGTCTCTTCTCAGTTACCATTGATATGAGTATATTTTCTGGGTGCGCAAAGTAGGCGTTATTCTTTAATACTGGTTGTATGGTTGATCTATGTTGTTTATCTAAATTTCGAAGCAAGCACATTAAATGCCAAAAGTTATATGCACCATCAGTTGCATTAGGATGAGATGTTATCCAAAACCACCCTGGAGCATAGAACTGCATAATAATCTTGAAAATATCTTGAAGATTTTTATCGGGATTTGGCGTTCAGATATATAATCGAAGGACCCTGTTGGCTAGAGTTAGCCAACGAGCATGGTGAAGGGTACCTGGGGATCGAGTGGACAGATCTTGAGGAGTGTCTCCAGTTTGCACTGCCAGACATATATCATAGAGATATCTTTGATGACTGCTTAGCTGCTTCACAACATTTGCTGGAATTTCTTTAATGTTTCCCTTTACGCGAGAATATGTGACTACCTCCAATTTTGTTAAATCTGTTTTCAGTTTATTCTCACTTGAACCCACAAAGGTATTTGGACCTGTTGTTTTACCATCAATGGCTTTGTAGACGTGTATAAAAGGCAGCTCATTCAAATGCAAGAGGCACACCAACCACTGCAGTGGTCTGTTAAGATGAATTTCAACCAGTTTTATGGCTTCACCAATTTGTCCTGTATTTACAGGAGTACCATCACACAGTAAAGCTTTGATAGTATCTGTGCTGTTCGAGTCTGTAATAATAGTTATCAACTCTTCTGCTATGCAGCGAACAGTTCCATTATTTGATGTGACATGGTCTAATAGATGTTTCTAGGTTCTTTCACAAAAACATAGTGTTCTTCTTTTATCTTTCCACTTTTAGTTAATGTGTTATCTTTCCTTCCATCAAATCCAAGGCACTCCATCTTCAGATTTTTGGATTTAGACCTAAAAGTATTTGTTTCCCCATGCAATTTCTTTCTCTTTCTAATTTCTTTCTGTCAAGCATGTTGGTATGGTTAAGGATCCCCATATCTTTTAAAGCTGCATTGACTATTGCAGCTGCAGCTCTACAACTTACACGATAACGATCTGCTGTTAATGCTAGATTTTTATAGGAGTGCCGTTTCTGAATATTCTGTCAATTCTAAATCGGCCTCATAATCTACATCCTGACTCTCTGAATCTACATCCATGTCTTCTTCGGTATTTTCTATAAATTCCGATGGTAAAACATTGGTGGCTTCAGTCATTTCTTCTTGTGCTTTTAGTTGACGGTTTTGTGCTTCTTGGGCTCTTGCTAAAGATCTCTTCTTTGTTGAACTAGCTATGCGATCATCATTGGTCCTAACTGATTTTTTCTTTGTTTTTGTCCCACAAAAGACTCTCATTCAGCCATTGTTATTTTATCCTTACACCTGCAAGATTTCCTCTCAATTCCCTTATCATAGCATTCACAAGAAGATATATCAAACATTTCATCATACTGAGCTACTTTTAAGGCAAAACTTTCATTTGTTCGATGTGACAAATATCTTTTACAACAACCCTGTAACAATCATTAGCAGTTGTTGATCCTTTTCATTTAGCTTCTTCACGACGGTGCACAAAAAGGTAGTGTCTCACAACATCTGCTTTTGAAGGAGTCATGGCTGCTGGGAATTCCGTAGGATATTCAAAGGGGCTGCATTTGAGGACTTGCTTCTAGTAGTCATAGTTTATATTCAGAAGTAAAATCAAATTATATGTAATTAATAATTTACGATAATTCAAATTATAATTAAAGCAAATGCAAATTATTTCTATTTATCTGAAAAATTATTTCTATTTATCTGAAACATAAATATATCAAGCATTAAACAAGCAACTTATCATGTAACATATAACAACATTAAACATATGCAAATATGAAGGTAAAAAAGGGAGGAGGGGCATGTGATAGGGGTAGTAGGGTAGCACATGCTTGATTTTTTAATATTTTGTTAGTGATAAAAAACCTTCTCACATAGTGTACTTTTTAAGAAATAAAATTTTTTCCCATTTAAATATATGCAAATATGAGGGTAAAAAAAGAGTAGGGGCATGTGATAGGGGTAGTAGGGTAGAACATGCTTGATTTTTTAATATTTTGTTAAAGTGATAAAAAACCTCACATAGTGTACTTTTTAAAAATAACATTTTTTCCCATTCAAATATATGCAAATATGAGGGTAAAAAAGAGTGGGTATGTGCTAGGGGTAGCAGGAGTTGCACATGCTTGATATTTTAATAATTTTTTAAGATGATAAATTGAAACTTTTAACATAGTTTTCCCATTTTCGACCCGGCCTAATACACACACACACACACACACACACACACATATATATATATATATATATATATTATATATATATATATATATAGAGAGAGAGAGAGAGAGAGAGAGAGAGAGAGAGAGAGAGAGAGAAATGAACACTCAGATGTAAAAGAAAGTAGAGATCATTTTATCAGTGGGGCTTAATCATTAGCCTCGATAAATCAGCCGTACTAATGGAGGTTTACCAAAAAGTATACGTGAAAGAATGCGACATAATTTGGTATAGTCCCTTCATTTTATTTTTACATACAGGGTGTCCCAGAATGAACTATCTATTTCAATGAAATCGGACAAATTTTTTAAAAACACACTTTTATTTATGTTTATCATGTTTAATATGTGTTAAAAATGTATAAATTTCTAAATTTTTTCAGAATTTTATTTTCATAATTTTTTCATAGTTTTTCATAGTTTTATTTTTTATTTTTAGAATGGCAAAGAGACTCTCCAAAAGTTAACGTGTGGCTTGGAATGACCAAATCCAAAATTTATGGCCCATTCTTCTTTGCGAAGGCAACTGTAACAGGTACCGTCTACCTTGATATGCTTCAGCAGTTTCTCGAACCACAGCTTCTTGATGATGGCATTCTTGATAATGTTGTGTTTCAACAAGATGGAGCACCATGTCATTATGCTCTAATTGTTCGAGAATACCTCAACAGACGCCTTCCGAATCGGTGGATTGGACGTGGAGGACCTCGACCTTGGCCTCCGCGTTCTCCGGATTTGACACCCCTGGATTTCTTTGCATGGGGTTTCATAAAAACAAAGGTTTATCGCCAAAAGATCAATAGTTTAGCTGAACTTAAAGAACGCATCCAGTTGGCAGTGCGGGAGATAACACCTGAAATGCTTCAAAACGTGTTTCGCAGCGCTGAGGATAGATTTGAAATTTGCAGAGATACAGACAGTGCACATGTTGAAATTTCTCAATAAAGTTTTGACTTATGATTTATAAATCTATTTGTTTTTCTATCATAATTTAGTAATAAACACAAAATTATGTCAGTTTTTATTAAATTTGTCCGATTTCATTGAAATAGACAGTTAATTCTGGGACACCCTGTATAGTTGATACAGTTCATTATCTGTTATTTTAAACATCCACATGTAATATCTCACACTGTAATTCATTTTGATGATGTAGTGACCCGTGGTTCAGACAAGGATATTCATTAACATCCCGTTGATATTTCGATTTAATAATCATTATTGTTTAAGTTAGGTTTTAGGTTAGGTTAGTTTATGTCAGTTTCTCTTTGGCTAAGTTAGTCTTATGTACTTTAATGAGATTATTCTAACGTTCTAAAATGAAATAGAATTTAAAGACCAAAATAAAAGTTAATCATATTAATATACTTTACACTACATTGTATAACAATCTTAAATCGGGTGGAATCACAAGTTACATAAATTATATTTTGGAAGTTACCATTATATTACACCGTATATAAAATATGTTTCATTTATCTGTATTTCTAATACTTTTCGACTGTATTATTTTTCATTTCTAGTAATAAAAATTAATTAATTATTTAATTATTATTTGCATCTTAACATGCATTGTTTACCGCTTTTTTTATTTCTAAGCTTATCTCAATTTACATTTGTAATGACAAAATTAATCAAATGCAAATTTATTTTATTTTCAATTATTTCTATTTATTTTATATTTTCTTTCGTAAAAACATTCAGGTAAGATTATCTGAGAGTTTTTCTTTTCTTGAAAGCCATTAAATATCATAAAAAGAGATATAATAATAGATCATATAACGTTCCATGATTCGGATCCCACACGTAAACTAAAGTTTCTTTGCATCATTTAATCTAATAGGTGTTACGAAAGAGAATAAATAGCCATCGTTCAAAATATCTTTCTCTTCCTCTATAAAAATCTTATAACACACTTTCTTTTATAAAAACTAAAAACTTTGGTTTTATCGACATCATCATTTAACATATTTTCTTTTCAATGACTAGAACATCCCTTAAAAGAAAATATGTTAAATGATGATGTCGATAAAACCTAAGTTTTTAGTTTTTATAAAAGAAAGACTAGAAATTCAATGACTAGAACATCCCTTAAAAGAAAATATGTTAAATGATGATGTCGATAAAACCAGTTTTTAGTTTTTATAAAAGAAAGTGTGTTATATATATAAGTGTGTTATATATATATAAGTAACTCTTACGTATATATATGTATATATATATATATTATATATATATATATATATATATATATATATATATATATATGTTATATGTTATAATAATGTTATAATGTTTCAGACCAACAAAGACCCTACGATCTACTCATGGCTGGTCTACCTAACTGTGTTCGTAATCGTGTATTGTGTATGTCCTCCGTGGTGGCGGAGGGGACCTACAATTTTACGTGGGTTCCGAACCACAAGAACATAAGAAACTTATTTAAAAATGCCGGTAAATTGGCAACGACCAATTTTTACGAAACTAAATAATTATCAATTTAAAAATAATTAATTATCGGTTTAAAACTAAAGATAGAATCTCTCGGTCCAGAGGAGCAAGTCATAATAGACTACTATCCACAAATATGTTACATTCTATATCTATTTATAACGGACATGCAAATATATCAGATCCAAAGAATCCAGTCAATTTCATTACGGTATCCATCAAGTCACGGTCCATATCGATTGCGGACCAAGTCAAAATTTACAACCATATACATTATCAATTTAACAATAATTAATTATCGATTTAAAACTAAAGATAGAATCTCTCGATCCAGAGGATCAAGTCATAATAGACTACTATCCACAAATATGTTACACTCTATATCTATTATATAACGGACATGCAAATATATCAGATCCAAAGAATCCAGTCAATTTCATTACGGTATCCATCAAGTCACGGTTCATATCGATTGCGGACCAAGTCAAATTTACAACCATATACATTACAATATATACACTTACGAGGAAAAGTGTAGGTGTGGCTGTAAAGACTGTACAGTAATGTAGAAATGTGTGTGCACCCATTATGGGTCTCCCATTTAAAGGTGTTTGTGGGGCAAGTGAAGATCATGAGTTTTTCAATACCTCACAGTACTATGGGGGCACCGCTCGGCAGAGGAATCTCTTTAAATGGGGTGTGTAAGGACAGAGAGTATCCCCTAACCCAAGACGCTGCCTCCCTATATCCCACAACACTTGTGTTGAGTTGTGGGATCTATCCCCACAAAGCCTTAATTTTACTACCTTAAACTATACCCTTTTTATCAACATGCGCGTCCAATCGATTCTTAAACATGTTTATAGACGTGCTACTAATTACTTCTACCGGCAAACTATTCCAGCTATTTACTATTCTATTCATAAAAAAAGTTTTTCGCAACTGCTGTCTCGAACCTTCTACTTGTCAACTTACACCCGTTATTTCTAGTCCTATTATATTGAGATATTTCGAAAAAGCTATCTCTATCTACGTTATCAAACCCATTCATAATTTTGAAAACCTGGATTAGATCATCCCTTAACCTCCTAGTCTCGAGTGTAGTCAATTTTAACTCTTTAAGCCTATCCTCGTACGACTTTGACCTAAGAGACGGAATCATCTTAGTTGCTCGTCTTTGAACTCTTTCGATTTTGTCTATATCTTTGCGCATATGCGGATTCCAAAATTGGACCGCGTACTCCAAATGGGGTCTAACTAATGATTTATAAAGAGGAACTATAATATCGCGCGATTTGTACTCAAAATTTCGAGCTATAAAACCTAACACTTTGTTCGCCTTATTGACAGCCGCTGTACTTTGTTTCGCTACTTTTAAATCACCAGTGACTATAACTCCTAAATCTTTTTCCTGCTCTACGCTTGTTAAATCTTTCCCTGACATACTATACGCAAAATTACCGTTACGCGAACCTATATGCATAATTTTGCACTTATCCACGTTAAATCTCATTTGCCATGTGACTGACCAATCAACGATTTTATTCAGATCTTCCTGAATTTTACCTCTATCTTCGTCATTAATCGCCCTACCACCCAGCTTCGTGTCATCCGCAAACTTTGAAACTGTACTGACTAGGCCGACATCTAAATCGTTAATATATAAGAAAAAGCAAGGGGGCCAATACAGAACCCTGAGGGACGCCACTCGCTACATTAGCCCAACACGACTCCGCTCCATCAACGACCACCCTCTGTTTCCTGCCTCGCAACCATTCTTCTAGCCAATTTATTACTACACCCCTGATTCCATGAGCCTTAGTTTTTTCAATCAGTCTTTTGTGCGGCACGGTGTCAAACGCTTTTTGAAAATCTAAATACACTACATCAACCGCCCGATGTCTATCGTAAACGTTAACCACGCTTTGGAAAAATTCTAAAAGATTAGTTAAGCAAGATTTGTTTCGCCTAAAACCGTGCTGCGTATTTCTAACCAGATTATGCACTTCTAAGTGTTCGACTATACGATCCCTAATTATTGATTCCAGTAGCTTACCTACAACAGACGTTAAACTGATTGGCCTATAATTTCCCGCCGCACCTTTATCGCCTTTCTTAAAGATAGGTGTTACGTTCGCTAACTTGAAATTATCTGGTACGCACCCCTCAGAAATAGACGCATTAAAAATCTTTGTTAGCGGCACAACAATGCTATCTTTTAATTCTTTCAGTTGTATGGGATATATGGAATCCTGACCCGGTGATTTACGCGTTTTCATTTTATCAATATAGCGCATTACTTCCCCTTCACTAACGACAATATTATCCAAAATATTACCATTATCAAAAGGTATTATGTCTATGACCGTAGGGATATTCGTTACATCTTCTATAGTAAAAACTGACGTAAAAAATTCGTTTAGCAAGGTAGCCATTTCCTTGTTTTCAGAGACTAGATCTCCATTTCCATTTTTTAATGGACCTAAGACACTTTTTACTGGATTTCTATTATTGACGTATTGAAAGAATCGCTTGGGGTTTTCTTTACCGTCACGAGCTATGGAGATTTCAAATTCGCGTTTTGACTTTTTTATTACACTTTTAGCTTCACGCCTTAGAGATATGTAGTTGTTTCGTAACAACAGATTATCTTTATCGCACTTGCATAGCCTATAAGCCCTCTCTCTACTCTTTATAATGTCTCCTACTCTAGAAGTAAACCACAAGGGCTTGTTGTTTACTTTCGCACGGGAAAAGGAAACACGAAGTCCGAGCGCTTTCGTGATATATTCACATTATCAAGGATAGGCTGACCATATTTCCTTGAGACAAAAACGGGACATTGGGATGGCAAAAAAGGGACTGGGGTTATGTAATATTCTGTATTCATGAAAAATTAAGTACATAAACCGGGACAAAATTGACATTTTTATTAAAAAGACGGGACGGCCAGGAAATATTAAAAAAACGGTACTGTCCCGTTCAAAACGGTACGTATGGTCAGCCTAATCAAGGAGGAACAGATAATGTGAATATATCACGAAAGCGCTCGGACTTCGTGTTTCCTTTTCCCTGTGGTTATTTGCTTATTAATAAGATCACGTGTTATTTTGTGAATTTAGTGCATATATATATATATATTGCTCTATTCACTCTGCCACACTCCTTAATTTCGTACAATTTTTTTTCGTTCCTCTTAACATCGTTCTTTGCTTTCTTTTTTATAGATTTTTCTCCATTTTTAGCTCAGAACTTGCAGATAGTCTGACTTACAAGTACTGTAGATGTGGGAAACCCTCTTTGGTATCAGCAGCCATATATGTTTCTATATCGTAGTACACACTTACACAAGTTATGAAGGCCGTCAGACTGGCCTTCGTGAAATGAGGTACTGTACAATATTCCCTCTCAAGCTTACATTGTAACGACAGCAGATCGTTTATAAGATTTCTAGGCCTATTCTAACGGCGTATAAAAGCTGTATACTATAATTTTCCCTTTCTCAGGTATGTAGACCTACTAAATTATCATTAAAAAAATCCAGTTTAAGAAATTTTCTTTCTACAATAGGCCCGTACATTCTATAACCATAATGTTGATCTTATGGATCACCCTCTCAAAATGAGTTACTTGTCCATAAAAAGACTTTCTAATACGACTCTTACATTTTAGTTTAAACCAAAATAAAAGTTATTTGTATTAATATACACTACACTGGATATTCGTATACATCACCAACAGTTATTCGAAGTATGCCATTCTGTACTTTTTAAAAATATACACATGAATGAGGAAATCAAACATGTAATATATATTATTTTAATAAACAGTCAAAAAAATACATCATCGTCAAATACAATTGTTGATTGAGTCCCTGCTGATACAGCGCGATATTTTTTCAACAGTCATCCTCATCGTCCGTAAATCTCGTTGTGTAGCGTTTTCTTCTTTTTAGACCCCTGGAGACGAATAAGTTCTTATTATATGGATATCAACAGTGTGTGTGTGTGTGTGTGTGTGTAATTACTACTTTTGTATCTACATTCTGCCAAGTTTTCTCCTCTATTTCTCTATTTTTGGGGTGGAGTGATCACAAAATCGTCCAGGCTCTCTGCGTCACTTTCAGCCAATTTCCGCTTCCTATGGGGAATGAGATATACAAGTTTAACATTCTACTCTCATTCGGTATAATAACGTTTTCACGAGCAGATTATTCGAATTTATATGCTGAAATTTAGCCGATACAAGGAACTTGTTAAAAAATATCATGTACACGTTTTAAGGGTGATGTTTGTTTACTAATAAACAATGGATGTCGAAATAGAGACTGTATGACCATTCTGGAGGTGAATGCATCAACTCATGATGTACATCGAGCTGAACAGTCTCTTGGGGCATCCTCTTGCACAGCCATCACATGAACGTCCTCAACAGGTTGCGTTGGCTGCTCAGATGTTGAAGGCTTATTATCCTCACGATGGATATTTTTGTAGCAGGGAATGGAAACATATATTTTCTACAGCAGGAAAAACATACAGAAAAAAAAAATATATATATATATATTCTACAGTATGGAAAAACGTACAGTAAAAAAAGAAAACTGATCTATCTCTCGAATACCAAAGCAAATCGTACATGTTCCCCACTCTCTATGTTTTCAATAAATGGAATTAGAAAAGTATTGCTACTGCATATGAAATTCTTGACATACTTATTATTATTATTATTATTATTATTATTATTCCCGAAAACACGAGCTGATGGAGCGCATAAATATTGATTAGTTAAGTTAGCCAAATTTTGGGTACTTTTCGCCATTTAATTTCCTCCAAGCAATAGGGTTAACAGCTTGCGCAATTATTTTTTCGTCTCCCAAAATTTGAACCGAGTCTCGGCATGATGGTTTCAGGCTCTAATATACAAAATTTTGGATAGATCGCTTCCCCGTCTATTAGTATAAATCATGTGCAAAGAAATTTTATTAAAATCACACCATATTTATCGGCTAATGGTTATTTGGCATACTTCAATTCCTTATAGTGTCTTAGTAATGAAAACACCCATATTTATGAGTCAATAATTAACTAAAGGTGGGTCAATGTCAGTTGTCAATGAGAATATACTGCGGAGCGAAATTTTACGGTGAATAAGCTCCATTCTGATATACAGGGTGTACATAAAGTCAGGATCTATTTTTGTGAAGCACTTGGAAATTATATGGAATTCAATCATAAAATGATAAAGTGGTAACATTTATTAAATAATTAAGAGTAGGATTCGACGTGACGCCCATCAGTATCCCTGCACAGCTCAAATCGTTCGGCAGCATTTCTAAACACATTCTGGAGCATTTGCGGGGTTATGTTATCTGCAGCAGTTCGTATACGTGTACGTAAGTTTTCAAGACTCGTAATCTTCATCTGATAGACGTGCGATTTGATAAAGCCCCATGCAAAGAAATCTAAAGGGGTTAAATCTGGTGATCTCGCTGGCCAAGGTCTGTTGCTTCCGCGTCCGATCCAGCGATTTGGAAAACGTCCATTTAGATAATCCTGAACAATTTTGGCATAGTGACAAGGAGCACCATCATGTTGATAGACGACGGTACTAACAATCCTATCCCCGTCGTCTATCAACATGATGGTGCTCCTTGTCACTATGCCAAAATTGTTCAGGATTATTTAAATGGACCTTTTCCAAATCGCTGGATCGGACGCGGAAGCAACAGACCTTGGCCAGCGAGATCACCAGATTTAACCCCTTTAGATTTTTTTGCATGGGGCTTTATCAAATCGCACGTCTATCAGACGAAGATTACGAGTCTTGAAAACTTACGTACACGTATACGAACTGCTGCAGATAACATAACCCCGCAAATGCTCCAGAATGTGTTTAGAAATGCTGCGGAACGATTTGAGCTGTGCAGGGATACTGATGGGCGTCACGTCGAATCCTACTCTTAATTATTTAATAAATGTTACCACTTTATCATTTTATGATTGAATTCCATATAATTTCCAAGTGCTTCACAAAAATAGATCCTGACTTTATGTAAACCCTGTATATACATATATTGCTCTCGGTAGTAAACCAGCTTTATTTGTTGCCGCAAAATTATTCAACAAAATCTTACTCCAGTATTTTTTATGTTAAGGTTTGGAGGCACACTTTGCGAATACGTTTATTACCCAAATATGAAAAGTTACTCACGGAATCTGAACGTGGTGCTCATCACTGCTGTGGTAATCTGCTGTAAGGTCCGCCACCTCAATCTCCTCCTCGTGGAGGATGCTTAGCATATTCGGCCTTCTCTACATCATCAAACAGTGCTAAATCCGCTGCTGTGAATTCGAACTCTACGTCGATGGAGGTACTGTCTGCGAATTTAATGGATGGCGCACATAAAGCGTCTTTCTGACACTCATAGGCCTCCATAGCATCGATTAACAGCAGATCAGCAGTCGTGAATTGAATTGTGAAATCTGTCTCGGTATCCATGATATATTTGCTGGAAAATGTTTTACGTCATGAACAAGTTTCCATATAAGATATCGGTGGGCTACATTTACAGATTAATTAATTAATTGAGCATGCCTACCTGGGAATCATTGTAGAGGCATGTAACATGTTCTGAGGAGATCTTACCGTAATAGGAGGTCAAAATCTTCGTCAAGCGTTGCAACGAGCTACGCAATCCGACTTTTTTGAAACTCTGTCAATGAAATAGTGTTCTCCGGGAAAAAACACGCCGATGTACTGAAATAGTTGAGAAGAGTGAATGTATAAGCTGTATAAGATAGGCCTATCCTGCAGATGTATAAATATGTAGTTATTACCTAGGTACGGAATCCGGCGTCTTTGTTTCGCAACATCCAAACATCTCTGCAAGACATATAATGAGTAAAACTTCTGCATCCATTTGTGATAAGCATTTTAATGTTCACGAGTTTATAGCTAATATCTAATATAATTATATGTAAAATAATGAAGATAAGCCACCTTGGGCTGTTTCCCCGTATGCAAATCAACTAAGAGGAATCGAACAAATGCCTTTTCAATAGCCCCATCTAGTAAGTATAATTTATAAAAATTAATAACAGACGCTGATGTTGATTGCCTTAAACGATGTTAAATAGGCACAATATATATGTATATAATGGTATAATTAATTACTGTATGGACATGAGTCTAATTTCTATTTAAAAAAGAGAAAATATGATTACATATCTTAACTTTAAAGCAATATTCATTCGAGTTCTAGAAGCTAATTTATGTCTGTATATTTCAATGTTGGTAAACTATCAGTAGTTAAATATTTAGCACTGATTATAAACTTTATTTGTGCTTAAAAATATTTTAATATGTTGTTTCCAGCTATCCATCCACAGTTTTATTTGCAAATTTTTTAGAAGCTGAAATTAGCTCTTTTATTCAATATACATATTTTGGATGAATTTGAGGCAAATATTGGCTGCCTGACGACAGTTGTCACACAACCTGACTATCGTATGCGTTACACTTACCAGTTGTAGAAATGAGAAAAGTCTTTATTAATTAGCGACCTGTTGACGCGTCTTAACTAAACCGATACTGTGCACAGACAGATCCATGACCGTTGGTACAAGTGTTTTATCATCCTTCAAACTCTCCCACGGGCAGATGTAGTTCAGTTATACGTAATATATATATTTTTATTTGCAAATTTTTTAGAAGCTGAAATTAGCTCTTTTATTCAATATACATATTTTGGATGAATTTGAGGCAAATATTGGCTGCCTGACGACAGTTGTCACACAACCTGACTATCGTATGCGTTACACTTACCAGTTGTAGAAATGAGAAAAGTCTTTATTAATTAGCGACCTGTTGACGCGTCTTAACTAAACCGATACTGTGCACAGACAGATCCATGACCGTTGGTACAAGTGTTTTATCATCCTTCAAACTCTCCCACGGGCAGATGTAGTTCAGTTATATATATATATATATATATATATATATATATATATATATATATAAGCCGATCAGACCTCTTTCCAGCGGGGCATGCGTATACAATACTCCATGGAATTCTGGTTTAAGTCATTATCAGATCTCCCTCGTGCCGTACATATACAGTACAGCGTGTGTATATATATATATATATATATATATATATAATATATATATATATGCACTAAAATCACAGAAGAACACGTGATCTTATTAATAAGCAAACAACCAGAGGGAAAAGAAAACACGAAGTCCGAGCGCTTTCGTGATATATTCGCATTATCAAGGAGAAACAGAAAATAGACGGAGATTACAAAGTAAATGAGTTAAATAAACAAGCAAAAAATTCACAATCGGCACCTCAAATTAAAGGCCATAAAGCCCTCTAAAGATTTTTTCAATTGATAACATAATCTGTAGGCTGCTAAATTACTAAATATAAAAGAACTATATAGATGAAATTAGAGAAAAAACCAGTACAGAGAACAACAAAAATTATTATAATGGTTATTAACACTAATATTTAATTAAAGCAGGAAATTAAGTGGCAAGAATTTAATGAAAACAAAGGGAATGGTGCCATCGTCTTGCAGAATATTACAAAATTTCTACAAAAGGTCTGGAAAATTGTTTTCCCAAAAGCAAACCAGTTGAAAAGTCCAATAAACTCCCCAGCAACCAAAGATTATACACGAAAGAAATATTACAATTAAAATAGACACATAAGAATGTTAACAGTTCTTAAAATAACATTTGTTTATTTAACCAGGGCAAACCGTTAAGGGGCAAGAATGCGGTCAAGAAAACAATAGGCCCTTCGCCACCTTTCTAACAATGCACGAGTCTAATTTATACAGCCCAGGGCTAATATTAAGGACCAAGTCCGCATTATTCTTGATCACACTTGATTCCAGTATATTTCTGCTAACAATAGATTTACTAAATCTTAATTTGGAAGCATTTTTCCAGTCAATGGGATGATTAGTATCTCTTACGTGAATGAAAATGGCGTTAGATTCCTGGCCACTTCTTATACTGTATTGATGCTGTTTAATACGTAACTCAAGGGTCTTACCAGTTTGGCCAATGTAAAATTTATTACATATTGTGCAAGGGATTTTATATACACAACCCTGTTCACTTAAAGGGGAGTTCTTAATCAATGAATTCTTAATTACATCTAAATTTTTGAACGCAATATTTACGTTAAAAGTCCTCAGCAGATTCGGCAAATCAAGGAAATTTTCTCTGAATGGTAACACTAAAACATTTTTTGTGTTATAAGGAATCTTATCCTTTCCTTCGTAGAAGGTTTTCTTTGCCATTTTTAAGGACTTATCTATGCAGTTCTTTGGGTATTTTAAATCAAAACCAATTTTGTATATTTTACTAATTTCGTCGTCAATGAACTCTGGGCTACAAATTCGTAGGCCTCTTAGGAACAAAGTAGAAAGAACGGATCGTTTTACATTAATGTGGTGATCAGAATAATAATGTATATAGGACAATTATTAGTGGGTTTTCTGTAAATATTGTACTTAAACTTTTTTCCAGACCTATATATTAAAACATCTAAAAAAGGGATCGAAGAATCTTTTTCTATTTCAACTGTAAAATTGATAGAGGGAGTTAAATTATTAAGTTTGGGTAAGAATTCATTGAGATTTAAAGTCACTGGCCAAAGACAAAGAACATCATCTACATATCTAAACCATGGAACATAATTTGGCAGAATCTTCCTTAATAACTTACTTTCAAAAAACTCCATATATAAGTTACTCAAAATGGGGGGGGAGAGGGTTTCCCATCGCCATACCAAATTTCTGCCTAAAATATTCATTATTGAACACAAATTTTGAGTCTACTATGCACAGCTTAATTAATTCTATAATTGTAGCCACAGGTAATGGCAAATTATGCTTAACCAATTCTTCCGAAAGAAACACTAATAGATCCTCCACCGGGACTCTTGTAAATAAAGCGGTAACATCAAAGCTTACCAATCTAAAATTGTAATTGACACTGATACTATTTAATTTTTCCACAAGGTCTACATTATTATTTATGTGTGATTGTGAAATTGTGCCGAGGAGAGGATTAAGAATGGAGACAAGCCATTTGGATAGCTTATATGAGATAGATCCTGTAGAACTAACAATAGGCCTTGCAGGATTATTTGGCTTATGAGTTTTAATCAGGCCATACATATAGGGTAATGACGGTGAAGTACTCAAAAACTGTTGAGGTAATATTTCATTACCCTTCAAAAGTTGTTTAATTTTCTTGTTAAATGCACTGTTCACAGTTTCAAGGGGATTGTTCCTTAATTTCACGTAAGTGTCCGCATCATTCAAAAGATCATACATTTTTCCTAGATAAACGTCTTTATTGAGGATCACTAAGGCATTTGATTTATCAGCTTTGGTTATATGTAGATTCTGATCTTTTCTTAAAGCTTCATAAGAGTCGAAAAACCTCTCCAGACTGTTTGTAGAAATTTTGTAATATTCTGTAAGACGATGGCACCATTCCCTTTGTTTTCATTAAATTCTTGCCACTTAATTTCCTGCTTTAATTAAATATTAGTGTCAATAACCATTATAATAATTTTTGTTGTTCTCTGTACTGGTTTTTTGTCTAATTTCATCTATATAGTTCTTTTATATTTAGTAATTTAGCAGCCTACAGATTATGTTATCTATTTGTTATCTATGTTATCTATTTGTTTTCATTAAATTCTTGCCACTTAATTGCCTGCTTTAATTAAATATTAGTGTTAATAACCATTATAATAATTTTTGTTCTCTGTATTGTTTTTTTTGTCTAATTACATCTATATAGTTCTTTTATATTTAGTAATTTAGCAGCCTACAGATTATGTTATCAATTGAAAAAATCTTTAGAGGGCTTTATGGCCTTTAATTTGAGGTGCCGATTGTGAATTTTTTGCTTGTGTATTTAACTCATTTACTTTATAATCTCCGTCTATTTTCTGTTTCTCCTTGATAATGTGAATATATCACGAAAGCGCTCGGACTTCGTGTTTCCTTTTCCCTGTGGTTGTTTGCTTATATATATATATATATATATATATTATATATATATATATACATGACGAAAGATCGCGTACTTGAGAGTAGTTTACTGACACAGTTTATTGAAGACCAAGGTACCAGTAGGTCTCAGGTACAACACACGTCTAACCAAGATTTGAAAGAATTTAACATGGCGGTTCACTGTGACAATGGAGTGGAGATCATGAGAGGTGGGTTGTATTATTTTTATTTCGTTAATTAGAGGCTCCTATCCCTTTAACGATGAGTTTGTAGACGAATGTTGACTTTTGTGGAGTTTTGTGATATTCATTAGTGCAGAGTTTGTAATGGTTATTTATATAGGGCCAATGTGATTTTAACAGATGTGTATGTTTTTTTATTGCATCTTGTATGCAAATCAGGTTAAAATTTTAAAAAGTAAATTTAAAAAAATATTAAATATTGCTTACTGTTCTATATTTATTTAAATTTCCAAAGTATCTTGAAATACCAGGCAATACCCAGAAATAAAATTGTTTGATCTTAGGGGATAAAAAGAAATATTCGGAGTATAATGTGTGTGTGGTGGAAGGATCATACACATTCTGCCAAGAGGGATTCAAGGATAAAGACTGCATTAGCCACTCGTAAAGCAGGATATCATGTCTGAAAATCGTGACGGAGGAGAAAGGTAGGCTACATTTCACGTAACTGACAATTTAAAAGATCAAATGTTATACGCTGCATGTATGATAAATGGTCATCACGATAAGCACGATTATCATTCGCCTACTTTTATTTGCAGTTCTTTCTGCAACGAAGAGGAAGGGGGTTATTTTGCAAACGTCAGTTCTGAAGAGTGTGACAACGACCGCGACGTTTTTTCATAGAAGACAAAAATGTTGTGTGAAGAGGCGTAAAAAGTGCTAAAGGTGTGTGTGTGTGTGTGTGTAAATCTTCTTGCCGAAATTATTATTATTAGTTAAACCTACTAAATTCAATGATGTAGGCAGGTTAACACAATATGTACGTCAGTCTAATCATATTGTCCCAGCTAGATATTTTGTATAAATTTGTTGGAGCTATTGAAGAATAGGAACCCCAGCCTTCCTTCTTTAGTTAGCTTCATAAGGCTAACTAACGAAAATATCATGACCTAACCTAACCAATCGTCAAGGGCGTACAGTTAACCTAACGATTGGTTAGGTCAAAATGTGGGTTAAGAACCGAGGATAATCTGTAGGAGCGCTCGATTTTTCAATATTAAACGTACACTCATAAAACATATACCATTTGAAAGCTCACATTTTTTTGAGTCTAAAAATGTGGCAATCCAAAAGTATCAATAGCAAATAAAAAGTAACTAGGTTTAATTGTTTGACGCGTGACGTAATTAATTACATTATAAAGGTTGGCTAAGTTATAAATCTTCAGTCTGTGTTGTAAGATGGTATTTTTGGTAATTGTTACGCTAACCTAACTTAACATGAAAATGTTATTACATTATCATTTGTATAATTTAGGTCTCGGGAGTACGGGGGCGGAGCCCCCGTAAAGATCACGCATCACAAATTGATCGGTATAGGGTTTTATATTTAAACCTAGTTACTTTTCATTTGCTATTGATACTTTTGGATTACTACATTTTTAGACTCAGAAAAATGTGAGCTTTCAAATGGTATATGTTTTATGAGTGTTTTATGAGCGCTCCTAGAGATTTACCAGAACCGCCACTATAGCTTATTAATGTGTATTCAATTTCTCGATCTGTTCTTTCCGTATAAATCTAACTTCTTTTGTACGGTGTAGCTGCTATCGAAGATTTCCACATACTTTAATAATACATTTAAGACAACTGCTCGATTTTTTGACCGGGTTGTTCTGAGAACAATAAATATTTCCAGAACCATCAGTGATCAAACCTTAAATTCAGTTAGTGAAGAAATGGTGATGATAAAAAACCATACGTTAAATTGCGTAAATATCATACCATCGCAATTATTTAAGCCGTCGTATTCTGTATTATTAATAAAGCCTATTCATATCATTATCTTTTGTTTCAGTGTTCCAACTTGCATATTTGATGGGGGCCAAACGCCCTAGTGAGCCTCCACACCCAGAATACACAACTACTTCGGGGGGTGGAGTATTGCCGAGTCATACTCCAAACATGATTTGCCTGCCAGAAAGAGGCCAAGGTATTTAAATATATACATGATCAATGGGTTGTATAAACCTTCTCTCTTTAAAACTAACAACTGATAATAAATGATTGTTTATTTCGAGCAGAATCTTAAAAATGTAGTATAAACACGATTTTATTTTTATGAAATTCAATAGGCCGCCTAATAAATGTTTTCTCTCTTCTGTATAAAATACATACAGTTCTATGTATATAAGCAAAAGATGTGACCGTTTCATGGAAAGTAATTTACGCATACAGTTTAACTAACAGCATGTTTATTTTAACAACCTATAGGCTAGATTATTCAGAGGCGAGCGGACAAGAATCTGAGCATACATCGTTAGAAAGTACGTGGTGCTCCTGTGACGTCAGCCGCTTAAAAGCCTCGTCCACACCCAAGCAACCAGACTCTGTACTTCATTCGTCAGCTAGACTCTTTACTCATTCGTCAGCCAGACTCTGTACTGAACGGACGCATTTCCTGAGCTCTCTAATATTGCATCTACTTTTGCATATTGCTAAGAATTTTACTTTTGGAAAGTTTTGAATTTTATATACTTGCGTTTATATTCACATAGTTATAGTTAAGTAGTTGAATATTAGTGGTTTTTAGCGATTTAAAAGTTTTCATAGCGTGCCGAATTAATTTAACTTAAACTTGCAACGGTTATAAACTAATTTTTAATTGCGCGATGCCGTCGCAGAAAGCGTCATGTGTTAGGTGTAGGGTAAACCGGTGGTATTCGGAATTTAAAGATTATAACGGCGGTCCTATGGCGATTACTGAGAGATCAGTTTGTTTCTTTTGCGAGTTAATGGAGGAAATACTTGACATAAAACGCAGTGTACGTGAAGTAATGGAAAGACTTGCAACGCTTGATGAGGGCAGGGTAGGGCTACGGTTGACGAAAGCCGAACCAATACTAACATTGAAGACGTTAGTAATTTGAAGGGTGAGGTGCGTAATCTAGTTTCTAGTTTAGGTAGCTTGTCGGGAAGGTTGGATAGAGTTGAGGAAGGGGTTAAGGTTGGTCCGAGAGTAGTAAATGGGGAGGGATTTAGAGAAGTTAAGGGTGGAGCTAGGCCGCGCACGTTAGGTGATAGGAATCTCCTCCCTAGCGAGGTTTCGAACCCTTTCGGCCATTTGAAAAGGGACGTGAATGAGGGGGAAACTATTTTAATTGGGGACTCTTTAGTGCGCCACATGGACAAAGAGTTCGTTGAACGGCATCCAACCAAGAGGAGGGTCTCTCTCCTAGGGGCCAGGGTTGACAGAGTTGAAACGAAGTGGATAGGATTGACGTTGCCTCCCGTCACTCGATGTTGGTGACGATGGTAGGAGGCAACGACTCGTATAGGCCCGATACGAGAGTGCCTGACCATTTGGAGAGATATAGTGGTTTAATTAGGTCCCTGAAGGCGAGGTCAGATAGGTCTTTAGTTCTAGGTATTACCCCTAGGCACGGGTTGGGTCTTAGGATTACGTCAAAAACAATATTTTTTAATAATAAATTAGAAGAGATTTGTGCTGAGGAAAATGTACCCTTCGTAAAGCTGTGGTCCGAAGTCCGAATTCAGTGATCCTAGCCTTTTTATAAAAGATGGGGGTGCATTTTAATGAAATAGGTAATGCTAGGCTAGGTAGGTTAATAGACGAAAACGTGCGAAAGCTGTATAGGTCGAAGCCTTCTATAAACGTTGTGGGTCCGCGGAACGCGGGCCCGATGAGAAAAAGTTTAAAACGCCGGCCCGTGGTTGGTAAAAAATAACTTAAACGTCTTTTATTGTAACGCGCGTAGTATTAGAAATAAATTAAACGAATTTAAGGCGATAATTTATTCCGGCAACTACGATATAGTTGCTATCACTGAAACGTGGTTAAATACCGTGACTCGAGACTTATTGGGGGAACTTGATATACCAGGTTTTAAACTCTTTACTAATGACACTGGTATGCATCAATTTTGCTGTCAAGGGTTTTGTAAGTGATTCTTATAGAGGTTTTCCTTCTGATTTCGAATGTGCAATCCGTTTTTCTCAGTCAGCTCAGGTTATCCGGCTATTGCCTCATAAGTAAAATAGAATTTTTCGTGATTTTGTCAAAGCGGAATTGGAACAGTAACATCTATCATCACTTGTTTCACTTTTATAATATCTTTTTTTACTTTTCAGGCATATAGATAAAATATTTCATAATGAATAGAGCGTGTAAAAATGATCCCAATAGATTCTGCTACATAAGTGGGACGGTTACCATGCCAAATAACCAGTCCCAAATCACTAAATTTGTGAAGACAATGTATAGAGCATACTTTGGAATTAAGCTAGGGGACCAGGACAAAAATTTCGCCCCTCATATGTGCTGCAAGACGTGCATTGAAAATTTGAGAAGATGGGGCAAAGGCAGAGCGAAATCTTTGCCTTTTGGAATTCCCATGATTTGGAGAGAAGGAAAGGATCACGTTACAGATTGCTATTTCTGCATGACAAACCTCCAAGGTGGGCTTATAAATTTATTTTTCTTAAATATTTTGAAATCCTCGTATGAAACTTGACATAATATTCACCATAATGTAATATTCACCATATATAGCATAATATTCACCATAATGGTAATCATACATTTACATATACATATTGTTATAGAAAATACATTTACACATACATATTGTTATACAAGTTACATTTACATATACAATGATTGTATATTTTCTTTCTTTTTCATTCATATTGTCCCCGAAGGGACAATTTGAATGAAAAAGAAAGAAATATACAGACTCCATCGACCTATTTCATATCTTACAGACCGCAGCCTTCCCTCACGAGCCGCCACTGTCTGAATGCTTCTTCTATTTCATATGCAAGTTTTATATCCATGTTTCTGTGTTTCTATTTTCAGGAGTTAACAAGAAGAATAAACACATTGTTGTATACCCTGACATTCCTTCTGCTATGAGACCTGTACCCCATGGTCCTGGAATTCCAAAACCCGACCCACCTCAACCCTGGACTTCGATGATTCTGATGATGAATCAATGACCAATGCCAATGACCAGTCCCAGTCGTATATACCTCAAAATACCGCTTCAAATGAGCCGAGGCCTCTCAACCAGGCCAAACTTAATGATCTTACCAGGGATTTAGGACTTTCCAAATTAGCTGCCGAGATCTTGGGCTCACGACTTCGAGAGGACAACTTGCTGGCTCCGGGAACAACATTCTCCTGGTATAGGAAACGAGAGGAAGAATTCCGCAAGTTTTTTGCAGTGCACGAAAATACCTCTTCCTTAGTGTACAGTACTTCTGCAATGTTGAGGGGCTAATCGAATCCTTGGGCCTGCCATATAACGCATCAGAATGGAGGTTATTTATTGACTCGTCTAAACGAAGTTTGAAAGCAGTACTTCTCAACATTGGGAATAGGGTTGCATCAGTCCCTGTAGCACATTCCGTACAACTTACTGAGAGCTACGATAACATGAAAATTTTACTGGATGCTCTCGTATACGACCAACATAACTGGAGGATCTGTGGAGATTTGAAGGTAATACTAATATCATAAGTAAACTATTGCTATTGACTATGTTGTTTTTCCAAAGGTTATTTGAGAGCGTATAAGAACACTTAACTTCCCCACAGAAGTGATACAGTCCAATGCATAGATTTTTTATCTGATAGAACAAATTCTCTAAATTCTTTAAATTTTCATTTTTTTTCAGATTGTGGCATTTGTATTGGGAATGCAAGGGGGATTCACGAAATACCCATGTTTCCTCTGCAAATGGGATAGCCGAGCGGATGAGAAGCACTATGCACCAACGTGAATGTGCATCCAGAGAGAATTTTGAACCTGGGTCGCATAATGTCGTTTCAGTGCCCCTTGTACCACCAACAAAAATTTTGCTCCCACCACTTCATATTAAGCTGGGCTTGATGAAAAATTTCATCAAATCAATGAATAAGGAGGGTTCAGCATTCCGATATCTCGAGAGTAAATTTCCTCATATATCTGATGCTAAACTAAATGCTGGGGTTTTTGATGGTCCTCAAATTCGAACTTTGATCAAGGATACTCAGTTCGAAAACGCAATGACTCAAACTGAGAAGAATGCCTGGCAGGCATTCAAATCAGTTGTCACTGATTTTCTTGGCAAGCGTAGAAGTCCAGAATACGAGTCCGTTGTCGAAAACTTGATGGAAGCTTTCAAAGCTCATGGGTCGCACATGTCCATAAAATGCACTTTTTGTGGTCCCACTTGGACTATTTTCCTGAAAATTGCGGGGATTATAGTGAGGAACAGGGTGAACGATTTCACCAAGATATCAAAATAATGGAAGAGAGGTACCAGGGAAACTGGGATATTAATATGCTGGCGGACTATTGCTGGTGTTTGAAGCGAGACGTGCCCGAAGAAAAACACAGACGGAAAGCCAAAAAAACTTCATTCCTTCCTCAATAAACTTTTTTCCATATTCATTGTATGAATAAAAGTATTTATTCACACAATGTTTTCATTTTTCACGAGTGTTCTTATAATATTACTCGTATCTACAGTGTTTAAGCTAAAAAAATCAATAAATTTGTGGATAAAATTGGACTTATAATTAATGGCCAATAGAGAAAAAACCTGACCTGATTGAGGAAAACCAATGTCATTTTCGAATTCAGCATGGTCGAATTATATAATATGAGTTGAAAAACCCTCACAGCAGACAAAAAATTTCATATGCATACCAGTGTGATAGGTTACATAGTTTTGGTGGCGGCGTTTTGCTGTACATTCGTAATTCCCTTAGGGCTATCGAGGTTAAGATAGATTTTCGGGCAGCAATTAATGCGATATGCGTTGAAGTTAGGGCGCGTAGTATTAGTTTTAATTTTGTTGTTGTTTATAGACCTCCCGTTCAACCCTTCGACACCGATACTAGATTTTACTACTAGATTTTACTCACTTCTTGCTAACTTTATTGACAATCGGAATAGTGTAATTGTCGGAGACTTTAACTGCCCTAATGTTAATTACGAGACTTTTACTGGTAATGAAGAGGGTTTGAGATTGATTGAGTTCATGGAGGATAATTTTTTACGACAGATAGTTACCGAATCAACGCGCGGTGACAATATTTTAGATTTGATGATGACGAACGGCGAAAATATAGTCGATAGTTTAGTAGTAGGCGAGAGTTAGGATGTAGTGATCATCAAATTCTTAGGTTTAAGTTATTGATAGAAAACACTAAGGATAGTAACGTAATAGAAGTCCCTGATTTTCGTAGGGCTAATTTTGATAGTTTTGCGGATAGGATGAGAGTAGTGGACTGGGATAACTTATTTATGGGTAATGACACAAATTTGCGTTGGGAGACGTTTAAAGAAAGTTTTGTGAATATTGAAAGGGAGTTTATTCCTCGTAGGACCAAGCGCGCTAGAAATCATGGTAGGCCCAAGTGGTGGACTAGGGAAATAGGCGAGTTCATAAACGAGCGTAACAGAGTATAGACTTAATAAGCGCAATGGCACGGCAGCTAACTTTAATAGATATATCGAGCTTAGACGTCAGGTTAAAAGATCAGTTAGGAATGCTAAGCGTAATTTAGACATACTTATAGCTGCGGATAGTAAACATAATCCAAAAAAGTTTTTTGAATACGCCAATAATCGTAAGCCGAGAAAAGAAAACACAGGTCCTCTAGTGGATGTTAACGGCGCTTTGGCTTCTGACGCTCAGGCGATGGCGGGTATTTTCAATAACTTTTTTGCGACAGTTTTTACCGTAGAAGACGTAAATAATGTCCCCGACGTGGACAATATCGTTGCATTTAGTAGCGAGACTATTTTGGATGAAATAACTGTTTACGAGGGTGAGATTACGCATTATATCCATAGGCTAAAAGTTAGCAAAGCTCCAGGCCCTGACGCTTTTTATCCCAGACATTTGAAAGATTTGAAAGACGTTATCGTAGGCCCCTTAACAAAGATTTTTAATCAGTCACTCGAAACGGAAATTATTCCTGAAGACTTCAAATTAGCTAACGTCACGCCCATTTTTAAAAAAAGCGACTGCACGGTACCTAGTAATTATAAGCCCATTAGCTAAACGTCAATTGTCGGTAAACTTTTGGAATCCGTAGTTAGGGATCGTATCATCGATCACTTAGAAAGTAGAGATTTGATTAATAGTAGTGAGCATGGGTTTCGACGCCATAGATCTTGTTTAACTAATTTGTTAGAATTTTATAACGAAATAGTGCACGAATACGATAGGCATAGAGCGGCTGACGTTATTTATTTAGATTTTAAAACGGCGTTCGATACAGTTCCGCATAGAAGTTTAATTGCGAAGGTTAAAGCGCACGGTATACGCTGCCAGGTAGCTAACTGGTTAGAGGAATGGCTTCGTGTTAGGAGACAGAGGGTCGTTGTTAATGGTAGTGAATCGGGGTCGTTGAATGTAGGTAGCGGTGTCCCACAGGGTTCAGTGTTAGGCCCATTGCTATTCGTAATTTACATTAACGACATAGATGTAGGATTAACTAGTAACGTGTCAAAATTCGCGGACGATACGAAAATAGGCGGTAAGGTTGTTAACGAGGACGATAGAAATAGGCTCAAAGACGCTGTAAATAGGATTATGGAGTGGACGGATAAGTGGCAGATGCAATTTAACGTAGACAAATGTAAAGTTTTGCATGTATGTTCTCGTAACAATAATTACACGTACACGATGGATGATAGAGAGTTAGCGAGCGTTGACGAGGAAGTAGATTTAGGCGTACACGTATCTAAGGATTTAAAAGTTAGGAACCAGTGCCTGGAGTCTTGCCCAAAAGCTAATAGGATGTTAGGCTTCATAGCGTGTAATTCCGAATTTAAATCGAAGGATATTATATTGCCCCTCTACAAGTAGCTATTCAGGCCTCATTTTGAATATGCCGTTCAGTTTTGGTGCCCGTAAATGGGTGAGGGTATTGATAGGTTAGAAAGGGTTCAGCTTCGTGCCACGAAACTAATTCCGTCATTGCGCAACAAGCCTTATGAAAATAGGATTAAAGAGTTAGACTTGCATTCACTCGAGACTAGGAGATTAAGGGGAAGCTTATTGAAGTTTTCAAAATCGTTAATAACATCGATAACGTAAATTTGACAACTGTTCACTTTCGATAATAGCAATACTCATAATAACGGATTTAATTTGCGTGGCAGACGTTTCATTACTAATATCGCTAAAACTTCTTTACGGTTAAATTAATTGATAAATGGAATAATTTCCCGCGCCCGTGGTGAACTCTACCAGCGTTAATATGTTTAAGAACCGTCTAGATAGGCATTTTAAAAATATTAACGTTGTTTAGAATAAAAAAACAATTAGCAACAGGAGCTGTGGTGGTGGTGGTGGTCGAGGATGAGTCGGTTGACGATAATGCCAGCTTGTGACATGCCAGCATGTGATATGCCAGCAAAAAAAAAAATTAGACGAACACGAACGTAGATATAAACGTAAACTAACCCACTTTTTGTTTAACTTACATACTTTTTTTCTTTTTCTTATCCTCTCCGTGCTTGCATGTCTGTAATTTGCATGGTATGACAGTGAGTTAAGACTGTGTTTGCATGGTTTGTACGTGTTCTTATTTTACTTTTCATCTTTCACCCCTTTCTATTCTCTTCGACTATTTTTCCGACTTGCCGGCAGTGGCCGGCGGATGATGATGCTGAGTCTTTTTTTTTTCTCTTTTTCTGTATGAATGTTAAACCACGAGTGATAGGTATTGCTACTTACTTAATTAACCCCTTATTCTCTTGTCTTAACCCCCTACTCCTTCCTTTCTCTCGGGCTAACCTTAGGGTGAATCTTAGGGTCTTTGTTAGCTTTAGCTTCTGTAGATCATCGTCAGGGTTTGAGTTCGAGTGGGCGAATGCGGTGTGGAGACCACCTTCTCCACACCTGTGGGCAATAATAAATGCGTTCCTGCAGTGCATGACCACCCCGAGACCGGCCCAGCAGTGCCCCCAAATGCGCAGACGTTTCGACTGGGGATTTGTACAGGTAGACTCGAATGTATCAATAATTGTATTTGACGATGTATTTTTTTTTCACTGTTCATTGAAATAATATATATTACATGTTTGATTTCCCCATTCGTGTGTATATTTTTAAATTTTGAAAGGGTGATACATAAGATCAACATTATGGTTATAGAATGTACTGGCCTATTGTAAAGAGAAAATTTCTTAAACTGGATTTTTTAATGATAATTTATTAGGTCTACAGACCTAAGAAAGGGAAAATTATAGTATACAGCTTTCATATGCTGTTAGAAAAGGCCTGGAAATCTTATAAACGATCTGCTGTCGTTACACTGGAAGCTTGAGAGGGAATATTGTGCAGTACCTCATTTCACGAAGGCGAGTCTGACGGCTTTCATACCTTGTATAACTGTGTACTACGATATAGAAACATATACTGTTACTGAAACCAAAGATGTTATCCAACATCTACAGTACTTGTAAGTTGTAAGCCAGACTATCTGCAAGTTCAGAGCTAAAAATGAAGACACAAATATATAAAAAAGGAAGCAAAGGACACGTCAAGAGTAATGAAAAACATTGTACGAAATAAGGAGTGTGGCAGAGTGAATAGAACAATTATATAGATATAGATATAAACATATAGATATAGATTTAAAGATATAGATATAGATAAAGATATAGATATATAGATATATAGATATATAGATATATAGATATGAAGATAGATATAAAGATATAGATATATAGATATAGATATAAATAAATGTATAGATATATATATATGTAGATATACAGATATATAATATATATATATATATATATATATATATATATATATATATATGTGTGTAGATATATATATATATATATTGTGTGTGTAGATATATATATATATATATATATATATATATATATATATATATATATATATTATATATATTGTAGATATATATATATATATATGTAGATATATATATATATATATATATATATATATATATATATGTATATATATATATGTAGATATATATATATATATATACATATGTAGATATATAGATATATATATATATATAAGCACACCGGACAAAAAATTAGTCACCCTCTCAGAATGTACTAATAACGTGTGACGGCGCCTCTCGGCTTGATAACCGCCGAATCGGCGAGGCAGAGACTCTACGAGGTTGTGCATGTACTGAACATCGATTTGCTGCCACTCGTTCATCAGCCGTCCCAAAGTTCCGCCAGAGTCCGCGCTTCACTTTCTGTTTCCAGCCTGAACAACACCTTCGACGCATTCAGGATTAAAGGCTTCATTGGACTGCGATGTACTCGTCGCCTCCCATCATTGGAGAACAAACAAAAAAACGGGACTCATCGGACCAAATTACACGTTTCCAATCTGCCGCAGTCCAGTTTTGTGCCTCTGAGCCATTTATAACGGACAATTTGTGACTTGCTGTTAACAGCGGCCTCGTCCGTGGTACCCTGTCCAGATGTTCATCGCATGCAGTTTCGTCGCAATGTCCGTTCGGAAATGGTTCGCTGGAGAACTCATTGGTTTCTTGGAGCAATTGTTCTCTGGTTTGAAAACGATTTGCAGTTACTAGACGAGAAACATGGCGGCGGCCCCTATTGTCGAGAATTGTTTTCCGGCCACAGTTACGCGCGTCGATTTTCAGTTGATTGCGAACTACATCACCTTTGTAAACTCGCGGGACAGTACGCGTTGACACACCAACAAATTGGGCTACTTCAGACGTTTTGTGTCCGTGGGCTCTGCCAAACACGATGGCTCCTTTTTGCCACTGAGTAACGTCTGCCTCACGACCCATTTTGCAGACTATATCCAACACACACTTTGTTCTCACACCTCACGAACAGATCTGATCCTGTGTGCTACGTCACGCTAATTGTTACTTACCAATGTACATCAGCGCCTCTGTGTGACCCTTGATTCCTACTATCGGTGCCTAGTAGGGTAGTGACTAAGTTTTTGTCCGTGGCTTATATATATATGTAGATATATAGATATATATATATATATATAGTAGATATATAAAGATATATATAAATATATATATATATATAT